>REGM01000097.1:1013064-1074549 GCA_004194415.1 Aurelia aurita
CCACGTTCTAAAATGGCAAAGAATACGACCCTCAGCACAACAAATTAATTCAAGCCTTTAACTAAATGTTCATGAAACAGTTATATGTCGCTTATAAGAGGCCTTGATGCGACAGAAATCTCAAAAGAATTAAGGGTAAGATTTTCCAACAATTCCTTAGTAGATAAGGTAATATGGCATCCAAGAGTACTGCCACACATTACCGAAAATTACAACTTTTGCAAAAGTGATAATTAAGTGATATGCTTCAAATACACTACCTTTTCCTTTCCGTAATGAAGCTTCAACGCACTCAGTGATGACCTTTACCCAACTGCAAAATATAAAATGAAAATCAGAGAACCGACAACAGTCATTTCTGAAAATTGTAAGAACAATTTTACGAATATCAAAAGAAGTTTTCCAGCTTAAAAACTGTCAAATTGATGAGGGAATTAGCATCCGCTACAAAAAGTAAAGTTCAGAGCAAAGCCTTTTGTTGATGGAGGAGGAAACTAAAACTTCTTAGAGGAGAATTTGCAAAACAGAGACTTTCATCGACAAATCCATTTCCGATGTTGGTATTAACAATTTTGTAGGCATAAGCACTACCATCGCAAGGTCGCTCAGAAAGCACAGAACGTTCGAGAATACAAACAGCAAAATCTTACGTGTTTCTCTCTAAAATCGTCGACGTGACCAATTCGTAGATTTGCGGACCAACTGACGATGTGCTAACCAGGAAAAAGGCTCGTTTATCTGAAAGAAAATACATGTTATTTACCAATCTTTACATCAACTTAAAGAACGCCGGTCAACCAGCATCCTTTGCGGTCACGCTTTGCAGAGAATGTTGTCATATTAAAATGGCCGCCGCAGTCGAAAGGCAGCAAGCGAAGCGCGCAAAGGATGCTGGTTGATTGGCGTTCTTTAAAGTAGTGACATTCGAGAAAAAGACCAACGCTTAAGGGAAAACGATACCTATAACTAAATCAACAATTTTCGATCGATGCTTTGATTCCAGCATCTTTTCGCTTTAACTTTCAGAGAGTAATAATAAAAATAATAAAAATAATCTATCTCTATATAGCTCACCTGTAGCCACGTCCCTCGTAAGCAGATTCTGCAGCTTTATGATTGGACTGTGTGTTGTCTAGAAAATAGAAAGATACCCCATTAGCAACAAAAAGCTACAATGACCACATTTAACAGTGATTCTTTTGAAGCAGTTGCTTTAAGTCAACAGAAAATTTTAGTTTGTAACTAGTTTCATAATTCTCTTGTCCTATTTATCAATTAAATCTGATAGACTCCCTCTTCTCTAACTATACTGATTGCACTCGATTTCTTTGGGCTTTCCAGAAATATCAAGTCTTCTTTTCACAGCCGAAAGGTTCAGTGGATTACCCAGTGAGGAAATATTTATGAAATGTAATCTTGAAAGATCTGAAATGCAATATTTAAAGCAACTGATACTATAGACTTGCCCCCAGTCTATTTCATGAAGTCGTCTGACCGATCCCTTTCCCATCGTTCCTGGATCCGCCATTCCAACATTCCGTTTGGATTAGCGGATCCGGGAACTATGGGAAAGGGATCGGACAGACGCACTTCATGAAATAGACTTGGGGCAAGTCTACTGATACTATGGTTGGAAGTGACCACGTTGTCCTCGTCTTGAAAAGGAGGCTTACCTTCATGTCTTGTACGCCAGTAGATAATGTCGTGCTGTGTGATTTGAGTAGTAATTTGTCGTCTTGTTTTTGCAGAAGTATCATGTATAAATCTAATAGTAACACATGTAATTCTGAAAATAAAATATGACCATATATAAGTCTTTTTCACGAATTCTTTCAATGAAAAGAAAAACGCCGTCATTTTGAAAAAGATATCAAAACATTGCCACGGTAGAATTACAGCAAAGTACCTTAAAATCCTTTCAAGCCATTCATTTCAAAGAAAGCGATAACAGAACTTCAACCGCCTTTTTAAAGATTTGAACGCTGTGCTGTTTTTCAGCATATCATTTGTGGGCCACAGTATGTAATAAATGAAGTATATGATATGATACAGTATAACGGGAAACTGTTGACCTTTCCAATTTATTACTCGGCATGATTCCATCCACATGTATGAACTCGTTTGAGCCAAATTTTGTAAAAATTAGTGGAAATATCATTCGAACCAAACATATAAAACTTGTAAGATGAAATACAGAATATAATAAGTTGATTATATGGATAACAAATGGTTTCCTTACCTATTGTTTTCGTCCTGTTTATCCGCCATATCAGGTCGCCTTCGTGAACTAATTTATGCTTCGTTAGATCGAAATCCTATGAAAGAAATAAACTGAGTTTTTTCTTTTTGTAATAGTTAGGTCTAGTTTATATAACTGTTCTTTTTAATACTTCATGTAAATGGCCACTTGGGTTGTGATAGTCTTTTGCTCCCAGTGGTATCGTCTTCGTAGTATTGTAAATAGTTTAAGTAGTGTAATAGGTAATGTGTATTGTAAATTTTTAGATGGAATATGAAAAAAAAACTGATTTCAGTCTTTCAAATTTCTAACAGTCAAAAATCCATTCTAGCATAAACAGTCCTTCTGCTGCAGGAAATCGAGAATGTTTTCCTCCATTATGAGAATAATGAAACATCCTTTTCGATGCTTTAATTTACGCAGAAGATTTAAAAAAAAACCAAATCAATTACCTTGAATTCTTCGAATATTTTCGTATTTCCTTCTAACGCTTTCTTGTCGATTTTCTTTGAAAGCTCAATCAGCCGCTACAAAAATGGAGAACAACATTTGGAGAACAACAACAACAACATTTGTACTTTTTCAGACTATCGCTAGTATCTATGAACACGAGCTCGAATTTTGCGTCAGCTTGCGTCAAAATAAATAAATAACATTGCTTCAGACCCATTCTCAACACAATTAAAATTTCAAAGGCTCCGTTTGAGCATAGGGCTCAAATCTTTAAAAAGGTGGGTGTAAAATTTCAATACATTTTTGTTTAAATTAAATGGCTTGAAAGGAACTTAGGGTACTTTGCTGTAAATCTGCCGTGGACATTTTTTGATATCGTGATTATTTTCAAAATGGCGGCATTTATTATATTCGATGCTGTGACGTCATCAAATTTCTAAATCCTAAACCAGAAGAGCAAAAGATTTCTGCTTGCCACCATATTGTAGACCTTCAAAACAATGGTGTTCTTGAAGATTTTACCATTTTTCCTATATTAGGATTTACGATGATTTTAATTTTTTCACAATTTTCCTTGAATTCTTTCAACATAAACGCCGCCATTTTGAAAATAATCAAGATATCAAAAAATTTCCACGGCAGATTTACAGCAAAGTACACTAAGTTCCTTTCAAGCCATTCAATTCAAAGAAAAATAAAACAGAATTTTACACCCACCTTTTTAAAGATTTGAAAGATTTGAGCCCTGTGCTCGTTAGAGCTAGACTGCGGTAAAAGTTTGAAAAAGGTCTTCGTCTATTTCCGTCGTTTTGTAGCTGTTGGTCCAAAGTACGCAAAACCAAATTTAAAAAAAGTACAGATCTACATGCTGACGCTAAAAATCAATGCTAATACATATTCTTAAGTTCTTATAAAACAAGCACGGACAGAATTAATACTTACCCATTTGTTTTCAGTTTCTTTCATACTCTTATTTACATGNGAACTTAGGGTACTTTGCTGTAAATCTGCCGTGGACATTTTTTGATATCGTGATTATTTTCAAAATGGCGGCATTTATTATATTCGATGCTGTGACGTCATCAAATTTCTAAATCCTAAACCAGAAGAGCAAAAGATTTCTGCTTGCCACCATATTGTAGACCTTCAAAACAATGGTGTTCTTGAAGATTTTACCATTTTTCCTATATTAGGATTTACGATGATTTTAATTTTTTCACAATTTTCCTTGAATTCTTTCAACATAAACGCCGCCATTTTGAAAATAATCAAGATATCAAAAAATTTCCACGGCAGATTTACAGCAAAGTACACTAAGTTCCTTTCAAGCCATTCAATTCAAAGAAAAATAAAACAGAATTTTACACCCACCTTTTTAAAGATTTGAAAGATTTGAGCCCTGTGCTCGTTAGAGCTAGACTGCGGTAAAAGTTTGAAAAAGGTCTTCGTCTATTTCCGTCGTTTTGTAGCTGTTGGTCCAAAGTACGCAAAACCAAATTTAAAAAAAGTACAGATCTACATGCTGACGCTAAAAATCAATGCTAATACATATTCTTAAGTTCTTATAAAACAAGCACGGACAGAATTAATACTTACCCATTTGTTTTCAGTTTCTTTCATACTCTTATTTACATGATTTAGAATATCCTAAAATGAAAAATAACCTTTTAGCAACGAATCTCAAATATGAGCAAACACTATCAAAATGATTTAGCATATCCTAAAATGGAGAATAACTTTTTTAGCAACGAATCTCAAATATGAGTAAACACTATAAGATAGAATAACTTTTTAATCGAATAGAGTCTAGTGATTATCCTTAGTTATTACCCTATGATCAGGGCAGCAACTCTGTTATACAATCTGATTGGCTGAAAACGTTCGAATGTGACGTAATGATAGGGAATTATTATCCGGTAATGCCCGCTCATGACGTAACAACTCAGCTTCGAACCACAAATCAGTGCTTCGAACACGAACAAAAAGTCGAACAGCATCAAATGGCTTCATCTGCAATGGCTTCATGCTAGGCCTTCGATCATTTTGCTTTTAAAATTATCTTTTTGCTTTTTAAGAAACAAAAGGCCTTTACCCAGCCCTGACCATAGGGTAATAAACTATATAATAACTGTTTCCTTCGGGCAATACCGAAAATATTAACCCTCAGCCTCTGTACAAAATCTCGCAAGCTCGGTCTTGGTCTTGTACTGACGGCTTCGGGTTAATATTTTCTGGTATTGCCCGAAGGAAACAGTTATTATAGGCTTAAACCTGCACTATCTAAATTGCTGTCCCAAAGCAAGAAATAAATGAAGTACAGAAATGCATACTTTACAACAACGCGCACATTTCTCCAGTTCTTTATAATCTGGATTTGAAGCTGCAAAATAATAAAATAGTCTTTGAACAATTCATGAAATATTTAAATTAAAAAATTTAAGAATTTATGATACAAGACAAAATTCTGAAAAAAGAAAAAATTCTGAAAAAAGACAGAAAAGGCACGAACCTGGAGTCGATTTGAGCATTTCCCTCACTAAAAGAGGGTATTTCGTTAGTCTCTGATGAGTATTCGCCATAATGTCGTTAAATTTTAGTCGTCTGCAGTACTTCGACTCTTCTTGTCGCTGTTGTGATAAGATCCAAATATTAAAATCAAAAGTCGAACTGGAATGACTCCTAATACTGCAAAAGAGTTTTCATGAAATCCACTCAAGTTCCTAATTTGCAAGCATACTTCAAATTTCTCTTATTTCACCATAATTCTGACATAGGACCTTGCAAATTATGTCTAAAATTGCTACAAATTTTGGTAATACGCCAATATATCAAATCTTGAAATCCCTAGCCCTAACCCTGACCCTAAACCGAACACTAACCCTAACCCTGACCCTAATTTATTTCAAGATAATTAATACATTGGCGTCCTCCCCAAATTTTCATTCGAACTACTGGGTGATAAAGACATCAAATTTCTAGAAAATTATCCATTGAAATTTCCTAGTAATATGACTTAAATCATAAAATTTGATAAATTGAGAGTACTTTTTATAAGTTATCAGATTACCTGACCTTAAAAGAAAAGTTTCGTTTTTTGCATCAGACTCATTATAGTATCTATCTCTTTACCTCATTAAATATAGTGCACGGTTAGAAGAGGGCCTAACTACTCAAAGAAACAGGCATCTATTTGGTCTTTTGCGCTTTTCTTCCAGTGCTGACTAGTTTTGCCCACAAGGGCATCTTCTTTACTTCATCAAAATATACTTACAGCCATAAATGCCGCTAGCTTGGGGTCCTTTTTTATCCGATTCTAAAAAGGAAATTAAACATAGTAAATTTTCAAGTCTCTCAGTAACATTCTCGGGCGATCCAGCATAACAAGGCAGGTTGATGATAAGGGAGATTTAAAACGCTCACCCTTCAAACGACACAAAATGCTTGAAATAGGAAGCAGAAACAGAAGATGGCACAATATGGTCACAACTACGTAAGCAAGCAGAGAAAGTCCTTTGGATTTCATAAAAACAAAACCTGCAATCTTGCGTTTGGCAAAGCAACGAAACAAATTTGTCTCCCATTCCAAATCTAGCCTACGACTGAAAGCCCTACCATCGAAAGATAGTTCCCCATGGACACTAAAACATATATATAAACATATATATCTATGCTCCTGGTGTTCAAACAAGCGTTTAAGGTTACACGAAGCATAGTATAATATAATAGCATAGTATAATTTTAGAATATTTAGCACAAGGGAGCAGTGGAAAATACCTTTAGCATCTCCATAGCCATTCGTTGATCATGGTTAAAAAGTGAAGCAACCTCTTTCGCTTGTTCACCAGGTGCACCGTCAAACTGCAAAAACAAGAGAAATTTACTGTTAATGATATCATCCTCTAACCATATAATCCATGTTCTTATTTAAAGACATAGATAATACTCTCATATAACCTCATAGCGTTTTTTTATCTTTCACTTTAGTGGCCCAAGCTAGATAAGCGATGCTTTACTTGGGTCACGTAGAATACAAATAGATCTATTTTGCAATGTAGCATAGCTTGCATTTTACAAATAAAATTGAATTGAATTGAAATGGAATAGAGTCTTTCTTTGGACTAGTCCAGCACAATCCATCACTTAAAAAATAAACTTCATCCCAATGTTTTCATAATACGTTCTTCAGCTATCGTTTGATAAACAAATAGATTTTGCAGTCGTTCACCTTTGCTGTCCTTTAATGACTTTGAACATTAAACAATAACTACAAAATCTTACCCTCGCTAAAATAGTATCAGATATTGAAGGGATGACGTCTCTATGTCGAGCACACCTCGTATTCAAATCTGCTATCAGCGAAGCTGAAACGAAAAAAGAGAGAAATAAAATACGGACGAAAATAAAGATCACGTAAAAAGGAAAGAGTGCTAGTGTGTCTTTCAGTTCGTACCAGAATTCGATGAACTCATTAAATTTTCTTTTGCTTGCAATATTTTAATGAGAAATTGGATTTCTCTAAGCCAGGCTGAATTTGGACATGTCTGGTGAACTCCTGGACAAATCTAAGAGCTTGGTTCATCAACCATAGCGCTAATTATTTCCTCGTGTTTCATATCTGAGGGGTCCCAGTGGACACTGTTCTTGTTGTTCTCCTTTGAGCCGTCTTTTAGATCACAAAGAGAATTGTGTATCACAGAACTTGCCTGGAAACTTCTTTCATCTAAGTTCGAATGAAAATGGGCATACAGTAGCACCATTTTTGCACGCTAAAAAATGATGGTTAATCAGACGATTTTAATTGTCGAAATGGTCTATTGTCCATGAGTTGAGTGAACAGAATGTATGTATGGACGGGTCAATTCTAATAGTATTTAATAGTAAATCTTGAAAAACTCACTGTGTATCTCGATAAGTTCTTCTAAATTCGGAAATATTTGTTGAATATTTTCCAGTGGCATTATTTGTTTCCTTTTCATGGGTTTGAGGAAAACCTGAAAGGTGGAATGAATAAATGTGTATGATGAAAGGATTATACCCACTAACAAGTGTCAACGTTTCTGCACTACAGGCTTAATAAAATAAATTCACAGCATCCATATTTCAAATAATTAAAAACGAAAGAAACTGGTTAATTTCACAAAAACAGAAAAATAAGTCTGAAACGATCGTAAATCTTTTCATAGCTAGACGTAGCTTAATAAAGACACGAAGACTGACAGTTTTTTCTCTGTCAATGGCTCCAAAAATGATACCAACCTTTTCAAGAACCTTTAAATGTCTAACGTGCGCCTTTTCGGTGTTGATGAATTCTAGATAAAAAACAGAAAATATGATCAAAATCATGCGAAACATCCTTTCAGTGAAATGTTTGCACCTGAGATCAATTAAGCTATCTGTTAAGTGTATTTTAGATTTTATTGTGTATATAAAAGAACATTTAGATCAATTTCATTAAATCTCAATTGAGAGCTCATTGAGCGTATTGCTTCCTTTCATCCTTCCACTGTTCGGGACGCAATACACTGCTTTCCGCGATGCCTGCTTCAACCACCGGCCCAACACTAGTTTAGTTTACAATATATCTTTGGTGAATCATAACGGAAAGATCGTATCTATTGTTGCAACAACTTTTTTTAAATCTGTGTTTAATCAGTGACTTATTACCCTATGATCAGGGCAGCAACTCTGTTATACAATCTGATTGGCTGAAAACGTTCGAATGTGACGTAATGATAGGGCATTATTATCCGGTAATGCCCGTTCATGATGTAACAACTCAGCATCGAACCATAAATCAGTGTTCGAACACGAAAATCAGTTCGAACAGCATCAAATGGCTTCGTTTGCAATGGCTTCATGCTAGGTCTTCGATCATTTTGCTTTTTAAAATTATCTTTTTACTTAAAAGAAAACGAAAGGCCTTCACCTAGCCCTGACCATAGGGTAATAAACCATATAATAACTGTTTCCTTCGGGCAATACCGAAAATATTAACCCTCAGCCTCTGTACAAAACCTCGCAAGCTCGGTCTTGTACTGATTGCTTCGGGTTAATATTTTCTGGTATTGCCCTCAGAAACAGTTATTATAGGCTTATTATGAAACTGTAGTCCACATTAGAATTGTTGCAGATTCTCTACATTTTCCCATTAATTCTTTCTGGAAGTTCTTATGATATTCTCCAGACTTTATGGCTGTCGATAAAAGTGTTCCCTGACAAGACATCATATGTTTACACCAAGCAACCTACCGTGAATGACCTCTTGCCTTTTCACCTCCTTGTCTTTTAGTTTCTTGATGATCTGATATAACGAAAAGATAAATAGGATGTTAAAAATATTTGCAACAAGATGAACTTTCAAGAAAAAAAATGAGGCACCCATCGTGTGCGATCTATTTGAGTCCCTTTCCTTTGTGCGAAGCAGTTAGCCAAATCGTGGGGAAACATTCTCTCTTCCTCGATATTCTAAATATATCCAGTCATTTAAATCTCTGTCTATTGTTTTAACAGCCATTCGCCTCGTGACCCTAAGGATTGTATTTTTCTAATGAAAGATCTATCTCGGAATCATGGAGCAGTTAACTAACCACGAAGTCAAGCATTCTGTCTAAATGATATCATTACAACTAAAAAGTGAAGAAATACCCTCATATGAATGAAAGATGAAAAATGTTCTTGGTCATCCAATAAATTGGCGATATGGGCGAGGAAGAAAGATATGATAAGAAGAACATATGATTCAGGAAGAGATTAGGGGTGTGTTTGATTGGTACCAATTCTGAAAACGGTAGACTTGGTAGACTCGGAATTCGCGTTTGATTGACCCCAACATTCTGAAAACGGTAGGTTTGGTAGGTTTGGAAGGTCTTCTGAACCTTCTGCTCCAAAAGTCAGAAGGTTTGGCAGACTTTGGAGAGATTCTCATTTTCATTAGCAAATCCCTGGTGGTGAATCCGAAACCTGCTGTTTTGAAGATTTTTGTGTTTGATTGGGAAATATATTTCCGTCTCTGCAAAGTCTACTGTTTTCAGAATTTGGTAGGTTTGGAATTACCAATCAAACACGCCCTAGATACGACGAAAATCTGTAGCAGCAATAACTTAAGTTGTGAGTACTGGATTACCTTTTTGTCGACACCCTGTGACCAAGGCAGATGTTGCACATCTTCAAGCTCCAAGTCGTCATCCTGCAGGTAAAAATATAATTACCAACACAAAATTCAGCAATGATCGAAGCAGTTTCAAGAGATATCTCAACAATAATTTGGGTGAAAGAATTTCAAGGAATTTTTAGACATGTTCAACAGGAATCTTTACTAAAACATGATAGGATACTACAGGTAAGCAAGCATTGGTATGAATAGCTTTCTACAAATGCAAAGTAACTCTTGATCAAAGATCAACTGTAACAGTGTTACAGTCAATGATTGCCAATTGCTTCCAAATTTGGAAGTGGCTAACTGTTATTATTATTATTATATTATTCTTCTTGGATTCCAATGGAAATCTACATTTTTTTATAAGTATCTGCCTGTAGTTTGAAGTGACTAGCCAATAAAAATCCACATGTATAGATTAAAAATTAGGAAAAGGACACTAACGATATCGCCAAACTTAATATTGAAGAAAAACATGCGATTTTGAGTGCCCCTTCAACCTAGACTTCAAATTTGAATCAAATTCTAAAATCTTACCTGATCTTCCTCTGTACGATGGAAAAAAGAGAAAAGACGTGATCAGAAATCAAGCAGTAAAATTTGTGAAAAATGTGTAAAGAGCAAGATTATGTGAGAGGACAGACAGACAAAGAATGGCAGAGTGATTAAAAATTCAAATGGAATTTTTAAATCTTCACATTAAATTTCAGTCGAACAGTTAAAAAAAGGAATATCCCCCTTTTATTGTAATAACAATCCTCCATAAAATTTCTGCAACTTGTAAAATTTCGATCTACAATGAGACGTTTTTTCCAACTAGCAACGATCTTTACAGGATGATGTTTATCCTAGCCCGTATGGTCAATCAAGGTAACAATGATAAATGACAAGAAATAAGTTAATGGTCATCAAAAGTCAATTCTAGAAAGTCAGAAAGTTCTTGGTGTAAAAGGAAAGCCAAGCGGTTGAACGATATTTTGCTCCATAATTTGCATTGTTTCAAATTGTTCTTCTGTCAAATTTTACCGCAATGTTTGCGACATCCGACTGACAAGGAAATTGGAATTTACAACACGATTACAGTAGGTACCCACGAATAAGAAACACACATTTAAGAATCTCAGATACTGAATTTTTGAAAAGACAACAGAAAACAATGGTTTATTCTTTTTAAACAACAAACTGAAATTGCAAACAATGTTTCTTATTTGCGGTTAACTACTTACTGTAAGTGATTCTATCAAGCGGTCTTACCTTCATCAGATAAAGGAGGTGAGTCTACTTTCCGACTAAATGGTTGCGCAGTATAAACGCCATTGTCCATATTCAACCCATCGCTGTAAAGAAATAATCAAGACAATTCTAGACAGTTAAAATGTTTAAGTTAACAAGTAGTTAGAGATCTGCTACCTTGGACGTTTTAAAGGACAATTCCGGGGTTGGAATGATTGATGATAAAATAAAAGATTATGCTATTACAAATGGTGTATCATACTTTTTTCCAACTTGCTTTGTCTTTCCTCTGCGAAATTACGTTTTACAATTTGTGACAAATGCGTAGTGACGTCATTAAGCTCAAGGATAGAGCGCTCAGACGTCACTTTTAACGCGAGAACGGGCTGCCCTATTGTTTTCTCCCCTCTGAATCGTGACTAGCCTGCCTCCTTATCGTGTACTCGTGGAAAATGGAGACCAATGGTGGTAACATTTGACCTAAATTACGAAGATGTTTATTGAATAGACAGATGAAATAGAAGTCTAAATGCAGAAAAAAGTTTGTCATTTGATTCTGGGGATGGTAAGTTTGTTTTTAACATTAATTTTACAAACCCCGGAATTGTCCTTTAAGTAGCGACACAGACTGTTCTTTGCAAAAGTTATATTTTCTTTGTGGGGTTTTACTGTATCGCAAATTTCACCTGACATCTTATGCAAGACAGACTTCAGTCAAGTAAGCACGCACACAACGAAATATTGATAAGTAAGGCCTCAATAAAATATATACCTTTTCGTGCCAGCTTTCATTCCAGGTAGCGACGTAATTGTTTTCTTTCGCTCCTTATCGATCAGTTTGACGAATTCTCGTTGGCCCTAAAAAGACAATAGATGTATAAACTAAGTTCTATAAGGATTAGTGTTAAAACAGCATTTGAAATTCACAGCGTCTTATGCTTGTCGTGTTGAACATCGAGAACATAATCCATGACTGGATATCCCAATATCCCTTCATAGTACTTCGGGGAAAAATGCACTTATTACTCAATGGTTAATCACTTTTAATTTTGAGGCCTTGGGAGCCTTTCAATTAACGTTAAAAATTAGGTAACTATGCTTTTTCAACCAGGTTATACATGTTTGCCTCTCCTGGTATATAACAACTTACCTTAACGCTCTGCGAGTGTTGTAGATTATTTCGTTTTGCAAACTCGTGCCTTTGGAAAAAATATACACAATCATGTTAGAAATTTGTACAAATGAAGAAGCAAATCTCGTTCCGCAACAGAAAGAGGCATTTGTTAAACGCATATTTGCAGGTAGGCAAAAGAGAACCACGTGACAATGAACCTCGAACCCAGGGTAACAATAGGCGGCCAGTATCATGTGCGCTGAAGGGAGGCCGAAGACACTGATAGCCCTGGAATCGAGGTTGCGTGACAATGCACCAAAACTTGATTCTTCGTTTGAATTTATAATTTGCATCCAGTTGTCATTCTTTCTGATCTTGGTTGATAAATTTACTTCGATAAACGACTAAGTTTTGAAATTAAATTAATGTTCAGCTATCTGTGATCTTACGACAAAGTTTGTCTTACTCCGAATCAGAGATTTATTGAACTGCAAAAACAATGGTAAAGGAGGTAGAACACAAAGTTTACAAGGAGAAGATACAATTTATAAGTTTTCCTAAGCAATTTCAGGGGAAAACGAGAAAGCAATTAATTTACTTACACCTTGCTCTTTTTACTCTCCCGATCACGGGGAATTGGCTCATGAGGAGTTTCCTGAGAAAAGAACGTAATTTTATATAAATTTCATAAAAATTTCGAGAAGCTTAAAATAAAACTTCATGACACATTTTCCTTCTTCTGTCCCAAGAATGGAAATCAGCAAATATCACATTAATTTTCTTTACAAAATTTCGAAAAGCTTACAATAAAAATTCACGAAATATTTTCGTTCCTCTATCTCAAGAATGCCAATCAGCTAATATCACATTAATTTTCTTTAAAACATTTCGTGCAAAGCGGAAGGACAAAATGGATATAAAGACTTTGATAGCAACTAACCTCCGTAGGTCCTGGTGACCTGAAACAGAAATAAGATCAATAATACATGAAATAAAAACTAAGAACGCATCAGCAAGACTATTTGAAGGACGAGGAAGATATTAATGTCTTCCACAACGAAACCTGGTGTTTGAATGGCAAAAATGTTTTGGAATATCCTAATGACGCAAAGGAGTCCACAAATAAATTTAACTATAACTGCGGGCAGGTACCACTGTCAGTCGAGACCTTAATAAGATGATACCGTTTTACAGGCATTATTAAAGGCTCTTGTTCAACCAGGAGCCTTTGCGCGGGGATTTCTATTGAGGCAGCCATTTTGGTAGACCACAAAAATGTTCATTTTCATAAAACAGAGCACGCAAAGGACCATGGTTGGGTAAGAGTCTTTAATTGTACACGATAAGAAGGCTGAATGTATTCGGATTATTATGTGTCGGCTATAGAAGGCTGGCTATTATAGCGATCTCATTTCTACAATATTTGCGTCACTGAGAACACCTTGACAAACAAAGAAAGTAAAGCAACACATAGAAATTTAACTTAAGGTCTGAGATTGACTTTCACAAAATTTCACAGATTGAATAGAATTGTTGAGATGAATACCATGGTGACAAAATATATCGTGAATGTTTCTTAAATGTCTCAAAGAAATTCTTATCAAAAGTTCAACAACATACAAATATTTGCCAAGACACCAAGGCAACGTTAAACTCTCTAACTGCAAAGATATTAGCCTCTGCTATCATAAGACACCTACCCATACAAATGAACAACTAAAGAACGTAACTTAGATTCTTAATTGATCAATATAAACGCAACAATACTCCTAACAATACTTCTGCCAATATTTCTGCCAATATTTCTGGCAATACAACTCACATAGATATCCATGTAAAAACTGTCTTACTAAAGCAACAAGATATAATACAGAAGTTTCCTGGTCAAAAGAAATATCGAGAAGGACCGGGTGTGTCGGAGAAAAAACTCTTCGTTCAAANATTGATCAATATAAACGCAACAATACTCCTAACAATACTTCTGCCAATATTTCTGCCAATATTTCTGGCAATACAACTCACATAGATATCCATGTAAAAACTGTCTTACTAAAGCAACAAGATATAATACAGAAGTTTCCTGGTCAAAAGAAATATCGAGAAGGACCGGGTGTGTCGGAGAAAAAACTCTTCGTTCAAACGCTTTTAACTTAGCCTGATCTTATCTGACTTATTTACTTTCAAGTTGATTGTGTAGCTATGAACTAAACTAGATATGAGAATATATTTGGTCGAGATGGATTGATTTGGCAGTCACATGTTTCACAAGTAAAAGTTCAGGTCAGAACTTGCCTTCAAGCTGCAAAATTTATCAAATTAATCAAATTAATCAAAGTTATCAATGAAATTTATCAACTCAACTTTTATAAACGAAAGGTCTTGCACAAGCTATTCACTGTTCGCAATATCTTATCAGAAAACTTTACTTCCGAAAACAAAGGCAGTTCTGCCTCGTTCAACTGTGCAGTTACCGAAAATCTACATCAAAACAAAGAAGGGTTTTCCTTACGGAAATGAAAATAAATAACTTACTTGCTCGCATTTTTATCCGGTTCTTGATCTGATAAAGTCTGCTCCTCACTGTAAACAAAGAAATCGTTCATTATAAAGCCATTAATCGCATGCGATTTCAATACACACCAATCAGACATACATCAGACAATAACTGGTGAAGGCGAATCGAAACTGACCTTATCCTAAAGTTCAAATATAATGGTAGAATTGCTGCGAATGGTGGTTCCATCTTTGAAGAATCCATTTCCATGCCAAAGGCATGTTGAAAACTATTCTTATTTTAGGTCGAATAGGCCGTCCTTTGAACAATCACATTTCTACCTGTTGAAAGGCTTGAGGTAAAACGCGGAACCTGATACTTGACTACTGTGAAGTCCAACGTAAGGAAAATTGATTAAAAAATGGAAACAGTATTTGATTTCATGAACTGGGTTACGTTTGTGAATGATGTCGTGGCCTCCTGCACATTTTCAATATTGGATCAAAGCTCAATACACCAAAATCCAGAAAATAAGAGCCCCTACTTTTTACAAAATTTTTGCTGAAGTTTTGCATAAATATTTTCTGAAATTGATAAAAACTAGTTCACTAGAATTAAGAATTTCTGCTATACCATAGAAAGTGAAGGCTCTACAGGCAGGTTTAGGGTTAATGTCTTCAGGTCAATCATATTACAAAAAATACCATGTAACATATTTTAGCGGCAAAATTTGTAGCAATGAAACTTTCATGGCTGGGAAGCAAGATTCGTAAGAAATAGCGAAAAAATACAAGAAAATAAATTCGACTTTATCAACCATTCAACTTTAAAATTTTTGAGCAAAATGTATGGTTAACGGCCAAACCTAACTGCTAAAATTATGCCTGGAGCAACCGTCGAAGAAATACGAACTTTTAACATAATCTGAGCTAGGATTTATCGACTATGATCACAATAGTGTACATTCGAACATTCGTTAAATTTCTACAAAAAAATAGAAAACTTTCGGTTTTTCCAGATTCTTTTCGGATAAGCTATGAGGTTTATTCCAGAAAAATTCATGGTTTGTGTTTTATAGGACTACTTGTCACTGGTATCTAAATGTTAGCGTCTGTATACTTTATTCAAATCTAAATTGCATTGAATAAAACACAGATCGATTGTTCTATTCACGGTATCTAAATTCTTAATTCATAGTCCGTCAAACGTGGACAACTCGCAGCAGGCGTCAAACTGCGATTCGTTCAAAGCTCAAGAAAACACGCTCAAACTACAAAGCCTTGAAATCAACACTGAAAAATACAGCCGTCAAAATTCCCACAAAAAACCCACTGATAATCATTACAAAGTTTGCACAAAAAATCTCAGAGATTTAGCAGTATAAATGATGATCGTTGCAGCCAAGAAAAATATTGAATACTCTTCAAAATTAAAATTCTGAATCCCATCATCAATGGCAAGCTCAAGAAAAGCAACTTAAAAGTACAAAACTGCGAAATCAAAACCAAATGACATAGCAGTCAAAATCTGAATTCAAAGTGTCAAAGTCTGAAGATTTAGATCAGAGAGCTTCGCCAGTGTAACTGACAAAACAAAGTAAAGCAATACAGACTCAACACTGTCAGAGGAATTATGCCATAAAACCGATTCTAAAGTGCTAAAGATGCTCCTGACAAATCTTTGGGCAGCAAAGAACTAAATTTCTCTTCATATTCTCTCTATAAATTGCGAGCTAAGCATCAAGAAGAACAAGGAATATAAAACGTACACTTATTTCTAACTTGCAAGTTTAATAATTTTCAATCAAACGTTTCAAGAGGTGGGCTCCTTTTGTCGGCAAAGAGTAGGTGCAGGTGCAGAGCTTCAAGGTCCCCAAGTTTTGTTACTTGACGTGCTTCCCTTTTTATTTGATCAAAATTGAAGAGGTGAAGATTGTCAAAATTTCACGCAATCGACCGATTAAGCAAATAGCCGCTAACATTCGACGCACCTTTGTTGCGTAAATGTTCATTAGAAAAAAAGCCATTTTTCAATTTTAGCAAAACTCATTTTAAGCTGAGGTAAAATACAAACGGAATGTCACTTCAGGTCAATTTTAATAAGACGGCTACCCATTGTCTCAATTTATCTTTCATTTTCTATAAACAATCAACCGTTATCTGTTTAGCACGCGAGTGTATCGATCAATGAATACTATTAACACTATTGACCACCCGGATAAACACAACAATTCGTCTAAACCAATCAGATAAGCTACTGGTAATGATCAGCCAATCAGGAATGAACTCCTGCGGCGAAATCAAAGAGGCGAAGATGTAAATTCGCGTTTGTAACGGTAGCACGTGGAGTGTTAAGATATTAACGAATCAAAAGATAAGGAGGTAATTTTCGCGTGGATTGACCTTTTAAGTAAGCACAAAACCAAACGGTAAATCTGGTTTTATTCCCTGTCACGGTTTGTCGAGCCGCCTTGTAACAATGAAAGTCCTTATACTATAAAATTTACCGGTAGAAAACCATGTCCCATATGTTACTCAAATCCCTATCAATTTCAATCATCGAGCAGCTATCACAATCTTTGTTTGCCCTTTTTTAGTACACTGTCTGTTCCAAGGCCTTATGGGTGGCTCAATAGTGAAGACAAGAAGACCACTCCCTACTTGCACCTCATCCTTTCACTAAGGCGAGTTATCTCCAAGGAGAAAAGCAAACAAAACTCAGACAATGTGTAGTGGTACTTTCCCAGGCGGCTGCTCTGGGATTTAGTCTCACGACCGTTTGCACAAAAGGCGGGAGTGGTAACTACTGGACCACCTATGAATATAAGCCCAATCAACAACCTAACCCATATTCCCGACTGCAGCCAAGCTGAATTTGTTCATCATTTAAGCATAATTTTAATGTAAAAAGATCTCAAGTGATCTCAAGGCATGGCGCTGGGGTTAATGTAGCTGGAGCTGGGAAACTGCTAACGAAGCAAAACCAAATTTGGAAAATCTGGGGTTAAACAAACCACATAACGTCGAGTAGCTTTCACTGCAATCTTTGAGTAAACATTTAAGAAGATGGAAAAATACTGCAGACAAATTAACGATGTATTGGAGTTCATAAGACTAACGACTGCATGCAGAAACAATGCTCCTCTATAACTCCCCTTCTATTTTTTTAGCAAAAGACCAAACTCCCGCTCAAATAAGCCAAAGTTGACGGGGGAAGGGGCACGGATTTTCATAATATGTGCAGGATTGAAGAAAAGGCGTTTAAAAACTTCAGAACTGCGCCATCTAAAAATTCGAAAAAGTGATTTGTCCTTTTTTAATAACCATTCTAACAAGATAAACTTAGCCTGCGTGCAGACTTTGGTNTATTTAAGAAGATGGAAAAATACTGCAGACAAATTAACGATGTATTGGAGTTCATAAGACTAACGACTGCATGCAGAAACAATGCTCCTCTATAACTCCCCTTCTATTTTTTTAGCAAAAGACCAAACTCCCTCTCAAATAAGCCAAAGTTGACGGGGGAAGGGGCACGGATTTTCATAATATGTGCAGGATTGAAGAAAAGGCGTTTAAAAACTTCAGAACTGCGCCATCTAAAAATTCGAAAAAGTGATTTGTCCTTTTTTAATAACCATTCTAACAAGATAAATTTTAATTTCGAAGAAAATGTTAGATGATATGAATATTTAAGGGGTCAAAGTTGACTGCACGAGATGGTCTGTTCATCAAGAACGAACTTCCACATTTTTTACTAACCCCAGTTTCTTTTATTTTTGCATAACTTTGTAATTATGTGGTGGGAAAATTATGTTCTTGACGTCAATAGGCACTCTGAATGTCGGAAAATAACAAATGGTTCTTTTAGTTGTCTAACAAGTTTGAAGAAGATATGCTTTGAAAGTTATTCATTTTGTTTCGAGGAATTTTGAAGTTTGCTATTTTAAGAGTCATCACGTGACACAGTTTATACTTGTTTCTACCCGCAATAAAGGTGCCTGGGTCTAAACTCAGGGACTTAATATCAAGGGTGGCCCAAAACGCTTGAGGAGTCACCAAAATTCGATTTTAGAAAATTGAAAAGTTTACAATTGTCAAATGTGGTGTTTAGGACCAAATCAATCCTACACTTTAACTTGCAAAGGAACAAAATACCGCAACGGATATCCCAAAAAGTATCTCCGTTTGTTTCGTTGAACAGAAAATCTGGAAAATATCATCAAAAATGTTTTTAGATAACCATAATCTGGAGGCTTCAATTTAGACGTTGATGGAAACTTTGTGGAAATCGCTCAATAACTCGACGATTTGCGCCAGTTTAAATTTCACAAATTGGTCAAAGTCGAAACCAGAGCACCTGAAGAAGAAATCAATGTTTCAATTTGCCTATCAATCCTTGGTACTTCAGCATCCGAAGGAGGGAAACATAAAGTGATAAAGTGTTCTGTTCTGCCCATAAACCGTTGAAGCTGCTCGGCAGTTTTCTTATTCACGATGGAAGCAATTTGCATTTGCACTCCTGGACAATGTTCGTTGTTACTTCACCAGAAGCTTCGGCTTAGAGATTATGATTTAGTTTTGAAGTTGAAGTTATGATAAATCAGCAAGTTCTTAATCAAGTTTCAAGGGTTTTGTACCAAAGTTTAAATTGAAGTGTCTACAGTATTTAAAGACGAATTTGACGAAATTCTTTTCATATTTATTGTCAAGCAAAGCAAACAGGGACGCGTTTTAGGGACACCCAGTATGCTGAGCATGTCTGCAATAAACAAAGAAACAAANCAGTTTAAATTTCACAAATTGGTCAAAGTCGAAACCAGAGCACCTGAAGAAGAAATCAATGTTTCAATTTGCCTATCAATCCTTGGTACTTCAGCATCCGAAGGAGGGAAACATAAAGTGATAAAGTGTTCTGTTCTGCCCATAAACCGTTGAAGCTGCTCGGCAGTTTTCTTATTCACGATGGAAGCAATTTGCATTTGCACTCCTGGACAATGTTCGTTGTTACTTCACCAGAAGCTTCGGCTTAGAGATTATGATTTAGTTTTGAAGTTGAAGTTATGATAAATCAGCAAGTTCTTAATCAAGTTTCAAGGGTTTTGTACCAAAGTTTAAATTGAAGTGTCTACAGTATTTAAAGACGAATTTGACGAAATTCTTTTCATATTTATTGTCAAGCAAAGCAAACAGGGACGCGTTTTAGGGACACCCAGTATGCTGAGCATGTCTGCAATAAACAAAGAAACAAAGAAACACATAATAGGAGGGGCCTGAGACTTCTTTGTGATTACCAAAACTTTGAGAAAAACAACCTTCTGACCACAATTTTCAATTTAAAACATTTGAACTGTTGTCTGACATATTTTTCTATTTATCCCACATACTTAAACAAAATTATTTACATCTATGACGCCATTCACATACTTGGGTATACATGAACCATATTTTGGGAATTGTCTTCTGATCAGCTAAAAAGCCTTGTGGAGGAAAGGAGGCTTGTGGATTACGTGTGGGTTGTACGTTTGATCTCCAACACGAAATTGTGTGTGGTTGTTGTTGTTGTTGCTGCTGCCAATTGCAAAAATTCATGCAATGACAAGAAAATACTGTTTCCCAAACCACCTAGACTCTCGGAAAATCAAGGGAGAACGCCCTCTTTAGCACCCTTTTCTATCTATTTTATACCTTTTTAGGAGCATCTCTGAAGTTAGGGCAGTCTACCCCGTGCAACCCTGTCGGCAGGTCTAGTAGTGCTCTCCTGGATGGACAAGCCTAAGGATATAAAAGGTTGCTTGCATTTTCCTATTCCACAGGCTGACCTAGACTTACGACGTGATTCCTTGTATTCGTTCAATATTTTTAAACTGGTTTTTATTTTCTGAGCGATAACCATCCAATTCAATGAGCGATACTGAGACTTATGTAATGAGTTATCATAACTTATTACCGCAACCTGTCAATACAAAACCAAAATTATTTCGAGGCACAAAGGTTAACTGCATCACAGGAGATTGCTTTTCAACTGTTTGGTTCTCCTCGTGCAAACCTACGTCATGCGGTGGGGGTAATCATATTTCTCGTTTCGTCTACTTGTAAAGAACTTCGAAAACATATCCAGCGAATTTTTTCTAGATCTTTATCCTATTTGCTGTTTCTCTAGTGTTTGCAAAGAATAGAGATTCTAAAAATAGGAAAATAAGCAGCGACAGCAGAAAAGCGAAACGAGGAAAGTAGCGAGGCATTCCCTTATGATCCTTGTATGCAATTGTTATCCAAAACCAAAATCGATTTACCGACTCTCTGCAGTTTTTGATAAAGAGGTTCAATCTACAGCCAAAATTATATTTACTACCTATATAAAGCTTAATAAAAGAGGTTTTCATTATTATGAAAATACGGAGCGAAAGCAGAAGAGAAACAAAGAGTAAAGTAGGGATCGGAATTTGTAATGTGAAAGTGGTTAGACCAATGAATCAACTACACACTATGCAAAATGGATACGATGCTTCGTCTCTGCTAACAGACGAATGAGCATCGAACTGACCCAAGGTTCTATGTGTGGCTTTCGTGGCTTTTCTGGCATTATCGTGTTTCTAAATTTGGTACAATTCATTACGCCTGTTTCTTTGTAATCTATTACTTCCAAAATTAATATTTTAGCTAGGTGGGCTAGCTGCTAGGCAGCAACTCTACAAAGTAGCAAATAATTTAGTACTGTTATATCTTCTTAAATAACAGCAAACATGTCAAGCACTGGAAAAAACTGTTAAAAATATCACTAAAACTACCACATCGTTTATTCTAAAACATAAGGCATCTGACATGACATGAACGCTAGGGTACTAGTAACATCTATTCACCCCCATGTGTTCAGAGAAACTTTGAAATGTTGATGATAAGTTTCTACAATTTCCTAAAATTTTGATGTGTCCCAAGATGGTTTCTTAAGTATCAAAGGGTGAAGAGGCATCTGTCTCTGCTATTGTCAAATCCACTCATCGGCATACACGTAAATCTAATGACCAATCACGCATGATCCTCTCCAGACATAAAAGCTGATGCTTCGTTGTTTCAATGAAAGTTAGAGATTCGAATTTGAAAATAAATATGAATTCTTTTAACCAGGATTCTGATCACTATATTCAGAATTGTGCCAGTTTTGCAAATTTCATCCAACACAATCACAAATCACATAAAAATACCAACTGGACTTTCTACGAACTTTTTATCATAATCTAATAGTAGTGTTAAGCAGTGTTAATAACTTGCCTCCCCTCACACAAATTTTTTGTCTGGAATTCTAACTAAAGTCAGAAAGTCAATCTCACCTTCTCAACCAAATCCATTTAGCATGCTTCACCATGCTGCTAGCTCTACCACGTACATTTGCTTTCTCACGCATACTATCCAACATGGAAACAATCTCTTCACAACAAACTCCCGTTGCACCTTGCACTTCAGACACAGTATTGAACCCCTAGCATGAAGCACCACCAGACCCTTATAAGCACCCTCACAATGAAAGGCCCTTGAATTGCAGTATTGACAGATTTTTAATCTCTGCTTCACAATCAGAAGTTAACCATCTTTTGTTGTTTCCTTCGACTGGGCTAAACCACAAAATGACCCCTGATCTATAATACATCGTCAAGTTTTGCTGCTGAATTCGTGATTTTCTGAAAAGGTCATATTTGAAACAAAGCCGCCATTTTAATCATCGCTGCATTTCCAAGCAAAGAGCCATAAATCGTTTTAACGTAAAACTTCCGAGAACAAGTCTATAAATTTTCAAAATACTGTATTCGCGGGAGACGGACAACAATGAGTAAAAGTTATCAGTAGAACAGAAATCGTTAGACAATAGAGAAAAACGACGTTAGGTTCCGAAGGTGGTATTCAGCCTGTCGAGCAGTATACGGTCATACATGACATCACCAGGCCAAAGTTGAAACAATATATCTTTTGACAACCACCTGGCTTAACAGGCTACTAATCGAAACTAACTCAAATTCCGATGTAGCATGTACCTTTCTTATAAGGAATTCTCGAATGACTGGTTGACATTCTCCGCAAAGTGACGAATCAAGGCGTGAACATTTTACAATGGAAGTGGGATAGTTTAATTCCTTTATTCCTCCCTCGCAAATGGTGCATATTAACCATAATGTTGCTGTGAAAATGAATACGGCCCGTTTCCTTCCAACAATAAATTCAGTTATAAGACGAAGACTGTTTGAGTACATGGCCATCTATTAAATCTTGCCAAACATAGCAACATGATAACAAAACAAAGCCACATTGTCCTACATCACATTTTCAACTGATTTGATTGGCTAGGTCTAAGACAACGTCACTCAAATAACTAACTCTTATTGCTTGACGTTTCAGAAACGGGAAAAAGCAAAACACGTACTCGATTTACTTCGTAGATATAGAAGGGAGAGGAGTTGCTCGTCATGTGGCAAACATGTCAAATATTTCCTGAAATTTCTTTAAGAAAAAGTCATCTGGGTATTCCGTCATGTATGTACGTTCACAGAAGCACTTCCACGTGCAAGTCATTTTACTAAGACAGATTGTTTCTTTTTGAAAAATTTTCAGTTCTACTTTCAAGATGATCAAGGAAATAGTATCTTTTGAGCAAGATTGTTGAAGTTGCGCCATAAACTTCGCTCAACGAAGATCCAGCTGAAGTAGCTATCAAACATACATTGTGACCACATGCCCCGTTGTTAAACAATCATTCAAAGCACAGAGCCCCTTCCAGACAAGCAGGAAAAGCTCCCAAAAGCACACAAGAAGTACTGCTTGGTGACAACGAAAAAGAGAATAGCTTCCGAGCTTGGCGACGCCAAATACACAAGCAAGCAGACAGAATATTGGATAAGGATATGAAGAGAAAATGCTTTATTCTTAAGCCGGAGATCAATAATCAAAACAGCATTTAAAACATTGAAAGCCAAAAGTGTAATGTTTGTTTAGCAGTTGGTAAACAAACACATCTTCCTGCCCAGAGAAGTTGCAGCAGACGCAGGTCATGCAGAGTAGCCAGTGTGCTATTATCATTTTGTCAATCGCTTTTCCAGCAGTTCTCCCATACAATTCTTTAAAAATATTAAGAACTTAGCAGCACGACTTCATCTACCAACAGCTGATTGACTGTTCGTACAGGCAAAATGACAAACGAACCAACTTACTGATGATCCCTTCGCTTAATGAGTTGCTCATCATTGTTCAACTGATACTTCTTCTACTGACCGATTGACTGATTGATCGACTGATTGATCGATTGATTGATAAGACTAATTTATCGCCCACTTCCTTTCATCCTTTGCAGCCAAAACCAGTACATAGAAATCACCACTTTTTGAGCTTAGCCTAGCGAAGGTTCCTAATTGCGGGGTTCACAATTTAAGAACAGTGCAATTAAAGTAAATCAACGGGGTTAAAAGGCAACTTAGCTAGGGGGACTGGGTCCATGTAAATAGAACCTATTGTATTTGATGTTTTCGATCGATGAAAAACAATAGGAACATAAGTGGCGCGTGCCGTTCTTTTGTGCTATGTTTAGACTAGATCGCTATATCTCCGTTCATTTACTTTAAGGAGGCATGTACTATGCAGGAACCATATAAATGAAATGCTTTGTGCATCTAGCACTTTGAAACATCCTATTTCCAGCTTTCAGACAAGACTTTACAGTACGTTATCATTTGCCCAATAGACAATAACNCTACCTGCGGGTGCTAGGTAGCAACATAGAAAAAAAAAAAAAGAAAAAAAGAAGGGGTTGGGGTGATACCCCATTTCACTAGATTTTCCTGTTCCTATCAACTACTAAAGAGACAATAGCAGATAGACGTAGATCCGTTGTTGGTGTCCAGCTGGTCAACCCTAGATTTTCAATTAGCGTCAATTCATTATTTCTAGAATATTCCATATCAATATTGAAGCTCCGTTACCAAAAAAAGTAATCTTAGCAGCATTCGCAAAGCAGTAATCACAAAGAGATGGTCAAATAGTCCTGCAGCCATCATCTAGTAAAATGAATGAGTAAAAAAATTAATATTTTACGTACTTTGGCACTGTAGTCCTTGCATACCGATACCCCACAGCAAACCTTCACAATAATTACACAAAGTGCTTTCGGTGTATTGATTTCCAATAAACTGATGTCCTTTGATTGCAATAACCTAAAAATAAGAAAGATTTTTAGATTTCGGGTCGTTGACCCAGTGAAGCACAAATCAATTTAAAGCACAAGCCTAGCAACAAACATGCAAATCGTGAAACCACACTTTTTTAAACATAAGTTTTGGGTTAAATTTTAAGTTGTACATAAATAGTTCCAGATCCAGATTTTTCTGAGGTTAATGAAACGCGTATGGAGACGTGTTTTGAGCATCCTCACCTTTTTACTTGGTTTAAATTTGAATAAGGAGCTTCTTTCCTTCTCCGCAAAACTTTTGTGTCGTTCTAAAGGATTGACTTGACTGCTGCCCGTCTGAAAAAGAAACATTTCTTCAGAATAAGGAACATGAAAATTATGCAAATAATGTGTAATGATATCATTGACAAAGCACAGTATGTCACATCATTACCTGGCAATAATTTCACTGCGGGTTGTCCGGGGTCCGGACCCGTCTCGGGTAGCTGCATACAGCGATACAAATGAAGAGTGATACGTGATGAAGAGTTAAGCTCGAAACGTTGTTACCATTCTTAGTCTTCGTACAAGTCGTATTTTTTATTGAAATTATTGTTTTACTGACACCAACGACTTACAACACGCACAACAACATTGTTTTTCTATAGCGATACAAATGGTTTCTATTGACATAATCTCCTGGCGCGCTAACTGAACGAATGATTTGTGTATTTTCATGATAAAACCAACTTAAAATGCCGATACCCGGTAATAAACCTCGTACTGACTTATTCCAAATCTGTATTTGGAAATACAAAGACCTCACAAGCTCGGTCTGTACTTTTAACCTCCGGCCTTTTATTCCCAATTCAGATTTCAAAGCAGGCAGCATGAGGTCAGCAAAGTTTAAAAACTGCTAAGAAAACCATCTAAAACGAAGCAACCACTGCTGTTCTATTTGCTGCCTTCTGATTCTTTTGAAATAGCCAGCTAACATCAAATTTAAAAATTAATGCCACAACACAAGGAAAATCGAAAGAAATAAATATTTGCTTTGTTGCGTTCAATTTCAGCTAAAGATATTTGGGTCTCAAGGAATTTCAAAACAGTTGTAAAATTATCTCTTTTCATGATTATATGGCATTTGCAGCCATGTGCAAAAAGAATTAGGCATTTGTAGCCATGTGCAAAAATAATTTATCTTAAAATTCCAAGATAACTTGTCTGATTTTTATTGTACGCATTACTAAGTGAAACTCACTTTGACTTGGACACCAACATGTTTCATGAAGGTTGTAAGCGATGAGGCCATTGCAGAACTACAAAAAAGAACATCTTTAATCAGACTATGGGATTTAGAGGACAGTGTCTATCATTTAAGATTTGGCTTTTATATTTAAAGGTCTCCGGGAGCCTTCCTTGAAAAGTAAAATAAATAAATGAGCAGTAGGATTCCCCGTCCCTAAAGGTTTCCACATAATTATTGTTTTTCTCATGACCAAATCCAGCTCTGCAACCAGATACTAATAGAATGACAAATATATTTAGATAGCGTATACTAGAAATTACCATTCTTTCCTTAAAAACTGGTCAAAAGATAGTATGATGTTTAAGGAAATTTCTGTGCGGCGCAGTAGTACCTTTACATAGCCCGATATATAGCTGCTCGAGAAACGTGAGGCAGAATACCTTCACACAGAAAAAATTCAAGGAAATAAAATTGCTGAGTGAATAAAGAAATTTGTTCTTACTTCTTGGCATATTGAAGAGATTCTTTGGAGTTCTTCTCTACCTCAACCCTGAAAAATGAATTAATACGATAAATGGATAAGCATATTTATTGGCTAAAAGCAATAAAACTTCTGAAATAAAATCTCCGATCGATCTAGAAATCTAAAACTTGTGGTCCGTTTTACAAACATCATATTCCAAAAATTCAAGCCAAATTGGAATACGTTACATTGACAATGTTTGGAATTTAAACGATAAAATTGAGGTTATCGATGTTGTTTCTTGAATAATCAAGGAAGCAGTTAAGAGATATAAATAATCAATTAACTATGGACGATCAAGTTCTATAATTTTCAACAATTAGTTCATAGTTACTAGGTCGGCGAGTTCCTGTTTCGACAAACATGTATTGAACAGATATATCAATTATTGGCCAGATTCTATCGGACATGTCAATGAGCCAATAAGGCCCATTTTCTCTCAAAACAAGCNAGGAAATTTCTGTGCGGCGCAGTAGTACCTTTACATAGCCCGATATATAGCTGCTCGAGAAACGTGAGGCAGAATACCTTCACACAGAAAAAATTCAAGGAAATAAAATTGCTGAGTGAATAAAGAAATTTGTTCTTACTTCTTGGCATATTGAAGAGATTCTTTGGAGTTCTTCTCTACCTCAACCCTGAAAAATGAATTAATACGATAAATGGATAAGCATATTTATTGGCTAAAAGCAATAAAACTTCTGAAATAAAATCTCCGATCGATCTAGAAATCTAAAACTTGTGGTCCGTTTTACAAACAACATATTCCAAAAATTCAAGCCAAATTGGAATACGTTACATTGACAATGTTTGGAATTTAAACGATAAAATTGAGATTATCGATGTTGTTTCTTGAATAATCAAGGAAGCAGTTAAGAGATATAAATAATCAATTAACTATGGACGATCAAGTTCTATAATTTTCAACAATTAGTTCATAGTTACTAGGTTGGCGAGTTTCTGTTTCGACAAACATGTATTGAACAGATTTATCAATTATTGGCCAGCTATCGGACATGTCAATGGGCCAATAAGGCCCATTTTCTCTCAAAACAAGCTCCTGTCATTGTAGGTTTGTTAAGTGTCCGGGGAAGGTTTGTGCTTGGGCCACTTTAAAGCGGCATTTCATTTCTGATAGGATACTGAGTGCTGATTGAACCTTGTAATCTTTCAAAATCCATTTTTGGGACATTTGACTTTAGATCTTCCTGATTGCTTGCCCATTGCAAACCATTGCACTCTACTTCCTTCTCAGAAAACGTCATTTGAGTACGTCATTAGAAAAAAGGCAGAAACATACTTTCTGACGTATGTCGTGAAGTACGTCACACGTTCGTCACTTTCATCTGTAAAATTTTACTTACAGTATATAAAGCGGATGATCCAAAATGTTTCAAAATGTATAGCTTTTTGGTTAAGACCCACTGTCAACCACGATTTTTGTGCGCCGAATGAACAGCAAGACAAAGAATTTAGGCCAAAACGACTTTCAGATAATACGAAAGTCGACTTTGGCGCCACGGGGGATCATGGTTGGCAATGGGTCTTTAAGAATACGATACCTTTCAAAATACTATTGCTCAAAATATGGGTTTTCAGGCCATAAATTTATGGTATATGCCTCTTAGGAATAAAAATATCAACTATTTTTTAAATTAATTGGGAAACAGTTCAGAAAACAGTTCAACAAATTGAAATTGAAATTTGAAATTTGTTTCGGAAAACAGTTCAGTAACATAATCAAATTTTGTTGATTTTTCAAAAAGTTTAATTCCCGATGTACATTTTTGCTTTATTATGTGAGAGCTGGTTTTGTTTATCCTTTCTCCCAAGCAAAGTTGGAGTTGTTTATGAACGAACACATGAAGTGGTGAATTCATAAGGTTCCAGGACTGTCAGACATAATTTGTCAACATCACATGAGCAGTTAGGAGTGTACTCAGTATTTCAGTATTGTGGGCAATATTTGTCTCAGTCAAATCAAAAGATTACTCCAAGTATCAAACTGGTTCCAGTCTGAAAATCAAGTGGGCATAAACGATATGTTCAGAAGAACCTTTCAGCAGGAAAGATACTGTGATTATGATATCTAGTCTTCTTTTGAGCTGGCTGGCAGAAGGGAGGGTCCAGTGCCTATTTTGCTCTCTGTCCCAGTTTTCGAATTTTGATCTGCTGACAACCTAATACATTAAATTGACTTTAAAACACGACGAGGCTGTAATACCACAACGATGTGTTCACGGTGGTCATACGAAGAACGGTCCTTCCTAGTGTTCGCAAATAAGCTTCACATTGATTCACCCTCAAAATTCAACTGCAAATGTATCGCTCCAGACTTCTAGTTAATTTAATTAATTATCAACATGACTGGAAGGACGAGTACTCAAAAGTCAGGAGACTGGTTTTCAATTTACAGTAAACACCCGCGTATAAGGACCTGCAACTTTAGAAGTCAGCCTGGGTTCCTATGCAATGAATTCTACAAAGGGTTCTTATAAAATGGGGGCCTAATTTGAAAATTTCAACCTGAAGGTTCTTACGTAAAGTAGGTTCATATACGCGGGAGTTTACTGTATAACTTCTCTTTCTTCCCTTCAAATTTGGGTATCATTGGATTTTGGTACGAAGTAGTTATTACCCAATAATGACAACAATTTCAAAACTCGACTCCTTTAAAGATATTCGTATGATGTCTGTTTTGTATTGAATTCGCTTTATTCTAGGTTTGGAAATTTGATGTGATACTGTCTATTTTGTGGCCAAATAAATCAATTTCATTCATTTACAGAATAATTTTTAACTAGGCTCATCAACATGCTATTCCTAGATAGCGTAATGCAACAATTACATCGTAACGAATTGAATTGGTTTACTTTCCAGTCTTTCCAGTAANATAACTTCTCTTTCTTCCCTTCAAATTTGGGTATCATTGGATTTTGGTACGAAGTAGTTATTACCCAATAATGACAACAATTTCAAAACTCGACTCCTTTAAAGATATTCGTATGATGTCTGTTTTGTATTGAATTCGCTTTATTCTAGGTTTGGAAATTTGATGTGATACTGTCTATTTTGTGGCCAAATAAATCAATTTCATTCATTTACAGAATAATTTTTAACTAGGCTCATCAACATGCTATTCCTAGATAGCGTAATGCAACAATTACATCGTAACGAATTGAATTGGTTTACTTTCCAGTCTTTCCAGTAAACATAAACAAAAGAAGCATGGAAATATTAATGTTTTGACTCGGTAAAACATTACGCTTAGCTTGAACAAAATACGTGTATTTTGTGGAAAATCAATATGCTAATAAAACACGAAATTAAAGATATGAAAAAGATGGAATAAAAATATAATAAAGATATGATAAAGATGGCTTACGTCAAGGCTTCAAGATGAGGAAGCAGCGTTTGCTCGACGACTTTCAATTCTTTGTCTTTATCCAAATTATCTATAAGAACAGCACGACGACGAAACTTTTTATCAAATACATTAAAAAAAGGATCCGATTTGGAATCAGTCTTAGGACTACCTTCAATCTCCATAATTTACACGATAAAATAACAACAAAGTTTAAACAGATTTTAAAGACGCCTAAATCTGCAACAATGATAATATCCACTACAAGGAAATATACAAAGGCGGTGGAAAACCGGGGGTGTTGACAGGCAGGTCAAATTCCCTGCAGCTAGAATAGATTGATTCATAGTAAGTTAGTTAACAGGCATTGTTTGACAAATGCAAACAATAAAAGATGTCTCATGACATTTGAGATTATACAGAACATCAAGGACCAATTCTATCGTGAGAAATCGCTCAGAATTTTCGAGCAGATTGGCCTAGAATTGTCAACAAGTAAAACGTTAACCAAACAGTGTACACAATTCTTATAAGAAACTCGTTTTGTAAGAAGCTACATGAATCTTTTATAAGAAACTAAAGATTTGACCCAGTGCTGAACGTTTCTTAAAATCTTACAGTTGAGTACCCAAAGCTTCTTACGAGCTTCTTATACCCCATTCACACTGGCAAGTTAAACGAGCTTAAAATAAACCAGGTTATTGAATGCTGCGTTCTAATTGGTCGATCCAACAAATCGAAGGCATTTGATTGGTTAAAATTTAACCTGGGTTAGACAAAGCTGGTTTAACTGCTGCAGTGTGAATGCGGTATTAGGTTCCTCAAATTCTCGTTGGATTTATCAGTGGTCAATCTCTTGTGCCCTTGTGAACATTTCTAGGCCAACTTTATGCAACCATGCCTTGGTGTAGACGATATTTAAGTAATACTGGGTAATAAAGTATAACAAATAAAGCGGACGGATGCTATGGATTGCATTACTAAATGAAAAAGTTTCTTCCACAATTTTTACCCAATACTAAAGTTTCTTAATTTTTGAGTGATCTGAAGTTTCTTATAACGAGTTTCTTTTTAAAAAAATACGCGTACAAACGCAAGAAGTTCTTTTATAAGAAACTAGCCCTTACGTTGGGCAAACTTCCTATTCATTTTGCAAGAAATTCCATCAAGAATCTACGATTATATCCACCTTCATTAAAGATATTTTTGTTTCTGAGACCAAAGAGGTTTAACGTACAAAAGAAGGCCCGAGACGCTACAGCTAAGGAGAGACAGGGGGCACCGTGCCCCTCAAAGCTTTTCAAACTGCCTGATGTCAACTTCGCGTTGCCCTTTCAGTAGCCATGCAAGCTGTAGTTTCCTTTCTCGTGCCCTAAAATGAATGTTCAAAAGCGCCTCTCCTGTTTTGAAAAAGTGCCCTCCTGACAATTATGCCCCTCCTCCACCACGTAAGAAGAACTCCTTCTAACGTCTCAGGGTGGGGGCGGCGTAGTAACAGCAAACAAAACAAAGTAGAAAGGGAATTCAAAGTTTTTAAAGCAATAGGATGCAACTGCTACAAGTGAAAATAACTGTCTTGTAACAATTTCATTTTATTGTACCAAATGCACTCACACTCTTGAATGGGGACCCCCCTTCGATTCACTAAACCTTAACCCCCAGGATGAGACACGTCGATTATACACAGCACTGAGCAATGATACGGATACTATCCTCTCACAAACCAAAACAAAGACTCCAAATTCTTAGTATGGTATAAATAACAAAACTGTTAATACACCTTAATCCAGCAGTGACCTCTTACGTATGTTGTGTATTGTTGCAAACTGTTACTTCTGTTCAGTCTTTATAAGATACGCTCTGTGCCCATCTTATGACTGCTTACTAGCTCTTAATTCTTTCAAGAGTACTGTGCAGAACAAACTAAGTCAAAGAGTCATCTATATCAATTTTAAGATTATTCACTTTTCGATGGACAATAAGTGTGGTTGGGTGTGATTAGAGTCTAAACGTCCTCTTCCTGTCGAAAACGGTTTTGTTAAAGGGAATCTAAGCATATAAAAGTGGCTCAAGCCACTTGCGGTCATATTCTAGCCTATCAGAAATCAGTATTTCCTGTTGACGTAGACCAGTTACCCAAACATGGTTCGGCAAGTGTCACGGCCTATTGTCTTTGCAGGGCTATTTCTATCGAAGACTTGTATATGCTTAGATTCCCTTTAACTGTTTTATTGTAAATATACTTGGTTCTTTTTAGTTCATTTCATTTTTAATTCAGTATTTTAGTTTAAGTGTTATTTTTTTAGTTTAATTTATGTTAGTATATAGCTGCCATGCCTGTATTAGGTAGTGCATTTTGCTAATGATGATGATGTAACGCTATCCTGATACTAAGTTAATTATTGAAATACAAGGAAAGGGGGTGCCAAAGTTCCAAATTACAAGGTCCAAGCAACTCTTAAATTAGCAAGATTTGTCTGTTCAACCCGCCTAGCGGTAATGACATTGACAAACCCTATTTTTGGCCCTCAGCCCATAGACTAGTAGTTGCCAGCCAAACAATTTAGTAATGCGTTGACAGAACTTTACCTTCCAGTTGGTGGTCCCCAAAGAGGCTGCCAAGACCAAGCGCTCTTTTGTTCCTGAAATCAGCCAGTTGCTCACTAACCTCGGAAAAGGCGAATGCTCTGCAAGGTAAGATAAAAGCATAATAAATAGCGGAAGACCAAGCCAATATACTCTCGGCGATTTGTTAGGCCTGTTGGCCTATTCCCCGATTCCGAATTCCAGCAAACTCCTTCTTACAAAAAGACCTCGTCGACAATCTAGCACATCTCGTACTCTTGCATCAAGATCATCAATTTACCACAAACTTTGTTATTTTGTGAATTTTTACTGACTATAAGGACATAAGCAATGACGGGNTGCTCTGCAAGGTAAGATAAAAGCATAATAAATTACGGAAGACCAAGACAATATACTCTAGGCGATTTGTTAGGCCTGTTGGCCTATTCCTCGATTCCGAATTCCAGCAAACTCCTTCTTACAAAAAGACCTCGTCGACAATCTAGCACATCTCGTACTCTTCCATCAAGATCATCAATTTACCTAGCCTGCGTGCAGCCTCAAACTCCTCCTCAATTTTTCCATTGAGGAGGAGTTGAGGCTGCGTGCAGGCTACAATTTACCACGAACTTTGTTATTTTGTGAATTTTTACTGGCTATAAGGACATAAGCAATGACGGGAAAATGAAGTTATAGTAGCAAACAATTCGTCTTTATCAAACAAGTATTTGATTGAACATCCTCAAAGGGAGCTTACGAAACATTCACTGCTAAAGCTTTCTTTACCTTGCTGGTCGAAACAGATTCCTGAAATCGTCTTCGCTGTGGTTTTTACTTCTGAGATTCTCCTCTGAAAATAAATTGTTTCATAACGTTAAAAGCAACTTAATAAAAAAACAAGGTATAGATGGACACCACTACCACTTCAACAGCTGTAGACTTTGCTAAATATGCACCACGTGTATTATCGTGCCATTTTTAATATACCCCGGTGTGGTGCACGAATCTAAAAACTTTCGAATAACGATTTTTATAAAGTAAACATAAAATTTAGCACCATTTTCATCAACATCCGTGCCTTAGAAAGCAGGGATAAAAATAACTTCAACTCGCTGATACTTTCATGGATGAAAAGGAGAACTATGACAATTATTATTATTATTATCATTATTATTTCATATATTTAAGGAGGGTTGCCCTCTGATTTTCAAGGGGCCCTCCACTACAAAAACTTACAAAATTAAAATACTATAGAAAACTAAATTAACCTAATTACAATTCAATTCATAAACTACTAATAAAAAACCCTATAATCTAATATAAATATTTACAATAAAAGTATGTACATCTATGTAACATATTGTTTGAAGCTGTTTAGGGTGGATGCCTAAAGAACGTACCTAAACGTAATAAATACGTAAATAATATACGTAAATAATATACGTAAATAATATACGTAAATAATATTAATACGTACCTAAAGACTGCTCCGTTGATTCTGGTATACATACTTTCATTGGCTGTAACAAAATTAAGAAAAAATTAAAATTTAAAATACAATAAAAACGAGATATCAAAACATCGAAAATAAAAATTCATTTGAAAAATCATATTTTTGGGACACAATGAATCCTAAAACGTCGCAGAAACATTCCTTGCTATCAGAAAGCTATTTGGGGCCGAAATACCGTATTTTTATCTACAATGAATCTTTTTTAAAGATCTGGGGTTTCCATAAAAATTTGGTGTCATACTTGATACTTCATTAATGAGCAAAGCTGATTATTAGAACCTCTTACGAATATCTCTAAAAAACCAAAAAATGGTTGGAGGGAATTTCATTTCGCCTGAATAATGCAGCCAAGAGGAGAGCCTGCAAATCTTGTCGAGTAACGGAATCCTTTCGCTTTGTGTGAGTGTACTGAGATGTTTTCTACCACAAAAATCATCATTTGCAAAGCCGAGGCTACATGGAAGTAAATTTATTGGATAAAATAGCTACTTACAGCTGATTGCGCTAAAAATGTCGAGAAAATTTCGTAGGCCCATTTCTTGAGATCTTTCAGAGAGCCTTCTTCTCTTACATATGTTTCTGTGACCAGCCAGAAAAACTAAAAGGAAACAAAAAATTGATGTATAAAAAGCTTTGTAAAGTGCACAACATTTAAGAACAAATGCTTTAAATGTGTTATGGCATGAATGATTTGAAATGTGCCCAGGATAAAATATTTCGCTCACAACAGGTTATGACTATTTTAAAGGTTTGATAACAAGTACCTTGAAGCTTTCAAGTTGTTTAAGTCAGTTTGACATCCAGTTTGAAAACGAGCGTGGTGGTATTGCAAAAGCAGAAAACATAAAATGCTGCTGACGAGATAGAATGACTCGTTTGGGCCGATAAAAACAAACAAAAAATCATGCCAAATAAGCCTCAGTATTTATAACAAATAAGTTCTCTTGCCGTAAATAACATCAGAAGATAGCACTGAGGTCCTATCGGGGAAAGATTCTTCAAAATTGTGGAAAAGTGGAATGTTTTTAGTGTCATGCATAACTTACCAATGCACTTGGGTCGCTGTTGGACATCAAGAAATGAAGAAATACTGACAGATGAGCTGTAACGGGAAAAATAAGCCTTTGTTAACGAAGTCTCAACGATGAATGTTAAAAACTCGATGAATGAGATAGCATCAAATTTATAATAAATTCAAAATCAAATCTCGTTTGCAGATTTTACAGAGGTTGTATGAAATGAAATGTAATTTATAAGAATGTGATGTTCTATCATGCATTTCTGGCAGAATCTGAGCTACAATGAGGACTTTTTCGAAAATGACAACGTTCTTCAATTGGTTTTTTGAAAGTCGAAGAAAGAAAGAAATTCAGCTCAGCAGCACTTCTTGATAAGCTGGACATTTCTACTTAAAGACCCTCTGCTAACCATGAGGCTTTGCGTGCTACGGATGAGAAAATAGCACAACACTGGCCTAGCATCAGAGACTTTCAGATAATCTGAAAGTCCATTTGCAGTGCATTCGGGGACAGCAACGGCGTGCAAAGCCACATGGTTAGCAGAGGGTCTTTAAAGGTTCTCGTATCCGAAAAGCTTTGAACAGGAATTTATATAATACGAGCTCTAAAACGAGCTAGCGATGCTAATTACCTGATAACAGAATAGGACTGGAGCTTACTAATATTCAAATATTCTGTCTGGTACTTTAACACAACAACAAAACTGTTGCACGTTACAAGTAACAAAAAGAAAACCATTCAAAACATTAAATGTATTTGTTTGAGTTTTGTAGCGTTTTGGTAAACAACTTCAACAATGATAATATCAAATTTACCTGGCTTCGATTTTAATTTATTCAGATCAAGAAATGGTCCATGATCGTCAATCTGTAAGACACAAAAGAAAAATTATACCTAAACAAATTTGCAACTAAAACTAAACCCTTTTTCGTAATATTTCTTCTTTTTCTTTTCAACTCTAGCAAGTTTGCCAATTTTCAGAAGATACCCAAATACATACACCGTAAAGTTAATCCAGTCGTTCAAATGCTTCACATGACTTTTCAGATTTTCCAAATCCTATCATCCCTAAGTACAATAAAAGCGATAAATTTTTCAAAATTCAATAAAGTAACAACAATATTTAGAAAATCTTACTTTCTCGTTGTCCGATTCAAATTCCTCATCTTCCATAGAAATCACAGACACTGCCGAGTGAATCGGCTGCAAATTCTCAATCCTTCCTCCTGGTATAAAACTATTATCCATTTTGACGTCTCCGTTGTTATTCGGTACGTACGGTCTCTTGGGTGACGTAGCTGAGTTTATAGTATCATCAGAGTCTTCTGAAATACTTCGTGTATGATTGACATCTAGTACATGATTTGTGTCACAATATACAGCAGGGGGTGAGATGGGTATAGGTGCGCTTATAGTCGGTTTGATAATCGGTATAGGTGCTCGATCTGGTAATGTTGGTTGTCGCTCGTAAAATCTTGGGAATGATCGTAATGAGACTGATCGCTTCGGAACCTAGGAGTAATATAAGAGAGATAGTAGGTAAGCTGGCTACTAACATACAGCATCTAACAGGCCTCTATAAAACCTTTTTGGGCTAGTCTGCACTTTAGCGGACCAGGTTTCAATATCGGCACGTTATGTGTCGTGGGGGTAAGGGTCAGGTTTTGGAAAGGAGGATTTAGTTAGGGTTTAAGTTAAGGCTTGTTAGGGTAAATTAGGGTTGGTTAGGGTTAGGTAGGGTAAGGCAGGGGCGGCGGGCAGTGCTATTAATGCTATTTCATTAATAGCAAGTTTTTTCCAAAGTAAGTTTTGCTTTAGTACTGAAAAAATAAATGCAAAATAATTAGTATTCGTAAAATCTTCTTCGGATCTTTGGTTTCCCTCTCCAGTCCCTTCATTCCACGTTTTATTTGACCCCTCTGTGCTACTTGATATTGTGATTGCCCGACTTAATCCTTTTAGAGGATGCCGCTTGCATACCTTTCTGATTCAGACAAAAGGTCGTCTCCATTGAAACCCACGCTGTGGCCACTGATGGCCATGCTATTACTTGGCCCTTTTAAATAGCAAACGAAGGAAAACAATCGACAGTTGCATCATAGTTCCCTTTGTTTGTGACGCAACGGGCTGTTGTGACATACGCGAATCTAACAGCCTTGCTATTAAATTCTCGGAATGAATAGCAAGAGATCATACGAGATCACGCACACAGATCGTCAGTTCCATACACGTTGAGAAGAGAGTAGAGACCTTTTAAGATACAAAATGAATCAAGTTGCATCAAGTGGTGTACGATGGGGGTGTTTCAACTGTTTTTCCCCTTCTATCTATGCAAGGAGGAAAATTAACTCATGAGCAGCGCTTTCGACTTAAAAAAGATGAATGTCCATGTCCCGATGTTAAAGTTAAAAATAAAAGTCGTTCTTATGAAGCTGTGTATAGAGGTTTTTCTTGGATATGCGGTGATTCAGAGAAAAAATACATATTACTGCTGGCCATGTTTAGTCATGGGAGATCATTCGAAGGTAAGACAAATACTATATTTATTCTATCCCGATCTTATAATTATTTCATATATGGTATTTTATTACATATCTCGTATCTATCATGTTCACTCACACTGTTAGATTTATGTACATACAGCTTAATTTTGCTGCTTCAGTTAATTTCAAAATGAAAACTTCTACGCAAAGAAAATATATTCTTCTCCCCCGAAAAAGTCTTGTTCATGGCGGCTTTGCTATTACACTCTGAAAATTAATAGCAAGGCTTTCACCCAGCGGCAAAAAGCCGCGGAAGTCTAAACAGCCCTATGTGTGTAGCCACCTTTTACAGACGCAAGGAAAAGNCACTTTAGCGGAACAGGTTTCAATATCGAAACGTTATGTGTCGTGGGGGTAAGGGTCAGGTTTTGGAAAGGAGGATTTAATTAGGGTTAAGTTAAGGCTTGTTAGGGTAAATTAGGATTGGTTAGGGTTAGTTAGGGTAAGGTAGGGTTTAGTTAGGGTTAGTAGGGTATTTGGTCACATTCGTTCCTGAGAGATATGACATAAATCTGGTCCGCTAATGTGCAGTCGTCCCCGTTTTTGTGCCTGGGAACACAAACTAAGATAACAAAGGAATAGCTGAAAGTGCCCGCACAATAACACATATGAACACCAAAATGTTCCTGCAGGAAACAAAACTTTTTGCTCCTTTTCACAATGTGCAATGGAACCAGGCTCCTGGGTTCCCAAGGTTGATGGAGCAAGTTGTAACAGACACCGGGGCAAAAATACACACAAAACAAAAGAAATGTGCAAAATGATAGTTTTAATAAACTAAGTACAAAAAGAAATGTTGATACATCTCTTGAAGTCATAAACTCGCAAGTTCAGTCATAATAAGGAGTGCAAGACATGAAAAACACTGTCCCACCACGTTTGATCTTTAAAGGGAATAGACATAGCTATATTGAGTGGTCGCTATAAATAGGCTACGAAAACGCCCACGCACCCATTGTTTCTTCAGCTACACAATGAAACGGCACGTGTCAACAGTATCAAATACAATAGACTATATTTTTAACTTGGCCCGGGCCAGCTTTTAACTATATGTCGATTCCCTTTAAAAAACGTTTTCCTCAAAACATAATATCCTAAATTTCAATAACTAACCTTTTGTTTCTGAGTTGGGACAGATTCGTAATCAATCTGCAACAGAAAATAAAATGATATCAAGGTCGCCTGCTCATAACGAGAAATAAGAATAAGCATTCAGTGTATAACTGTAAATCCATTAAGAAAAACATTTCAACCTATACCTGACTAAAGCATGTACACGCATCTGTATCCTGTATAACACAACCTTACAGGAAGGTTTAGCTTCTGAATTTTAGTAAGTCCCAAAAGAAATTCTTGGTGAGGAAAAAAATGTACAGACGTTTCAAAGCCTGTACCTCTCAAACCATTTATCAGATTCCTATCAACTGACAATGCTTGTGTAGCTAACATATCAACTTAGATAAGAAAATTTAGTTTTTCATTCAGCATTTTGTGCCTATTTTCCATTTTCACGAGGCTGGGTTGCTAGCAAATTTGATTAAGGATTTTAGGCCTGTTTTGAAGGATTCAGCGATGGAGCATTTTATAAAATTTCTTGTAATTTGAGAACGATAAGACAAATTCTTATCTAAGTTGATATGTTAGCTACACAGGTATTATCAGTTTATAGGAATCTGAAAATGGTTTGAGAGCTACAGGCTTTCAAACGGTTATACATTTTTTTTACTCACCTAATAGCAACTCTTAGACGGTGCTTAACTTACCTGCGTTTCCGAGATCTGCTTTAGCAGATTATCCTCTGATCTGTGGACGTCTTCTTTTAATTCAGGTTTTGAGACAGAATTAATCGGCGGATACTCGGCGGGTATAACTGGTGGTTTGAATAGCGCCGCTGTCTTCGTTCCTTGAACTGATTGCGACCGCTGGTGTTGTTGGAATGGCTTCTTCGGACAAGAACTTTCTGGAGCCGATCTTGTCACAGTTCTACTGTGTATGAAGGTCTAAAAAAAGAGAAAACGACTTTAAAATTAAATTCAAAACAAGCTTAGTTTCAGGGCAATTTCCTGCCAATTTGAAGATTTCCAAATGAATTTCTGATTTTTATTGTTTTCAGTTTAAAAATAGATTCATGATAAACGCAAGACACTGCACATCTGCTCTTTTGTAGCTCTTCTTTTGTGAATATCTTTCCAGTACTAAAATTTCTGCTATAAAAAGAGTACAGGCGAGAAATAATGCCTCCTTGACTTTAAGGCTTGACTTGAAATAATGCCTCCACTTCAGTAGTTTTGGTCGGCAAACAGCGCGCTTGTCTATTGCAGATGCCAACTGAAGTTGTTTTCGAAATTTTCGAAATCGAACTTGGGTGAAATTTGGGAGTGGAATTAGATCTGGACGATTTTTCGGGCACGTCTCCGTCGGATGATAGGCTAAGATGCCTCCCCCCCACCTAGAATTTTGAGGACAACATTCAGGCTGTTGTTTCATAATGACTGGTTCCGATATATAGTGAGATACAGCATTGGCTCAGAAGGTCAGGAGCGATACATCAAATCCCGTGCAAATTGTTTCAATTCGTCATACGATTATCATTTTAACTCCTTCAATCCTACTTTGTCTCAATACTCTCGATTATCTACTAAGCCTTGGCGATAGCAGGGCTTAATCTAGGTCCTGTGATAACACAGTAAGATAGGTCGGAACGACAGCCGATAGCCTTCAAACTTAGACGCAAATGTCAGAAAACAATGCTCAGTACTTTGAACAAATTACAAAACTTAACTGTTCCTTGAAAAGTTTGGTTCAAATTATAGGTTTTCAAGATATTAATGCATAAAGAGTTTATTCATGGGTATGCAAATTTTTCCGTTGTTAAAAGAACCCACAATAGCCTAGAATAGCTTACAAATTAGCCTAGAATTGCCTAATATAGCTCTTTTTGCACACAGGGATAGCCTTAATGTTGCTCGTTGTTCATAACTGTGACTTTTTTCTCAGTTATGGGAAATTCTCCCCAAACGCCCATGAACCATTTCCATAAAAGACTGACCAAAAATGAAATCTAATATGTCCAATTTTCCAGAACCTATGTCTGTCGTCTGTCTCAAATTAGGTGTGACGTGAAATTTGCGATACCGCAAAATTAATCATGCAAAACACTTCAATTGTTTTCATTCGCGAACATTTTCACGTGACATCTAATTTGAAACCGACTTTAATGATTCCAGGTTTCCGCCAATTAATTAACGTGCAATTAAAACGACATCTCAAAAGCAATAATTTAATAACACTGACAAGAACCAACAGCTATGGAACACGTGGTTTGAGTTGTTCAGTTCTTCAAAGTCTGATTTAAAATTTCTATAAGCGTGACATTGCTTCAACAAGATTACGAATCGAATATTCAATTTTGTCCTTCTAATAAATTCGATTACACATTGCGGATTAAAAAGTGTTGATCCATTCTTACTAAAATTGACTTTGCGGTCAAGCTATGTTTGATTGAAAACGTCTTAGCCCATGTGCTCGTAGCAGGACGGATAGCCAATCAGGATGCCAGCTATGTTTATAAGAAGTTCTTGTACATTAAAGTAAATCAATTGAGTTAAAAGTAGCTTAGCTATGGGGACTGGGTCAATTTTAATATAACCTATTGTATTTGATGTTCTCGATCGATGAAAACAATAGGAAAATAAATGGCACATGTCATTCTTTTGTGCTATGTTTAGTCTACATCGCTATATCTCCGTTCATCTACTTTAAAACCCCAGATATCAGAGCCTAAATATGCGAGCATAGCCTAATAAGGCCCCTATTGAAAATCTACATTTTAGGCGAACTGCTGGGGGAGAGGCACTGAAACTCTTATTATTCATCCATTTAAAATCCGTCTGCTGTGAAAACTGACTTCTGGAGTATTTAGAGCAATAGGTTTCGTTTGTACGAGGACGAATAAAGAAACTTCAGCCTTTCTGTTCTCAAAAGTGAAAGATTACTTGTTTTCTCTCACAAGAATTCGGCAGAGAAATGCAAGTTTTAGCGCAAAGGAGTTTTTGGGGAAATTAATGGATCCTTGTGCAGAATATTTACCCCTGAGAATTTCTTTAAAAATTAGTATACACATATGGCAAATGAACGCACAAAAGCTGCAAGAGCAACAAAATATAAACATGAAAATGCAAATACCTGCTTCGGAGCACCACTAGCAATCGCCTTGAGCTGATCGTCAAGGGCTCTTATCCTTATTTGAGAATCTGCAAGCTACAACGAAAAGACAGACAGCTGATTAAACTCTAAGCACATTTTGGTTTTAAAAGATAATTTGTACAATTCATTTGCAAACAAACAAAAGGCTGCACGCAGAGGTCACTTAGATATTTAGACATTCAGACACAAGTGAAGATAATTCTTGCTTGATTCACCTCATTGCAGTAAAAATCACCAAAGAACAAGATGCGTACAAGTCAGGACTTGAAAGATCTACATAAGGCCTTTGCTGATACAATTCTCTCAAATGTTTGCGTTTAGACGTCNAAATGAATTTACCCATTCTGTTGGTTTTTCTACCTTCCTAATGACACCAAGATTCTCCATTCTTTCTAATTCTTTTTTAAATTTATCATAGAGTGCAAATGGTACTTTCCTGCAATACTCTATCACTGGCACAGCATCATCAGCTAATTCAATGTTCACAACATGTGGTAAACATCCTAATCCTTTGAAGCAGTCTGAGTATTTCTCAAAAAACTGTTGCTCATCTGATGCAGCAGTTTCTTTCTCAACAACAAACACTCTCTTTATAAGGCCTAGATTCTCTGATGATTTCCTACCCAAGATTGGCTTAACATTGTTTGGACTTATAACAAACAGTGTTCTGAGGGTCTTTCCTTTGTGGCTAATTGGCAACACACATTGCCCTTTCACTGGTACATCTCCCCCGTCATATGCCTTCAACTTGATGTTGCGTTTAGACGTCTCCTTGGATTAAACAATGGACCAATTACTGATTTGAATCCTGGACTTTAGTTCCAAATGGTTTATTGTACTCTGTTATTTCATGCCCACCTCAACTTGCCGTTGCTGTTGTGCTAAAATATAACACTGCTATGGCCTAAAGTGGCCTAAACTGCAATGGCCTAAACCTATTCATAGAGTGCCACGAGTTCTTGTCACCAGAGTGACCTATCTTACAGTCAAAGAACGGGGGGAAACAAGGACAAATAGTCCAAGTTCATGAACAGTTCCAAAGCAAGCTATAACAGCAATCTAACTCCAATGGTCTTTCCTTCATTAAACAAAGGTTTTTTCAAACAGTTGTGAAATTGACAGGATTCGTGAGCCCATTATCCATAAATCATCTAATTCTCTTTTTAAAGGAAGTAAGTGAACGAAAATCTCCTCCTCCAGAAAAGGGATGTAGCAATATAAAAATTGTCGTCATATTTTCATTTGAGCAAAAACGAAAGTTAATAGCTTCTATATTTTCTACATAAGCAGGTGCTATTTTGCTGACCAACGGATTCTTGGTAATATTCCGAGAAAAATTGTACGACATTAGAAGATGCCACCACCAACTCATACCAGTGCTTCTCAAGCATTGGATTCATTGGATGTATTATCCAAAAAGGAATATTTCGCATTCCTTGAATTTAACTCTATAAAAAATTGCATTGAGTAATTACAGTATTTATTGTCGTTCCTTCTCTTTCGGATCCTACCTGACGATTTGCTTCGAGCAATGTCAGACGAAATTATTAATCAAATGTTTCTGTTACTCAACTCGATTTTCGAAGTTCTGTGCCGCAATAGTTCCGATCGAAGGTTTGTACCACACGAAGACTTTTCGAATATAACTCTGGGTTAGTCATTGTATTTCGCTCCCCGTGGTATCGTCCTTGTAGTGTTGTAAAGTAATTCATATGTAGTGTCTTAAGTAGCTTGTTCTTGTAAAATTTTTAATTGAATATAAAAAAAGAAGAAGAAAATACAACTCCCTTTGGATAGAAAGCCTAGGACAGCTGGTTTAACCTCCCACTTCTCCTTCAACTCCTAGCACACAAATTTTCTCCGAGACTGGGCCTAGTGGCTAAGATCTGAGCAGTGATCCCCTAGCTAATGGTCCAGTAGATACAGCATACATTCTACAGATATTCTAGTCATAATTTTGATTGAAACTCGTAGCAACCAAATAGATGTCTAGATTTCGAGGTGGGCGATTAGAGGCACTGATCACATGCAAATTTGGCTTTGTGAATCGCCATGTAGAGATTAAAATTCAAATCCGATTTTCGCTCAATCATTCTTTTACTCATGTCATAGCACAGAATATTAAAAGAATAATATTGAAAAATAGATTGACCACCTGTAGAGCAAAAAGGATATTTACGGGAGCTCCCTGTTGATTGAAATGAAAACCCTTCACCGATCTTTATTTTGGAACATTTGTGATGTAAAAGCTCGGGTCAATAGGTTTAAGATTGTTATTTCTCAATGGTACAGGTATTTCGAAATTAATGGTAGACAATATCCAAACATATATTTTCGTTCCTCGTCTCTATCTCATAGTTTCTAAACTTTGTAAAACCGATTTCAAGAATTTCATATATTATCACTGGAGATGTGTTCAACATGGAAACTTAAAGGGTCTGTTTCAACCAGCATGCCTTGCACGTGCCATCTGTTGGTTGGCCTTTGTTGTCGCCATTTTCATGGTTGAAACAGACCCTTTAACTCCAATCCTCATTTTTCTTACCAAGCAAAGGACACTTCATTCAGGGTCAACTCCTGTGTTAATTGAGCAATATTCTAAATTTCCAAACGGCCGAAAAAAACTAAATTCCCCGCAAAAGGACTTAGAATTCTGAAGATTTATTTAAAAACTTGGGGTTTCATGTGTTGCTTGAAAACTAAGCAATTTTTTATCATTGCAAACTTAACAGAACCACCCTATACTTCACATCTTGCATTCGCCTTGATTTTCTCTTTATGTACACTCTGTGATCTCTGACCTCTCTTATTTTCCTCTCTCTTCAACTGTTCTTCTACATCTTTCTCCTGCCAGGCTTTCTGTTTCCTCATCACCCCCTCCCTTTCTTTCAAATGTTTCCAGTAAGAGTAAGAGTTTTCTTGCAACGAAAGAGAACTTCTGTGAAGCAACTTTGTAGGTTTTCTAGCACTAATGAAAACGTAAATAGACATAAATTCTTACCTCTTTTTGTGACTCTTGCGAAGGATCATGCACGTATTGCTGTCTTATGTTCTAAAAATGAAATATATTTGGATAACAAAATAGAAAATATAGCGAGAAGTTATGTGAATAAATATTTAAGCCATTCTTCAGTCAATTGGGCACAAGCTTATGAAAATTGACAAGGAACAAAGCTAGACAGTTCATGAATGTGGATTCCAAACAAACTCAACTTCTGAATGAATGCCATGAGGTGTATACATACTGTCTCTGATATCTTGTCCAAGATGTCTTGAGAAGACCTAGCTCGTTGAAGGGTGCTATACACTCTCCTTAATTCTCTCAGTGCAGTAACTGACGAGAACAGTTCATTGTTCCCCTTGCTGTGTATGGAAAAGCTCTCCACAGATTACACTTCTTCTATCTAGCAAAGCAGCTTTGAGTGATTTAGAAGATCTTCAGTGCAAATAGCAAAGTTTCCAGTCTCGTGTTTAGATGTGCTATTAGCTACAGTTTTATACTAAATTATTTAGTAACTTTATGCCCAGCACTTAATCTATTTTTAAATCTGGGGACAAAGAGTTAGAATCATCATTGTATTTTATGAACATCACCATCATTTGGAAAGCAACCCCTTGCTTTCATTAACAAGGAAGTTGAGACTCTGATGCTTCAAGCATGATAGCAAGGAATTCTAGATAGCTATAGAATCATTTGAAGCACCACTTAAAATGATAAATATTTGAAACCACAAAGAGCCTTCAAATTGGACTTTTGACAGCAATGAAGAGCGAAGCCAATTAAGGTGACTCACTTACAGACCAATCATCGGCCCATTCACTGATCTACCAGTCAGTTTCTATCTGGAGATTTAAGGTCCAAGGTTATCTGAATTTGGAATTAATACCATTTCAAAACACAATGATCTACATCACACCACTTTCTATCAGGTTAGCCAAGTTGGTGATTTAGCCCACAAAGTTTGCCACAAACCCAACATTTTGTTACTGGCAATTGAGATAAATGGATTACAACCAGATATAATGAATATCTTACAACTTACATAAAGATAGACAGACCTGCCAACCTTAAGATAGCTAAAATAGGGAGTCACCAAGTTTTTTCAGGACAAAATAGGAATAAAGATGCAAAACTAGGGGGAAAGTCAGTTTTGCAACTTTACCTTTGCTAAAACATTAGATCTTCTTATCTAATAATTGCAGATTTAGCTTCTTTAATGACACTGTCTCTGAGTATCCTTTCTTGTGGCATGTAATGTTTGATTCTGGATATTGAAGCTTCAATCCCCCGAGAAGTCTTCTCGCTTCTATTTTCGCCAGAACCATTGAAATGATAATTGTGAGATTTGTTTTGACACTATTTTAAAAAGTTAAGTATGCTTTTGTTATCTATATACCTACTTGCAGAAAGTAAACCAAGGTAACTCAAGATTTTATCTGCTGCTCTAGAAACTTTCAAAAGTTTCAAAACTGAGAGAAATTGCTGGGAAATCAGGAGAGGGAGAAAGCAGCCCAAATTGGGAGTTTCCCGGTGAAGCTGGAAGAGTTGGCAGGTCTGAGTTAGCTACAATCCAAAAGCTCCTAAAATAAAAGCTCCTTCACAAAATTATCTAATGTGCTATCAAGAGATTCAAATATAACTTAATAAAAGTTTAGAATTTGGTCTTCATCAATAAAATTGTCATTATCAAGGAGACTAAAGCAAGCTTGTCATAAAGAGAAGCCCATCTTCTTACGGCATGTATAAAATACATTTCATGTCAACAACTTGTGACATGAGGTTCATGGGTAATGTAAAACTTTATCAAGCATTTCAAGTCTCCAACTGCAGTGGCTAATAACTACGTAATTCAAGCAAAGAACCCAGTAGACACATTTACCATTTAGGATCTTTCCTATTGACAATGACAATAGATTATTGCGCTAATAATGGTGCCAGGGAATTTTTACCATGAACCTTTGCGTTCTATAATAAATTGACCAATCAAATCAATAAAAATTCATTCAGACATAAAGAATCATGGCAAAAAATTCCCTGAAGCTATCTTTAGAGCAATCGTTCAGTCCTAAAAGATGTTAACCTTGAATTATGTGAAAAAGTTTTCTAGCATACCTGAAAAAATATTTTCTCTTGATCAAGATTTCTCTGCAATGAACCAACTACACTGTCTGCTTTGCTAATGTCGTCTGATTCCTGAACAAGAAGGATGGAGCAGATCAGTTTGGAATCACATGATTATTTGATCTCCATTCACCATGGACATCAAGGCTTTCAATGGGACGTGTGCGACAGCACTTGAGTGCACAGCACAGGCATGCACTCTAGTAATGTCATGGGAGTGGGGAGTGATAATCCTGAGCACAAATCTTTAAAGCACTTATTAATATCAACATCTATATTCTTTATGATTTAAATGCTCAACGATTGAAAGATGTAAACAGCGCTTGCAAATCAACTGATGTGTATGATTGACCACTGTGTCAACTTTAAAGGAGAAGGGCCTGGAACATTATATATAACAAAACTTTGACATAATAACAAAATCAAAACATTTTGGATGACAACCCAGCTATGCACCCCTTTGAAGAGTGTCTGAAAACTTTGAGCTCAAAAATCTTTTTCAATAGTTGCACTTGCCAAAAGAACACTTTTTCAATGACATATTAGTAAGGCCTCACATAAATAAAATCACTGTTCCCATCCCAATAATATCTGGCTGTCACAAAATGACTGCATACCTTTGAATGAAATGTGGAAAATATAAACTTACGAAAACTTTGATCTTGCTTATGTTGTTCACCAATGATAGTGGTCTGCTTGATCTGTCAGCTGGAGATCTTTCACCTGGAACTAAGAAGTTAATTTTGTTAACGTTCATCAATTCTAAAGCTTATGTCTTTAATCCTGTTGAACAGAATTGAAAATTTCTGTCTGATTAGCAAAACTGAGTCAGGATTCAAATGAAAGCATATTTTAAATCATACATCCATGAAATATATATAAACTGAATTTTTCAAAATAATGGAAAAAGCATTTGAAATGTTACAATACTTCAAGCTTGCTTTGTCTTTATCCCTCTTGTCAATTTCCCATTTTACTGTTAAGTCTCATTCGAATTTGTGCTTGCAAAAGCTCTACTAACTTGTCTGTCTTTTTTCAGATTTAGGTAATGTAATTTCAATTTCACAAAAAACCATTGAACTCGTTAACAACAAACAGACTTTTCACAAAACTTTGATTTAGCCCCACAAATATATAAAGAATTTGACTTTGCAACCAATGAAGATAAGGCAACAGTTTTTCTATCCCATGTTATTGAAGGTGTTGTGGCACAGTGGTGTAATCCTCTAACTTTGCAGCCAGAGCAGTCAGGCGGACAGGGTTCGATCCCGGTAGAGCCCCACCATTTGAGTGTCATGACAAGAGGGGTTGCGGACTCGATTAGGTCTTCTCTACTTCTGCGATCCCAGCGCTTGGCGCTAAAAACGCAACTTCACCATCTATCCACAATCATCATCAGAAGTTTTGGGACAGTTGCTAAAAAGTCAAACAAACTGGCCTGTGAGTAGATCCAAAAGGAAGCTGTTTGTCACTGGCCAAATGGACTCAAAAGATCAAATCTAACATTCAATGGGGAAGCATGGTTAAATATGGAATCATATGCTAATTTTGGCTCAATTTTAGCTCAATTTGCCAAGAAACTGTTGGGAATGTTGGTGTCCTCAATATGTTTGTCTATGATTGTCTGAAATTCATGAAAAACATTTGCAACCAACTGCACAAAACACAGCCATGTTTGCAATTGCAGAAATGCTCACTTTTCTTCAAAGTAACACAAAAAATTACATACAATTACATACAGCATTCGTCCATCAAAATATCCTAAAAGCTATGCAAGTACTAAAGAACCAACAATGGACCTTTTACAATTCTACGAAAGGGTCTGGGTCAAGCGATATTCTTATACCTTTTTATACAAAAGGTTTGATTGAATGCTGTTAGAGCTTCTATCACTGTTGTGCACGCTCAAAACTTCATCAAATTTCTACAAAATGTACGAAAACATCGCTTGATCCAGAACTTGTTGTAGAATAGCTAAAAGGTCTCTTCTGATGTTGGATGATAAAGTAATCCATTATTGCTTGATTATTCAATTTTACCTACTTCTCTATCCAGAATCTATATGGGTGTGTAACTATCACTGAAAACAATAAGGATTTTTCAAGATTTTTCTTGAAAACAAAAGGTGTATGAGATTTTTATGGGTGCAAAGGAAACTAAAACTGAAAATAGCACAAGGTGGAAACTAATAGTGCAGCACTGGAAACCACTCAGGAAGCTTTCAGTACTCAGCAGGGCCGATACCAGCCATGAATTTCTAAAGGGAGCAAGAACCAAAATTTCCCGACGGCAAAACAACAGTAACAACAGCAACAACATCAACAACAGCAACAACACCAGTTGTAGGAACATAAGTCATAATCATTAATGAAATGACTGATGTACTCCTTCAATAACTAAAATTTAGAATTACTTTGCAATCCAAACTTGCATCTTTCAAAATTGAATGAATATGATGCAAAAAGATTCTGCAGATTCAAAATTCATGTCGTCATTGATCCTTGAACCTTAATATTTTCTTGTTGAATGCATCATTTCTCCATGAAAATCTTTTGAAAATGGACCTGTAAATCATAAAAAATCTCAATTTCCATAGAGTAAAATTTCCAACAAATGGCCTCCTGGGGGGGGGGGGCGCTCTGCCCATGGACCCCCATTGGCTTCAGCCCTGGTACTTAGGCAGTCTCCCTATAAAAAATAAGTAAAGCCTTATTCCTCCTGATTCATGCAAGGACAGTAGCTCACATTTCACCCTCTGATCTGGAATTTAATTTTTTAAGTTTCCAATTTTGAGCTTCACAATGTAAGTTCAAAATTGGAAAAGGGAAAAATTAAGTGATGTTTCCCTTGCTACTCTTATTGGTCCTTTAAATTCTCTTTCATTTCATACCACATTTCGCAATCCCTCAAAAGAAATTACATACATAACAAATTTGAACCTTTCAAATCACTTGATTGATGCTTCCTGAGACATTGCTGAAGAAAAACACTCCACCATCTCACTGGGGATTCAAACGACCCTAATTTGCCAATTGCGTACAAAGCACGGTGAAATTTGATCTTCTCTGGGGGCAAGGTCCACGATGTGAAATCGAAATGGCTTGCTTTTCCTACCCATCACAATGTCCTTCATCTTTTATCAACATTTAGGCGTTTTACATAAACAAATAATGCTGGCAAATATATTTATCCATTGTCCTACATGGGTAGGAACTCACTGAAAAGCTCCGTGATGAAGTTAGAATGCGCGGTGATCAACCGGTATAATCCAGCTCTCCCTTGCTTATTTCATGAAGAAAACGACAGATTTTAAGTTTATGAAACTCAGTAACTATAATACTTAATGATAATGTAGAATTCACAGCGACCCTTACAAGCGATTACTGGTTTGTTTCCGCCTTGATGCTTCCTTTGGCACTGTAAAGGATTCATAAGCGAAACCCACAGGGTCTAACATTAACAATCTGAATAAAATGTGGTGAAAATATCGAGAAATAGACGATCGTGTGCTCACCTGGACTTTGATTGCTTGTTCTTTCGGTAGGATGTCTTCCAAGCAATGTTAGTGCAACATACGATCCGCCTACAATGAAATAATCATGAAATTATTCCCGCTCTGCAGCTCACCGTAAGTGCTTAGGCCCATTTGCCTGTCGTTGTTTTCATAAACATCGTGTTATCAACAAAACCGGGGGTTACTTATGGCATGTAATTTAATAAGTTGGTCAATAAAATAACCACCACGAACTGAATTTGAAATAAACCGTCGTTTATTTTAAATCCTGTATTTGATTAAAGCTAAATGTAGATATTTATGAAATGAAATTGCAGACTTAAATTAATTCATTTCCAGTTTCAGGAACGTGGGGAATCTGTATACTTTGAAACCCTGGAAAAGTGAAACGCAGACTCTGGGATCATGGAATCACGGAATAGGGATCTGAGGAAAATAAAATTCTTGATAGGTTTCCTTGTTCCTTGTTGGACTCGGACATTGTGGAAAGTGAAAACCCGGGGGGGGGGGGTACTTAGTATATTTTACTGACGGGATGTGCACTCCTTTCCGGGTATCGTTTTCGCCTCTTTTTTCTAAAGCCGGGTATCGAAAGAAGGCAATTTTTCTAAAGCCGGTTGTCAAAAGGCGTATTTTGTGTATTTTTGCGTTATGGCGTATGCTTTTCGCCGATTTTTTCTAAAGCCGGGTCAAAAAAATATTTCTTAGAGTGCACACCCCCGTACTAATTAAAGTCAAGTACCCCCCCCTCCCCGGAGTGAAAAGCAAGCTCCAGAACGCAGAACACAGGATCACGTTAAAGGAACTTGAGCTTTCAGAACGAATCTAACTACAAAAACAACACATCTACCAAATCTTGATTTTCTAATCACGTGTTCAATAAACTGTCACGTGTTCGCAAAACTTGGCCAATGGAATTGCGTAAAAACTGCTACAATTATAGATGCCAATTTTGCCCGTGTTTACCATCCATCATAATAACATATCGGCCGGGAAATCCAGTTTTTCGAAACATTTCTTTTGCAGACATGTTCCACAGAGTCTAGATAACAATCGTACTTGTGGGGGGGGGGGGGCGGCTAATTTACCTCGAGATATGGAAAATTACGAATCGCCGCTTTTCCAATTCATGAGATAAATTTAGAACTTTGAGTGAGCTAGAGAGCTCTCTTTACTCTCTGCTTTACCTAAATCAGCCACTTCAGTAATTATAATGCTTGGAAGATAGCCATTTTGTTTGGAAGATAGGTACATGTTTGAAACAATTACAATAGTTTGTACTGTATTAACTAAACACATCATCATTTATAACTAGGGTCAAGCCAAGGATGGATGAAGAGACCAAACGGATTTTTTTGCCGTTCTACTTCGCATTTCTTACAAGAAATAAAGTATCGGGCATCACCCCTCAATTCTTTTTCAAATTTGATAAGACTAATTCTTAGAAGTTTCTTTATTTGCAGTTAGCTTGCATAGTCTTTTATTTGTGTATCAAGGAAGATGCAAAACAATGGTCTCAATCATGTAATGCAATTCGATAACCTGGCTACCAAAATCTATCATTTATGTCCTGTTCTCTTTATTTTCACATCTGGCTCTCGTACCCAGACTCCCACTCTTTTCCTTGGGGCATTCTTTCTGGTTTTCAGGCAAAAGCTTGCATTTATAAGCATAACTGCAAAACCAAAAACAATCAATGACTTAAGTTTCACTGACAGAAATAGTTTAGCTAGAAATGGTTTTCACCAAAGTTTCTCCTGGAACCAATCATAGGTGCTAAGACAATGTCCACAGAGAGAAAGCCCTAAGGACGAGGTTGCACATAGAGGTGCTTGGGTGGAGAAATCCCACACAGGAAACTTTGTCACTGACTGGCTATTAGAAACAAAGACTGCCTTCACAGCGACCAGCGACAACAACAAGATAACTTTAAAAGCAAAACGGGCAAATGTTGAAACTATGCTCCTACAAGGAGGGTTTCATACGTCATCTCCATCCTTAAATCTCTACACAAACGGTGTCTTAGCACCCACGCACCAATCACACAATAACGGTCCTAATATTGACACAAGGTCTTCATTCCTGCTATCATTGAAAACGGTGCGGTGGTCCATATTTTACCACAGGAAAGCAAGTACTGACAAGCAGCAATACTCAAAAGTACAAACCCCCGGTGCAGTTGATTAGGTCAACCAATTCGCCCTTTTCTAGCCGTGACTAACTATTGAATTTTCAAGAATAAATTTGTTGCTACAGCGATACACAATGGTCGTATTATCCTGGTGCTAATAAAGGATAATGTCGTTGAAATCGTGATACCCACAGAAAGTCACTAATACTCTGAGGTTTCCAACCGAATTTTTAAACTCCCATATAATTCCCTGCAGTATTCCTATCGTCACAGCGAGTAGGATACTGCACTCATGAAAAAATCCCTGCAAATGACACAGTTGGGGTCTCTGCTTTTGCTATCGCTTTTGACGTAAATGCGCTGTCAATAATAGCAAGCTCAAAATGGCTAACATAGCATGATTACAACTCGACTAAGCCTAAAGAGGGCCTAAATTGGGCCTAAACTCGGCTCATACACAGTACCACGGAGAACAGAGTCCCTTCGCACATAAACAACCAATAATCCCTCACAGTTGAACTTTTAACAATGAAAGTTGTTCAGTGCATCGTGGTGTACAGTATTGAGGGCATTTTAATTGGCTAAAAGATATGGACCATGAGCATCACAAAATTCTCAAAAGCACTGCTTTTCTCGGCTTTCCGGGAGTTGCAAATAAAGTTACTGAACAGACTTTGACTGAGTTCTGAAATTAATCTATTGCTCAAATCAAACTGAAATATGATAAATCAAAACCTTCGATAGCTAACTTACACTTCGATATCTTACTTGTCAGTATCAGTACCCTGAATGCTGAGGTATTAATTTCTAAAGTTCAAAATTGTATCAACCATAGATTTCAGTTTTTGCAAAATGGCCTAATGAAACAGTCCAAGCAGACTCACTACAGAGTCCTAGTTAGTCATAACTGTTCCATTGATCGCGCTGTAATAAAGAATTAAAAAAACATTGGGACTAGTGAAGTAAGTCCACAGTCTGTACAATCCAAGTTGGCACTTGAGACGTTGCGAAAGAATCACAATTAGATCACGAGGTGAAGGGCAAATTATCAAGGTTCAAGACTATGGTTTAAGATGGCTTTGGAAGGTTAAGATCATTTAGAAATAAATTTATTGTTGCACTTGGTCAAATCTACTGTCCTCATTCTGGGACGCCAGCCCGGGGGGGGGGGGTACTCCCATTAAGGCCTGACAGGGGGGTCCGGTCGGTTTGAGGGTCTTATCAAATGGCTACCTAATGGCCCAATCTAGAGAAATAACACTACCACTTGGGGGTATTCTAAGTAATTGCTACCCTTTCTAGATAGTGAATGATCTTTTTAGTTCAGAACAACAAAGAACGCGCCTAACCATGCAATATGCGACGAAGCCATGCTAGTTTCCCCGCCAAGTGTCTCTTTCTCGTTTTTTCTCTCAAAACAAGACTGAAAAATGTACAACAACAACAACAACATACAAACAATTGTTATTACTGGATGCTACCAAATGGCATAATTTTGGTTCTTATGCTACCATTTGGGGGTCATTGTCAAAACACACTACCATTTGAGGGTATTTTTTAAATTTTAGCTTTGGCCCTCTTTGACCCTGATTGGACCCCCCTGTCAGGCCTTAATGGGAGTACCCCCCCGGGCTTTGTACGCCCTGAAAAAAGGGCACGACTTTACGCCAGCAACTTGTTTCTTATATATTGTTGTAATACCTTGGCTTCCCTACTTTTATGAACACGTGATGTAGGCTGTCCATTTTATGACGTGTACAAGTTATTCGTACACGTGATACTTATCGTCGTTTGCAATGCCAGATTTGTACTTTCCATGGCGAGATAGCCATGATTCACGTGTCACTATTTGGACTTCTGTGTCGTGACATTGATGGTTGATGTTGATTGATGGCTATCGAACGAAGAACAAAGTAAAGACCAAATACGGACTCGAACCATCGAGCTTTTCGGACGATACTAACGCTCAATATTTTGTAGAGTAGATGTGATTCGTGTATTTTAATTAATGACCATATGTGATTGATTTTTAGGCGCTGTCGAATCTTACGTTGTCCTTTTATGAACATTTTTAGGCGTTTACCAATCTTATGTTATCGTATGTTTCCCTTATATGAACTTTTAAGGCGTTGCTATTGTTTCCTCATTTNGATGTTGTGAAACTGTTATCTAAAACTGGCTTTCTTCTTGTCTCTACTCTTGGGACGAATTCACACTTGCAGCGCCGTTCTTGACGCATTCCAGACAAGAGCAGCGGCGACACATTGCTAGCCTGCGTGCATCCCCTACTGTTCCGTTGGGCTGAAATTTTTCGTTGAATTGAATTCATTTTCTAAAATGAATTCAATTCAACGAAAAATTTCAGCCCAACGGAACAGTAGGGGATGCACGCAGGCTACACATTGCCAATACGACAAAGTTGAATTGATTGAACTTTATCATGCGCCCCGCATCACACCACAAAATCACCTCAAGTGTGAATTCAGCTTTACAAGAGAAAAGAACATAGCCTTCGAATCTTTGGTATCTTTAAATAAACATTGCACGGATGATCAATGCATCTTCTATTTGATTTAATGGCTTGAAAGGAAATTCAAGTATTTTGCTATAATACTTTATGTAGCGTTTCTGATATCTTGATTATTTTCAGAATTACAGCGTCTTCTTTGCCTGGGCCAGTTTTGATAATGTGACGTCATCAAATTGCTAAATCATAAACTAGAAAAGCTACAGATTTCTGCTTAGAGCCATCATAGTCAATATGGAGCCATATTATAGACTTTCATAAACTATGGCTTTCCTGAAGATTGCAGCGTTTTTAATATGTTATTTTAGGATCTACGATTATTTTAGTTTTTTTTTTTATTTTTCGCGAGTTCTTTCAATAAAAAGAAAACCGCTGTTATTCTGAAAATAATCAAGATATTAGAAAAGCTACATAGAGGGTTATAGCAACGTACCTGGAGTTCCTTTCAAGCCATAAAATCAAAAGAAAGAAGCATTAACCACCCGTGCAATGTTTTTAAAGATTTGGAGGCTATGCTAGAGAGAAGGAGCATCCACTTTATTAAGCATACTGTAGATGGTAGCATCCAGCAAAAAAGGCCTACTGTTATTTCATGCCTTGAAAAGTGTTGAAAATTATTTTGCATTCAAAATCTGTAAATTATTCAGTCAGGGTTTTGGGTTTTCTCTTAATATTTCATGACTTTGTAGGATTATTGTGAATTTTCGCTGAATTCTTCATACTTGTCAAGCTTGTATCGCCCTATTTTGCTGATATTTTTCAAATGTGGTATGGATTTTGGGGGATTTCTTCAAACTTAAGAGATACATTCTGGTGATATCTTACTGGATTTATGGACTCTTGAACCTTTTGGATTTCAGGCAAAGTGTATGCAAAGTGGCAGATGACAACCGAATAAAAACCATGGCAGCCAGATTAGAGTAGCCTGCGGAGGAGTGTTGAGGCTGCGCGCAGGCTAGATTAGAGCGCTAGGAGTCTTTAGCAAAAATACCACGGGGAAAGATTCAAAATACGCTAGGCCTGCGTTATACAACTAGATTTCCTCTGCATCGGTAACTCAGTAGTTTTGAAAATAGCATTAAGTAAAGGATCCAATTACTAAATATTTTACAGAGAAAAATATTGTTTTATTTTTTGCATCTTTTCCACTGACTATTTGAAAACTGGAGTGGGCTGACCGATAAGCTAATTTCAAATTAGTACAATACAACGTTCCCATTCTCGTTTCTTCTAATATCTCTTTTAGACCTTGTCTTACGATTTGCTGTGACCAGTGTCCGACGAAAATAGTTAGCAATTGGTTCCGTTACTGAGCCTGCTTCTCTGCGGCTGCTGTGGAGGAGCTGTAACTTCAACTGTTCCGCATTAATGATTCTAGCGTCGATTTGAATTTTTCAAGATTTAAAAAAGAGTTGATGGCGTTTTGTTATGAATAAACAACACTATCAACCCTTTTTCAAGTGTAGAAAATTCAAATACAACGCTAAAACCCTGTCTTGCAATATTCATTTGATTTACTCATTGTTAAAGAACAAAGGAAATGCTGTTTTTGAAGCAACCACTTATTTTGACTTTTTTGTGCCATAAATCAGCAACCAGTAGTAAGACTTACTCGAACAACAATCTTGGTCAAAATCCTTGGAAAAATCACAAAACTGCACTACTTCGGCCTTTCAGGCCCCTTACTCCCCCTGTTTCAATGTTGCTCGAATCAAACGCCACACGACCTTGGCAACATTGAATCAAGGGGAAGGGGGGATCAGAAGGTCCTAAAAGTACACTTTCGTCTCGATATTTCAGGAAACATCACAATAACACCATTGGAGAAATTGCCAATGTCTCAGCTTTTTGGCTAAGACTGAAGATCTCAAACTCCAAGTTGAGGCCATCCTATGCAGCAATATAGAACATGAGGCAATATACTTTACAGTTCTTCCACAGCAGCCCCACAAACGGGCACAATTTTTGTGGGACACCCTGCAATGTATTTTGCATTTTCAGTACTGTTTAATACTACGTGCAATTGACTCTTAAAATGTCATCAGTTTTCTTTAAATAAGCACACAACATATCTTCTTGAGAGTATGGCATCAGAAGATAGTGGTTAAATAAATATAGAGTTAGGCTTGACATACAGTCAACAGCAAACCGGGAAAATGACGTTGCAATTCCTAAACAAACCAATATACATGCGTGAGAATATCTCGCTAATCTGAAAGAATGGATGAAATCCCAGATCAGAAGGAGATTTTGGGAAAGACAACACAATGAAAGTCACCATGATGACGTCAAATATGAATTTCCATCTGCAACACTTGTAAACAAAAAGTTGCCATCAAAACTCAGGCTGATTATGAAGCAATATGCACTGCACAGCACTGATGGATTAAAGGGACTCTTTCAACCAACATGCATAGCACGTGTCATTTCTGTTGTTGCCATCTTCAGTGAAAATGGCAGGAACAAAGAGACAACAAAAGAGATACATTCGCTGAGCATGCCTGTTGAAAAGGCCCTTTAAACAATAAGTATGCTTCTACAAACTGGATAGGCTATGCTTCTCTCTGGCGTATGACAAAGCTGATTGTTTTTTTCATGAATCATAATCAAAATCATAATCAAAACGTATAGCAAACAAAGGGTTATTGTGACAAAGGGCACCACGGCCCGATAAGTTTAGTGTACATTATCTAAGGCGATTTAATATCATAATGATAGAAATTATCGTCATTTTTTTATATACCCGAATACAACCTTGATGATCAACAACAGCTAAGTAAGATGGTTACCATTACCACAAAGTTAACATAAGCAGTCGAAGATTTCCTACATTATCCTCCATCTCCACAGTAGAATTTTGCCCTGACAGTCAATTGCTAGGGAAAAACGTGTTCCACTAAAACATGTCATACCCTGCCTAGGCCAATTATCAGCTATCACCTCACAGAAACGAAATGAAGCAAAACTTCCACTCGACAAACAGTTAATTACGAAAGCTTAGCTTGAATCAAAATGAATTCGTCGAAGCTTGCGAGCTGATTGCCGCCACAACTAAATGGGTCAAGTTGTTCAGAGTAATATCAACAAATCAAACAGCACATGGAAACAAGGGACTCAGGTAATAATTCTAATCACATACCTCAACAAACTCTTCACATAAGTGACAACGAAGACAAAAAATTGTTTTAAATCCAAATATTTCAACTTCCAATAAAAGCTTTGTATACAACCAATCCTCTGACAGTTTCAGAACGCGAAATGATAGGAAAATAAAAACATTGTAGGAAAGTATCATGTCGTTGTTCTAGGGCTAAGAAAACAACATTTAGCAATGGGTGTGAATTCCGAACTAGAATGACTTCGACGATAAATAAACAACAGCATCTATATCCCTGAGCGGAAGATCCTACCACTTTTATAACAGTTAATCCATAGTTAAAACTTCCTCGTCAAGTAATAAGGAACTGACCATCAGCTCCAAAGCCTACTGATCAAGCAAGTTTAAAAATGTCACATGTTTATCAGAAAACAAAAGCATTAGACTCATTACATGAATTATGATTTCACTCATCCGCCTGAAATATGTCGCTATAAGTAAGAGCTCACTGATGAAACAACAGTATACAGTTTAAAAGAGGAATTCAAGATAAAATATTACATAGTAAGTTATGAGGTGGTTCAGCGATGGGGTTTTGGCGGAGCAGAATAGACCATTTCGACAATCAAAAACGGAGACTGGGGAGAGCGGTTTGTTCTGGTAAATGGCGGATACAGATCTGGTAAATGGCTGCCACGGAGCTTTTACAAATGAAAAATTTCGGAACAGGCTTTTTGAATAAGTCTGAAAGCTGGCCCGCAGAATTTTTTTATTTTCCTTGCAATTTTAATTTTCGTCTAAAGCAATAGATGATAAAGACAGAAAAGTCACAACTTCCTTCTATTCAGTAAAAATGTTGTAAAAAATGAGAAACTAGCTCTTTGTTTAGGAACTGGTCGCTGTCATATCTCATTATGGTGGGCATCTTTCCCCGTTTACGATTTTAAAGTTACTTGGAAGCTTTGAACTATACTTCAGCCCTGAAATTTCGTAGTAAAGAATTTCACTAAAATGTCGAACATCTGGAAATATATTCCCCAATATTCTTCTGCGAAAGCTTTACGGTCAGGAACAAGCCTTGCTCTTTGAGGACGAGATAAGGTGAAGGAATGGTAGTTTAAATAAAGCAGGGTCCCGTAATATGCAGTTAAGAACATTATTCATCTGCTTTTCATATACATGAGACAAAATCGATTTCAGATTTTACAGTAGTAGCAGCTGGCCTCAGAAGATTCACAAGAGAGATCATCGATGGCTGAGAAACAAAGTCATTTTCGGAAATTAAAAGTGAAATATTTTCCACACCATTATTACATATCCCCTCATTTTTTCCATTAAGCACACATTTGTGTCGAAAAGTAATGACTCTAAAAATACAACATCCAACACTTCCATTTTGTTAAATTTTCTGGCAATACTTATAATCCAACTAAACAAAGAACTAACGTTAAAGAATTTACGGAAAGCGCAGACAGCTAACCTCGAGTTTTACAAAGTAACTGTTCTTTTCCCCAAACTTCTATCATCAACGGATCACCTAAAATACTGAAATCTTGCTGTTGCGATCATCTTTTGCATAATAAATCAGTATCAAGCAAATTGCATCGAATTTGTCGAGAAGATTAAAAGAACAGGAAATGAGATACTCACAGCAAGCGGTTAAGATTTTATAGAAAGAAGATTAAAACGGTATACACCCATGGTCTAAGATGGTATAGAGACAGTAAGCACTCTATCACAACAATGCCAATATTGCAAAGTCTGATGTGGTTAGTCTGAGAATAAAACACTGCTGGAGAAGACGTTGTAATGCTAGGCAACGTTCTTGAGAGGCTTTAAGAGGCAAGAGACGGTTAAAGAAGCTACAAGGACGGGTTTGATAACAATTTCGGCCTACAGGCAGTTGTCTGAAAATGGATTCAATGTTTTCCGCCTAGATGACTAATATCACTTTTCCCCGTCTACAAGACAACGGCGAAAAAGAAATCTTGCTGTTACGAGTAACAATAGATAATAACTGCCATTCTTTCACCAAATTGCATTTTCGGTGACGATATATGTTTGCAATTTCAATAAACTGTATTTTCAAACTGATGAATTTTCAACAAGAATCCAGTCTAAAATGCCCTTTCAAAGTTGGATATTCAGTCAAAACAATATTAAATCCAACGTTGACGAGTTATTAAAAGGATACCGGGTAAACGCTTCATCAAAATTGCTTCGAGAGAATTTTCATGATTTTAATTCAAAACTTCCGCTATCATGACGAAAAATCATGCGAAATTATGCTGTTCATTTTGCAAATACTTTTTCATTGCATCTTTGGCAGTTTTGAACTCTAGAGCTCTCTAGCGTTCGAGCCTGTTTGTACAAATATACCGGGTTAGTAAAGAAAAATAATCCCCGTTGGCCACTGCTCCCTGGATATCAAGGTAATAATATTGCCAAATATATTATTAATGGTGGACATGTTCGAATCGATTTTAAAATAACCTGACTGAAATCAGCCACTCTGTTCCGAAATTATGAGGGATTTTCTCGAGAAAGCCTCTCCAAGAAACCTTCAAAACAGGCCTAAAATCACGACCAAACTTTCTGCCTCACAATAATGGCTTTTACATGCTGTAGCATGTATTACCCCTTTGGGAAGATTAAAGAAAAAAGTGTCATCCTGGGGGGGGGGGCATAACAGCATTATTCCGGATGGTTTCATCCTCCCGTGGGGATAACACTTGCTAAAACGTGTTGAAGTCATTGCTGTAAGGCAGACATCTCAGGAAAATTTGGTCTGTTTTGAAGCTTTCTTAAAGTGCATATGAAGCGAACTTGTTTATCTTATATTTCAATAAATTCGAGGTCGCTGATCACGAACATCTCGATGAAATCTTCGAGAAATTGCTGTGAGCGACGTTATAAGCTCTCAAAAGTCCGATTCTGGCTCCAAAAAGTGGTTCAGAGGTATGGGCCGAGCGTTGCGCTTTCCTTTGTGTTTCTCATAGGTTCGACGTCATAGGTTTGTCAGTCTTACAAAGAGCATGGCAAGACAAATACTTCCCGTAGTAATACCTGTTGCACATCGCTATACGAAAGGAGTCTGCTAAGGTTTTCAGAGGCAATTTTTCGACATCCAGCACATCAATGCAGTGACACTTTGTGGAAGAAGAGCCTTCGACTCTCGATGGTTGGTTTTTGAATCTTTTACCGTGAGTTGTTGGCCTTATTAGCTGAAGATTCATCGATAGAACTGGCTGGCCATCACGACATATTAGGCCTATGA
>REGM01000097.1:1075199-1118553 GCA_004194415.1 Aurelia aurita
ATCCTCCCGTGGGGAGAACATTTGCTAAAACGTGTTGAAGTCATTGCTGTAAGGCAGACATCTCAGGAAAATTTGGTCTGTTTTGAAGCTTTCTTAAAAGGGCTTTCTCGAGAAAATCTCTGATAATTTCACAACGGAGTGGCCGATTTCAGTCAGGTAAATTTTAAAATCGATTTGAACACGTCCACCATTAAATAATATATTTGCCAATATTATTACCTTGATATCCAGGAAGCAGTGCGTGGCCTTGTAAACAGGGATTGTTTTTATTGGCTCACCAGGTAGTTAGTAAAGAGACTTACTTTTGATGAGATTGACAACTTCCACGTGATTCGAATTCGTAACCAAGGCTCCATTTACCTAGGGAAAAAAGAGTATTTTACAGATACTGAGTTGGTCAAAAAACTAATGTGATGATTTAAGTTTTCCTTTTAGAACTATTGGTAAACATATATTTTTATAAGAAACTTTCATAAGAAACTTAAAAAATTAAGAAACTTTTGCACTGGGACAAAAACTATTTCTTACAGTCAAGAAAATCCATGTAATATTTCCACTTTATTCTCGCTGTATTATTGTAGTGTACTATTTGGAAGGTACTTAAGTAATGTCTACACTGGAAAAGTTTCATAGAAGTTCAATGTAAAAGGTTCACGATGGCACAGAATGTAAATGCCAAGAATGTTACGAAACTCCTGAGAAACTCTTAAGAAACTTTGAGTTCTCAAATATTGAGAATCTTAAGAAACCTTCAGTACTGTGTCAAATTCTTAGTTTCGTATTAAAAATTTTCACCGTTTTCAAAGTGCGCCGGTATCGTGCGAATGCAGTCTAAATTAACCAAAATATCGAACAAATATTACAAGAAAAATCGGACATTATGATAAGGACGCTTACTTTGATTATCTTGTCACCAAGCTGAACACCCGCACGGCTTGCAGAAGAATCTAAGAGAAATTAAAGGCATAGTTAAATGTGGAGTAGGCTTAGACTTATTACATGAGTCCTTGTTTTCGCCCCATTCCCCCCTAACCATACCCCCACAATACCCATTCCGCTTCAAACAAGTTTTAGCGGAATATGACTGTAACAATAAATAACAATTCAATTCAATGGAGCAAAACTTTGACTCATATCATCAGTCTAGAGTAGGCTACCAAACTTTATAATTTTATAGCGGAAAATCTAGTCAAACGTTTGCCTCCAAATCTGGCATGTATCTCCGTGAACATATAGTGTCAGTGGCAACAAATTTTGATTATAATCTTTTGATCAGCGAAGTTGATAATGAAGTTCTTCTGAAACCTATAAAATATTGTTTTTAATGAGCTTTCTGCAAAGCTGCAAAAGAAAACGAATGAGTTTAATATATCTTTTGATTGCCAAGAATATTAATAATATCACACTTTTTAACCTTTTACAGGAAATCAATCGACCGAATGGTCCCTGGTGTAACCTGGTGCTGATGACAATTCCATGTTTATTTTGATAATTTTGAGGTGACAGTAGCTTCATTAACTTGTGACTCATCCAAATAATTGGTAATGATAAGAAAATGTGAAACATTCTTATCAGCGGTGATTTACCATTTCAAAATGTTTCAACTATTTCCAACAGTATTTGTAAACTGGAAACATGTTGGCGTCGTGAAAATTGTACGTAATCAATGCATTATTCTTCAGATGGGTCATAATATTTGCATGTGCCGGGTGAGTAGAAAACAAGTATCGGCGTTTGAAAACTGTACCGGGTGAGTCAGAAAAAATACTCCCCGTTTAAAAGGCCACTGCTCCCTGGATATCGAGGCAATAATATTGGTAAATATATTGTTTAATAGTGGACATGTTCAAATAAATTTTTAAATTTTACCAGACTGAAATCGGCCACTCCCTTCTGAAATTATGAGAGATTTTCTCAAGAAAGCCCCTCCACGAAACCTTCAAAAACGGCATGAAATCACGACCAAATTTTCGTCATATTTCTGCCTAAATAGCAATGACTTGTACATGCTTTAGCACGTTTTATCCCTTTGGGAGGATGAAAGTGCCATCCCTGGAAACATAGCAACAATATTCTTGGAGATTTTATTCTCCCAAGAGAATAACACGTGCTAAAGCATGTGCAAGTCATTGCTGTAAGGCAGAAATATTTGGAAAATTTGCTCGTGATGTTAGGCCTGTTTTGAAGGTTTCTTGAAGGGGCTTTCTCCAGAAAATCGCTAATATTTTCAGAACGGAGTAATTGATTTCAGTCAGGTAAATTTTAAATTATATTTGAACATGTCAACTAAATAATGTATTCGTCAATATTATCGTTTTGATATCCAGGGAGCAGTGGCATTTCAAACGGGGATTGTTTTTTCTGATTCACCCGGTATAATTACGAGTAATCCGGCAATTGTATCGTACCATATTTTATTTTATAGTGAAAAGGCCAACTTACATGTTGAAATCCATTTCGCTAAAATAGCTCAATTCGTTCTAGAGTTATCAGCAATGTTGTTACGCTGCTGTTTTTTAAAATGCTGGATAAAGGAGTAGAAATGTCGATAAAATCCTCTCTAATTTTCAGCTTGTGAACTGTGACAACGAGCATAAACACCCTCTAGGGTGGAAAACAAATAATCCAAATATATCGCATATGTATGGCTGATCTTTGCTCGTCAGAAGATTTTAATGCAATTGCAATCATTCTAAAGCTAATAATTGAAAAATTGGGTTGTAACTGTTAGTCCTTTTCGACCTCTTCCAAAAACAGCTTCCACGCAAAATTGCCAATAACTCCAGAACGACAAGACCGATTTTAGTGAAAAAAATATCTGCATCTAATTTAACCTTTCTGCTATAAAATGAACCATAGTACGTCGAGCTAGGAGGAATTTTCTTGACTGTATTTTCTAGCAAACACGTATGCTTTCTTTTACTCACCCGGTGAGTATTTTTCATTTTGCTCGTTCTAAGCCATCATCGATGAAAGTTTTGAAACTTTTTAAAATTTGATGGGACTAAATTAATATATTTTTCAAATATTGTTATTGAAAAAGTGCAGGCTCACAAAAATCAGAACTTTCTTCTGTCTCATCTCACCCAGTATCAACACGCAGGCAACCTCGTTTCGACTTACAAGTAAGAAAGCATATAGTAGTATTTATAAATATAACTTACTGTCTTTGACTGATTGGACATAAACTGGGTTATCACCACTAACAGTTAAGCCATAACCATTTTCATCGCGATGTAGGATAACACATCTTTGCACATAGCCACCTGTAAGATAAAAATAAAGCATACATAAAAATTCATTCAAATTAACGAGGGAATAATATAAACACAATTAAAAGACCCATCAATGTTTGCATTACGACATGTACTCTAACAATAGAAATACTTAAATAAGGAATGGAAAGCTGGCTGTTGATAAAATACCATGCCAAATCAATTGAAGAAATTTCAACTGAATACGGCGTATTTTTCAATAAGAGAGATCGAGTGAGTTCGAGAATATCTGGCTTTTATGCTGCCTCTTGGTTGCATAAGAATCTATGTATATTTGTGTCCAAAATTCTAACACTTAATGCTTGGCTTCTAAATTAAATAAATAAAAATTGCGGCCGTGGATGTTTAGATTTATCCTTGTTCTTTAGATATATACTTATTTCTGGTATCAAAAGCCCTTTTCGAATGCAGCTCGACCTCGTTAGCCACCCAGGTTTCGAGGGATGTTATGTGACTTGATATATTTACATGTGCAGCTTGACTAAACAGCCGTGGAACCTTATTTGTTTTCAAACGCTTGATCGCTTTGTACTGGCGTGTCAATAAAAAACGGATGCTACTGTCACAAAATCTTCGCTTATCTCGTCGCCACAATAACAATACGAAGCTATTTTGCATCCAGAGAAAAGATTACTGCATAAAACGAAAATATCTATTTCATAAATCTCGAACACTCGCGATGAACTCCTGGAAATGCGAATTCAGAAGCGTTTTGGTTCGGGTGTTTTCAAGGCTATCAAGCATAAGAACGGTCCTGTGATTGCATGACCATAAGTCGTAGTAAACGTCGGGCCCAGTCTACCAATTGGGGGCCTGTTGTCAGTAGGGGGTAATTTGCATCTGAGATGGATATAATAGCGTAGGGATGCAAGGCAAGACTATAAATCCTTTCCTGGGTTATGTGTTAGGTTGTTGTGTATTTTACTTGTATTAAAGCGAGGCAGAAAGCAGAAATAGCTCTGGGATCGAGGCTGCAACCATGGAATCGTAGGTTTGAGGGTTCAGCATCAAAACAATGTGCTTTAGTATGACGATTGTAGCAAGTCTAAGTACCCTTAAGACATACTGAAAGACTATAGGCTTAAGTGTAGGCTATTAATGCCTAAGAACGTAAATCCTTGTGATCTTAAAATGAAAGAATAAAAAACAGTTGACCTTTGCTGATAACGGAGATTGATAAGAAATAATTATGTTGACAGTGTTAAAGAGCTATCTGTGTTGTGCGGTTGCTCGACCCTCCTCTTTCAAAGAAATAACAGGAATTCTTGGTGCCTGCCACATGAAAACAAATTAATACGCCTTACCAACTAGCAGCTGATCATTTGCTCATTGTTGAATTAGAAATAAACTCAGTGACAGAGCAAGCCTTGAAACATCGTGGGCCCTCAGTCCCTCAGTCAACCGTGGTGTGGAGAACATGTATTAAACACGTACACATTTCGACCAAAAACTCAATGAAATTCAAGGATATGATAACCTTGTTTTGCGGTTTAATATTTCCTCCTTTTTTTCTCCACATACCGGGTGACTTAGAACAAAATGCAACTCTTTTGAAAAATCATCAAATTTTGATTACGTTACTGATGTTGAAAATGGCTTTGAATATGTGGGAATTTGTGTTTTGAGCATATTCCTAATTTTGCTGCATACTCTGAAACGGCGAGGATGATCATCAAGTCGAGATCAAGTCATGTTTTTATCCCGTGTTTCACATTAACTTGGTTGCCGATGTCTTTGATAAAGCTCTTATATTATGTAAGACTCAAGCATTCATTTTGAATCGCAAGATATACTTCTTTCTTGAAATGAGTATTTTAGTAAACTCACATGCCCAAAATATCCTTAAAGCAAATGAACGGAGATATAGCGATCAAGTCTAAGAATAAAACAAACGAAGGTGACGCACCACTTATGTTCCTATTGTTTTCAACTATCAAGAACACAAAATACAATAGGCTATATTTAGATTGCCCCAGTCCCCCAGCTAAGCTGCTTTTAACTCCATTAATTTACTTTAATAAACTTGCACAGCATATTTCCATACTGTACTCTAAAGTTTTCCTATTGGAAAAATTGTTAATGTAATGTCGATCATATTGACTCATAAGCTGATCTGAAAATGTCATCATTCTTCGTATTACTTCCAGCTTTTGTATGGTCTAAATAACCAAAAACAGAATCTAGCGTAAACTGTTTCTTATTGGCTTGTATCAAAACACAGGGTTTAAAGTTACGTTTCACCTTTCGGTTGTTATCAGACGTTTTATACCATTAAAGGGAATGGCAAATAGGCTTGTCTATAAATAGAACAAAGAAAACACTAGGATGCAGCATTCTTTCTTTGGTTGCAGCCAGGGGGCTATAGCTAGGGAGCTATAGGAGTCTGTAGCTCCCTGGTTGCAGCATTGTTCATGGCGCATGGCCAAATCTAATTTCAATGAGATAATGTTAGATTGTTTTGCTCCTTGCAAATGCAAGCTTTTAACCTTGCACAAAGCCTTTACCTGGATCCGACGAAATAGCTAACAATGTGCTCTATCAAGGTTTCATTCCACGAAGCAACTTTCAAAGAACTGAATACAAAATAGGTCAACGGCTTGATACTTGTGTTTACATGCCCTTGGCCCCCAGTGCTTGGAAACAGCATTGTCATGGCAACGTTATCAAATTCTTACTGATCGAAGAAGGCAAATTGAACAAATGGTCGAAGTTTGAAATGAACTTACTTTTCCCAATTAGCGACTAAATCGTCTAAATAAAGATAGAAAAAATATTCCTATAAAATGTGATTTTAGGCCTATAGGTATGGCATGAAACTTTTGTAAAACTTTAAAAACATTTGGTATCCTGAATGAATGCACGGAAATAAATATCTAAATTGAACGATTTTGAACAGCGACAAATATACAATGGCAAGATTAGTAGTGTTGGAGGGAAATACAGATAATTTTGTGGTCCTTTTCGTTCAAGATTTCGAACTCAGCTGCTTTACAGAGACAGAAGAGGAATCTAAAAGTTTCTTACCCTCTTGACTGGAATTTGAAGTCGAACTTGTGTGTCTTCTCATCGACATCTTCAACAAGCAGATTGCAACGTAGATGGTTGACTCCGATCACTACAATGGATTGAAAGTTTTATTCAACAACATCAATGGATCAAGTATAATAAGCAACCAAGCATTTGGCCTTCGTATTATTGTGGCACTCATCTTAGAGATTTCGCAACCTCACACAAAACAAACAGCGTTATTGTAACATAATTAAGAATTCTTTTCAAGCGTAACGTGCCCTTTGCGTGCTTTTATAAAATGTTCACCTTGCTATGCAGTGGTGGTGGTCTAAGGTTTTGTCAAAACAAAGGCTGTAAGATATGATTCTCCTTCGGAGAGGCTGCAAGATAAGAACTAAAGCCCCGGCTAAACGAATAAACATAGTTTTCCAAACATTTCAGACCTGCTTGACAAGCAATGTTTGCTTGGCTAAACACGTCGCAAAACATTGCTTGAGAAAAACACTGAATTTTGCTTGTAACCAGCAGAAGATGTTTCTGAACTTTGTCAAAGATATTTCTCAACAAATTCTGGTTAATTCTGCTTGTCAAGCAATGCTATGCGACGAGAACAAACGGGAGAACGTTGCTCTGCAAGCAAATCTGAAATGTTTGGCAAACCAACAACGAACAAAAATGTTTGCCAGACCAAACGAGCAAACGAATGTTTGCGGCATGGCCAAGCCCAAACGAACGAACAAAGCTCAAACGCTTGGCAAATAATGTTTGCTCTTTGGCCAGGGCTTAAGAATGCTCGTCGAGAGCCATAGAGGGCCCCAGAGCAGGTCAACCTTTATCGACCTTTACTTTGGTAACGACAGTCGAAGACATTACCTACCAGATGAGTCGATATAATAAGTCAGGCTAACGTAGACATGGAAATTCCTTCGTTCTTCCAATAAAATCGGCTATACCGTTTGAAAGCATGAATAATTTGGCAATAGAGCTCCCCCTCCTTTAGAACCCTCTACAATGGCATAACCGAAAGATGCAAAAGGGGGAAAGCCTGCAGAATCCCTTTTCTAAAATCTACCATTTCTAGACTACGAAGTGCTTTTAAATGATGTTTTATTCCAATAAATAACCTCAATAAGCAGTAGTCTGGCTGCAACCTAACACCACTACTCCGCTGGAACACTGACTTTTAATCTTGGTAGCCAAACCTTCTCCTTCTGGTCCATTTTCAGCTTCTCAGTATCAACCATAAAAACTCTTTAAAGGCCATTTAATCAAATTAAAGCTATCTGACGTAAATGATGGGATTAACTGAAAGTGTCTTGACCAAAGTAACTGATGTTATGTCTATTTAGCTACAAATAATCATTATCTTATTTCTACGATTTAGGTGCAGTAGATAACACCAAGCATAATCATAACATAGGCCATTCATTTTTAAGCAAACAGATAAAATTATTTTTTGTAGCTTCGCAAAACAACCAGATCATATCAAATGGAGCATATCATAAAGTGAAGTAAAATACTTGCTATATTCTCAACAGTTCTAGTTGCACTATCAAATCAAAGTGCTAGCTATCTATGATTGCCAGTGTTAGCATCCATTCGTTTTCTAATTAACAGCGGTTCAAAAATATGCATGTTCCGGTTCATGCCTTCAGATAAACCTCCTGCCTGCTTTCGTATTATCTCCAACAAAATATGAATAAACATCACATGAAATGAACTTCAAATAACTGCACATTCAATGTATATTTAACATTAATCAGCAGGGAAAATGTGTATCAAGATCCTTTGTATTTTAGATTGTGACAAACTAAAGATTTTCTCAAATTAAAATAGCAAAATTTACTATCCAGAGAAAACTGTTCTCCTCAAAATGTTCCCCTTAAAAAAATAATTACAAACAACTGATGTGAAAAATAGGCCACATTAGGGCAAGCCTGAAAACTGCTCAAGCCACATGCACATATGGGATTAAACTAACTAAATCTCAGAAGCACGCATTCCTTTTGCTTTGCAAAAATCTAACATGCATTGGTTTGTTCAATATAACTTACCTGTTCTCAGGGGTGTCAAAAGCAAGGCTGGGGGCTGGGTCCAAGGGTAAACCATGTCTCAAAGGAATAGGCCCAGGCGAATATTAAATAATATATTCTGAGGCAAAATCTTTCTTGCAGGCCCCAGACTGGTTACCCACATTACCCCCCATCCAAATGCTAGAACTTGCTCCTTTGAGTGCCCTAATCATCATAGGGCTGAAATATTACCCTTTATCCACAGCAAGGGAAAATTTCAGCTTGAGTCTAAATTTAATTTCCTTACCAAATTTGACAGCAGTCTGTTTTCACCTTGGACAAGTGGGTTGAAATTTTAGCAGTATGAAGAAAACTTACAACCTGGGCCTAATTGACTCCGGTGGACATGATTAGATTGGCCTGCATGTTGTCCCTAAGTCTATAGTTTTACCAATATCTATCATACACAAATTGTAACACAAATTTTTCAAATGTGAACTCAAGACAAACCTGTTTTGTTGCAAAACAATCTTTTTTTGAAACAAATATTAATACATTATGTTTAGATTCTGATTTCAAAGGTTTGACCTTTTGTGGCTTGAAGCAATTTCCTAGCAGAACTCAACAGGATCAGTGGTTACATGTGTTTACAGATTATAATCAGTTTTAATTAAAAATTACAATGACAATGGAGAATGCTCTAATAAACTTAATTCTCATCAGTTGATCACCACATAAATGGTACANGTCCCTAAGTCTATAGTTTTACCAATATCTATCATACACAAATTGTAACACAAATTTTTCAAATGTGAACTCAAGACAAACCTGTTTTGTTGCAAAACAATCTTTTTTTGAAACAAATATTAATACATTATGTTTAGATTCTGATTTCAAAGGTTTGACCTTTTGTGGCTTGAAGCAATTTCCTAGCAGAACTCAACAGGATCAGTGGTTACATGTGTTTACAGATTATAATCAGTTTTAATTAAAAATTACAATGACAATGGAGAATGCTCTAATAAACTTAATTCTCATCAGTTGATCACCACATAAATGGTACAGTACTGTTAATTCATTGCAACTTTTAATTTGGAACTATATAAAACTTAATGACATATCTACTTGCTAATGACCTAACCTAATCTGCCATTACATTTAAATGATTCTCTGACTCATGACATGGTCTGTAATTTGGATGAAAATCTATGAAATAAATGCTAAAATTCAAATGCAGATAAATTAAAACATTTTCAGTTTGCCAAATACTAAAAGATAAATAATGCAAGGATAGAGTGACCCTTATAACATGAGAGAAATAGGTAGCAGAAAAATTGAAGAAAGTGCTGAGTATTATTTGGGATTTTAACTGTAGGTTAAATCATCAATTTTCAAAATTTGCCCATTGTACGATTTTCCATGGTCTGTCAAAAGTGGACACTTCTTTCTGGCGCAACCGGTACCAAATCATAATTGTAACAATTAACAAGTAGGTTACTGATACCCAAAACTAATATGTTTTCATAACATTTTATCTCCCCTTCCCTAACAATTTTCTTGGCTGGTTACTGCTTTAAAAATGTTTTTAGCATTTTTTTATCCATGAATACAAGGTCTTCAGCTGTACTAGTGTTGTGTGTATTCAGTTCAATACGTGTTCAGTATTCAACATATGTTCAGTATTCAGTTCAATATGTGTTGAGTTTATTTTGTTTTTTATTCTATTTTGTTTTTTTTAACATGGGTTGAAAATGATTAGGTCACATGATATGAATGTGGTCTTTTGGTATTTTAATGTTATTGTTATGTAAAGCCTTACACCGTTTTGTGACCAAGTTGAAACTCAGCCTGTGCTGAACTAAACTGAGATTTCTCGTATAAAGCCCAGGGGTCACTATGTATATTTCGGGTACTGGGGATGTGCTATTGGAAAGGGACATCCCCAGTCCTTTTCACAATTTTGGAAAAAGGAACTGTATTGATTTTCACAATTTTTGTACAAGGAAGGATATCAATTTTCACAATTTTGGTACAAAGAACGGCATCCATTTGTGATTTTGCTATAACAACTAAATAGGCCATTATTGAAAAATTGGTATAAAGGTTGGGTATGGTTTTGAAGCTTGGATGGCACGTCCCCAACCAAAATCTTGTCAAGTGCCCCTGGGATGTAAAGGGCATCTAAGAATGAAAATATATCTTTGGAATGAAAATGGCTGAAATATGACATATGACAATGCTGGACAACACCCTTGAAAGTCAAAACAATAGATCAGCCCTAATATAGCAGTGATTGTCCCAGTTTAGATCTGCTGAAACTCTGGAATTTATAGCCTGGAAAATTAGCTTTTATGTGTGGTTTTAAATATGGTTTCATTTCATCCACTTTTCTGGTTACAGGACAATCACATTTAGCAGATTTTGCAAAATCACAACAGAGTTCAGCTTTGCTAGTGGCCAATGGTTGACCTTTGTGGCAAGTTAAATACCTTCCACTTGGTTGGAAATCTAAAGAAATATGACAGATGAAGTTAGAGTAATTGACACCTTGGAAAGATTGGATTTAAACCAGAAGGGATGTGGATGTAAACATTTTAGGAGCGTCAAACCCAATCTGAATACAGAAGGCCAAATCACAATTTACAAAACAAAGGGTGATCATTCTTCGTGCTGCAATGGGATTCAGATACCTCAATATTCAATTGAGATCAACTAAATAGGCTTATCAAACAAAGAAACAAAATTAAGATGCTGCTTTTTACGAAGCTTTGCACATAACACCTCAACTTTTGCTTTTAGGCCAATATTTATGGACAAACAATAACGGGGATTGTTTCATCATCATGATCCGTTCGAAGTTTGCTCAAATATTCTGTCAGGTTTCGGGGATATTTTGAGGAAGCACGAACTGGGATANTTGGCCTGCATGTTGTCCCTAAGTCTATAGTATTATCGATATCTATCATACACAAATTGTAACACAAAGTTTTCAAATGTGAACTCAAGACAAACCTGTTTTGTTGCAAAATAATCTTTTTTGAAACAAATATTAATACATTATGTTTAGATTCTGATTTCAAAGGTTTGACCTTTTGTGGCTTGAAGCAATTTCCTAGCAGAACTCAACAGGATCAGTGGTTACATGTGTTTACAGATTATAATCAGTTTTAATTAAAAATTACAATGACAATGGAGAATGCTCTAATAAACTAAATTCTCATCAGTTGATCACCACATAAATGGTACAGTACTGTTAATTCATTGCAACTTTTAATTTGGAACTATATAAAACTTAATGACATAATATACTTGCAAATGACCTAACCTAATCTGCCATTACATTTAAATGATTCTCTGACTCATGAGCTGATCTTTAAGTTTGCATGAAAATCTATAAAATAAGTGCTCAAATTCAAATACAGATACATTTTCAGTTTGCCAACATGTGGTACAATATTTTTTATTTTTTATCAACACAAATATAGTACTATGAAATTATGTAATATTTTTGAAATTGAAAAAGTAATACTAAAAGATAATGCAAGGATGGAGTGACCCTTAGTGCAACTAATCATGACTAATCAAATTCTTAATTCCCAAGTAATTTCCAAGGGGTTCCTTATGACTTGTCTAGCTCCTAATCTTTAGAAAATTTAGAGAAGATGCTTTTCGAGAACACTAACAATTTTCAAGAAATCACTTATAACATGAGAGATTAGGTGGCTGAAAAAAATGAAAAAAAGTGCTGAGTATTATTTGGGATTTTAACTGAGGTTAAATCATCAATTTTCAAAATTTGCCAATTGTACGATTTTCCATGGCCTGTGGATACTTCTTTTTGGTGCAAGCCGTACCAAATTATATTGTAACAATTAACAAGTAGGTTACTCATAAGCGTACGGGAAGACAAAATATAGGGGGCTGTCTGATGAAAAGTCTATTGTTTACGAAATTTTTTGCCCGACTTACGGCGGATTTTGCCTGAAATAAGCAGATTTTTCTAAATTTTTCGAATGTTGGGGGGGCTACCGCCCCCCAGCCCCCCGGCTCGTACGCTTATGAGGTTACTGATACCCAAAACTAATATGTAATCATAAAATTTTAACTCCTCCCCTAACAATTTTCTTGGCTCGTTGCTGCTTTAAAAATGTTTTTAGCATTTTTTTATCCATGAATACAAGGTCTTCAGCTGTACTAGTGTTGTGTGTATTCAGTTCAATATGTGTTCAGTATTCAATATATGTTCAGTATTCAGTACAATATGTGTTGAGTTTATTTTGTTTTTTATTCTATTTTGCTTTGTATTTTTAACTTGAGTTGAAAATGGGCTGAGATTAGGTCACATGATATGAATGTGGTCTTTTAGTATTTTAATGTTATTGTTATGTGAAGCCTTACACCGTTTCATGACCAAGTTGAAACTCAGCCTGTGTTGAACTTAACTGAGATTTCTCGTATAAAGCCTGGGGGTCACTATGTATATTTTGGGTACTGGGGATGTGCCATTGGGAAGGGACATCCCCAGTCCTTTTCACAATTTTGGAAAAAGGAACGGTATTGATTTTCACAATTTTTGTACAAGGAATGATATCAATTTTCACAATTTTGGTGCAAAGAACAGTATCCATTTTTGTGATTTTGGTATAACAAATAAATAGGCCATTATTGAAAAATTGGTATAAGGTTGGGTATGGCTTTGCAGCTTGGGTAGCACGTCCCCAACCAAAATCTTGTCAAGTGAAAATGGCTGAAATATGACAATGCTGGACAACACCCTTGAAAGTCAAAACAATAGATCAGCCCTAATATAGCAGTGATTGTCCCAGTTTAGATCTGCTGAAACTCGGGAATTTATAGCCTGGAAAATTAGCTTTTATGTGTGGTTTTAAATATGGTTTCATTTCATCCACTTTTCTGGTTACTGGACAATCACATTTAGCAGATTTTGCAAAATCACAACAGAGTTCAGCTTTGCTAGTGGCCAATGGTTGACCTTTGTGGCAAGTTAAATACCTTCCACTTGGTTGGAAATCTAAAGAAATATGACAGATGAAGTTAGAGTAATTGACACCTTGGAAAGATTGGATTTAAACCAGAAGGGATGTGGATGTAAACATTTTAGGAGCGTAAAACCCAATCTGAATACAGAAGGCCAAATCACAATTTACAAAACAAAGGGTGATCATTCTTCGTGCTGCAATGGGATTCAGATACCTCAATATTCAATTGAGATCAACTAAATAGGCTTATCAAACAAAGAAACAAAATTAAGATGCTGCTTTTTACGAAGCTTTGCACATAACACCTCAACTTTTGCTTTTAGGCCAATATTTATGGACAAACAATAACGGGGATTGTTTCATCATCATGATCCGTTCGAAGTTTGCTCAAATATTCTGTCAGGTTTCGGGGATATTTTGAGGAAGCACGAACTGGGATAACAGTTGCAGAATTTCTCTGCAGATCATAAAGTTGATCTGTCAACGCATCGCAATGTGGTGTAAGATTTTTAGGGCAATCACGATACTCCAAAAATGATGAGTCAGTTATCTTTCCTTTTGGTCGTTTCTAATTATCTGAAGTTTGTGTATCCGGGAAGCGGCCTATCGATACGCCTGGCATATGATAATCTATCAACACAACATCCTGAAACTAAAAACAGTCCCTCAAAATCCTACTTACCTCCCGTCCAAAATTCACAGTCGCTGTCCTCATCATAAATCTTTGCTAAATATTCCAGTATCTTGCTCTTCGATCTGTTTGATCTTTATCTAGACGATCAGTTGATTGAAAGCAAACTGCACAAAGCTGATTTCTAAAAGGAACTGCCTCCTCCTTGTGTTTGGCTCCACAAATATCAAAAGGTCGTACGTGTAAAATCCAGCCTCAAACTTGCAAATGTTAAAACTTTCACTCAGATTATTGCAGTGCGATTTGATCGAAGTTGGATTATCCCTTGTGCATATTTATGTAAAGATCAATAAAATAATTGCACAAAGATCAACAACAAAAACAACAAACCAAACGATCTATTGCTAAAGAAGCCATTCCATGTATTTTGTGTCAGTACTGAATATGCGCACACCCAGAAGACTGGGTACTAATTTACATTCAAAATGGCGCATTATTTACTCTTTGGGAAAAGATCACTGAAATTCAGTGGGTCTGACCAGTTAAATTAAAATTATTTATAGCAGTTGTTTGCTTTGTTTAACGGGATATTTATGCAGTAGATTGACCTTCGTCTTTATTCAAGTCTTGAAAATATTTTGGTATGCGAACAAAACAATTTAAAGGTCAAAAATCGTATCAGAAAAAGACCCACTTTGCTTAGTAATTAACCGTCTTTCCCCTTCATCAATTATTTTATGATGCCACCTCACATGATATAAAGAAAACATACGAGGACAGAAGAAATCAAGTATGAAAGTTTATATTATATCGAGATATTTCAGTATGCTATCAAATTACTTAATTTCAAAAGTGCAACAAAAATGCCCTGGCCTGGACACAAGACTCTCTCTTCTGGTAGGGTAATGTAGGGCGTGGCATAATTTATCCTTTTGTTTTCGGAAACCTTCCTCACAGTCAGTGACCGTGTGTCGGTAATGTTGTCCTGACTCTGCATTGATGACAAGACGAATTCCATCACTAGCTCACTACGAGTCAACCGCTTCAAGTTTTTATACAAACGCAACGCCTTTTTATTATATGTTATCTACTATATACCGTTGCTTATTAATTAAAGATACTAGTGATATTATTTTCTAGCAGTTACGTTATTTAAAACCAAGATTAAAACGAATAAGAAGTGCGCTATTTTCTGGACGTCAAATAATAATTCATCAAACATAGTGAAGCTGGATGGAACAGCAGTCGAGGGCCACAAAGGATGCCGGTCAGTAAAGGGTCTTTAATAGACCATTTTGACATTTAGAAAAGGGTCTGGGGAGAGAAATATTTTTCTGGTAAATGGCAGACACAAAGAAATAGAAATAGCTCCGTGGCAGCCATTTACCAGAAAAATATTGCTCTCCCCAGACCCTTTCTCTAAATGTCAAAATGGTCTATTAAGGATCAAGAATCCAGGATCCAGGCTCGAGAGAGGGCTTAGCAGATATATTTGTTGTTTACCAGGATCTCCTGGCAACAACAATTTTCACGAATCTATTATAGCGACAGGATGAAAGAGAAGTAAGAAAACCAATAACCAGTGCTGAGCAACAAAAATAGCTGCAATCATTTACTTTACAAGTCAATGCTTTGGCGTCATTAACAGGTGGATTTTAGACCAAAGTTCCTCATCCAGTATCTTCTTATTTGCTTGCAGAAGGAGAATTCTTGAAGAAGTTTCCGTGTGCAAGCATGAAAGAAGATTTAGTACCCTTTAAAAAGCTGCCAAAAGAATAAGAATATTCCATTTAAAAATATCATATTCATAATGCCGAAAATAGGATTCAAGTTGTTCTATACAGCCTTGAAATGTTTTCACAAGAACTCATTTCCTTCGTCTATTAATGTTTTATCAGAAGCAAAGAACATCATTTGAATACTCTCAGCAGTGTACTAAAGAGGGCGGCTCCTTAAAAAATGCGAAGAAATAGGGCTGCTTGCGCGCAGGACATCCGCTAGCACTGTCAGATAAGTTGATTAAATTGCTGCTTTCTAAAGCCGAATTTCTAAAGCCGAATTTCAAACAAGTGATTTTCTGGCAAGATTAGCAAATATTTTCCAAAATAAAATACGTTCCGCATACCAAGGAAGATAAGAAAACGTTTCGGTAAAAATGCCACCTCTGTCGCTAAAGAAGTGACCAAATTTTGTAAGCCAAGTTTACACTGGAAGCTCTCTTTCGTTCCACGGCCCAATTAAGGCATTCCCTAGCCAAATAAGGCCTGTCGCTGCACTTTGGGCATAAGCAAGTTAAACAGAACTATAAATCACACACAATAAAGTTTCTGGGCAATATTAGAAAGTTGATGAATCAAGTTCAAAGATAAGTTTTTACAAGCCATCATTTCATTAGACTTGCCCCAAGTCTATTTCATGAACTCCGTCTGACCGATGATCCCTTTCCTTTACGGAATGTTGGATTAGCGGACCGGGAACTATGGGAAAGGGATCGGTCAGACGGACTTTATGAAATAGACTTGGGACAAGTCTATCATTTCATTAGCCAGCAGAAAATAAAAAATTGGCCATGATAGCATTGTTTGACAATTTGCATAAGAGCTTAAAAGACAGCAGGATCGTGAGTCACAAGTAAGAAAACTGCAATGACCGACAAAGGACGAAATTGAAATAATAAACAAATTATCATACTATACGACTATCATCACACAAAGATATGGAAATTTCTATCCCAAAAAACATTTTGCTACACAGTATGTTTTAACCAGGCTATTTTATTTCTACTGATCGTACGCAAGCCATAAAATCTTCATAAAGTTAATCAATATGTTGTGATTTTGTTGAATGTCTGCTGCTCGAATTATTAGGCCCAACTATGAGACACTTCGTATATGCTAAAAGCACATGGTTTTGATTGGACGTTGATATTCTTCCATTAATGCATAAACAACGAAACGAGAAGGGCGAGGAGTAGCAGAGAATCAGCCGCACACTACAATAAAGAGAGCAATGTTATTAACAAGAAAGATACAGAAAGAAACTTCGAAGTGTAAAGAAACTGCAACAGACCTTTAGCAAATCTGCCAAAGTTTCTATCATAACGACCGAGATTGGCATACATTTTGTACAAATTTGGTCAATTTTCTAAGGTGTAAAAAGAGGAGTAAAACCAACAAACCCATTACAGAAACCCCCGATTCAAACTCTAAACAATTCCCCTGTTTTTAAACGGTCTGTGAAGCGTGAAAAGGGGTTATTAAAATATGCTACATTCGTCGATGTAGAACCGACTTTTATACATTTTAAGGAAAATTACAAATGCTTCATCTCGGTCATCCAGCACTATCTAACAGAAAGTACACCTGGAATTGAGAGCATGAAGGTATGTTGTAAGTATGGGTAAGTTTGAAAGCACATTTAACCCCGTAACCAACTGAATCAATTCCTACACCGGATGAGTCAATAATGTTAACATGTTTGATTAAAGACCCTCTGCTAACCATGAGGCCTTGCGTGCTGCGCATGAGAAAACAGCACAACACTGGCCTAGCATCAGAGAATTTCAGATAATCTGAAAGTCCATTTGCAGTGCATTCTGGGACAGCGAATGCGTGCAAAGCCACATGGTTAACAGAGGGTCTTTAAGAACGATAAAGAAAATTAACAATGGAACGCTACAAGCTGAAAGCGTAGGCGTCAACTTGCACTTTTTACTGTTACTTTTAGACACGTATCTTAAAGGGTCTGTTTCATCCAGCATGCCTTGCACGTGCCATCTCTTGGTTGGCCTTTGTTATCGCCCTTTTCATGGCCCATGAAAATGGCGANGAGAAAACAGCACAACACTGGCCTAGCATCAGAGAATTTCAGATAATCTGAAAGTCCATTTGCAGTGCATTCTGGGACAGCGAATGCGTGCAAAGCCACATGGTTAACAGAGGGTCTTTAAGAACGATAAAGAAAATTAACAATGGAACGCTACAAGCTGAAAGCGTAGGCGTCAACTTGCACTTTTTACTGTTACTTTTAGACACGTATCTTAAAGGGTCTGTTTCATCCAGCATGCCTTGCACGTGCCATCTCTTGGTTGGCCTTTGTTATCGCCATTTTCATGGCCCATGAAAATGGCGACAACAAAGGCCAACCAAGAGATGGCACGTGCAAGGCATGCTGGATGAAACAGACCCTTTAAGTGAAACAATCTTCTTAAATTGATTGAAACATCTTTCATTAAATTGCCGAAGAGAATCAGCTCGCTAACTGTCGCCTGTATTGAATAAGGAGGTCTATTAGAAGCCAATAACATGTCAAACTCAGGCGGAAGCTCCTCCAAATGGAAAAATACTTGATCTACAATGTTGGCCAAAAAAAGCTGGGACATAGGCAAACTTCAGTGTGGTCGCGATGTTTCCTAAAATATCGAGAAGAAATCGAACGTTTCGGACCTTGTTATCCCCCCTCCCCCTAATGCAATGTTGGCTAGGTCGAATGGCGTTTGATTCAAGCAACATTGAAACGGGGGCACGTAATCAAATGCCGAAGTAGTGCAATTTTCTGATTTGTCCCATGTATTTTGGCCAAGATTGTAGGATATACCTGATTCGTCGAAAAATCCCAATATTGGGTCATTTTAAATTTCCTTTCAAAAGATCGAATTTGCTAAAGAAATTCTTCGAAATTTCACAAATACGTTCTTGTAATATGGCAAATACAAAACATGTTTCCGCCGAATGATTTGCCCTAAAAAAACCCACAATTGAACCCCAACCAAATGAGGAAGGCAAAAGTGTCCACTTACCTCCAAGTGCTTCTTGTGCAAAATACTTTACATCAATGTCAGGGTCGCTATTTAGTTTATCCAGACATGGTTTTATTTGACTCTGTATCGTTCTGAAACGAAAGCAAACCTCATTAAAGAAACAATCTTTCGCAATATTTTTAAGTGCTTTTCAAGAAAGAAACAGACATATCTTTCAAAGGACATGATTTAAAAATTACGAAACACTTCCGTTTCTGGCCATATAGAAATAGACTTGGGGCGAGTCTACTGGCCATATAGCTATCTACACCTATCTATATAGCTATCACCCACGGTAGTGATAGCACTTATGATTCAAGTCTTCGCTGGCTTAAAAATTGGCGATATATGTTCGACAAGTTGGCCTAACTTTCAGATGGCGAGAAATTAAAGTCCGTCTCAACTTAGATGAAAATTTCCGTGAATAACAAAATTGAAGTCGAAACGGCAGACCAAAAGGTTTACCCCGTTTGGTGGTCGTCAAGGAGCTCTTTACCGGCATGCTTAGCAGCAAAAACAAAATTGAGTCTTTGAAGCCGCCATCTTTAGTATTATTGTCCATTGGTTCTAGGGCCTAGTGGTGATCCGTCCAACAACTGATGTTCAAGAGTGAGACATTAGTCCTGTAACTGATATCGCAGAAGGTGTGCATGAATGAAATATCAAATTCAAACCAAATCAATTTATAGATCATCTCTTTTATTGGTACATTAACGCCTTCAACCGCTAATATATGGTGGCCTTCAGTTCCAAAATAACAACACACAAAAGGCAGGAAAAGTGATTTCCCGAAATTTGATCGATATCAAAACTGTCCTAACCGCTGTAAACCACATTATCACCGATCTCTTAAATCAAATTTGTAAATGGAATAACAAAACGTTAAAAACCAAAATATCATAAAACCATTAACATCACGTTAACAAGTGGCCTTTATAAGAGCACTGAATACAGTTTCTGAAAAGCAATGTTTCTACCATATGATCTCATTTATTTGCCAGAACCACCGCAGCAGATTTTAATGGATTTTATAATCATTGATACAAATTTCTTGTTGGGCTGGATAATTTTACTGTTGCTAAACAGCCGAAGAAGGAATCTTTATCATAGAATTATCACTGGTTGTATATTTGACAACAAGACACTCTGCACGAGTTTTCATGCCATTTCACTAGCATCCATTTAATTTCCAGACTATTTTAGAAAGAAAGGCTGATTTCCAAGGACCAGGTTTGTAGTATTGTAAGAGTTGCGATGTGCACGTAAGTTTATTTCTGCTGCACTACGATATGAGGAGTCTGCTGTGCGTGAACTCGATCGGCTTTTGAATTCATCTTACAATGTCCCGACTTCATCTAAGGGACCAGTTCGCTTTGCAGAGATATCACATTCTAACTCTGTCAGGATTCCAATACAGTAAAAACCCGCGTATAAGAACCTACAATTTTGCAAGTCAGCCTGACTAGGTTCTTATATATTGGGTATTTAGTGGGAAATGNATATCTCTACAGCAAACAACACATTTAGTTTCAATGATGTCTGTTGAAACGATGAGTAACTTTAATATACAGGAACGTTGTCGACAGATTCAATCAATCCTTTTCAATGTAGCTATAATTATTCGTTACCAAATCTCCCCTGATTGAGATGAAAACAGGTTCACTGCTTGAAAAGACGTCCAGAACAAACAAATCTAACACGAACTGCCTTATCTGCTAAGATATCACTTCCTCGGAATCAAATCCCTATAAAAGAGCCATATCTCTACAGCAAACAACAAATTTAGTTTCAATGATGTCTGTTGAAACGATGAGTAACTTTAATATACAGGAACGTTGTCGACAGATTCAATCAACCCTTTTCAATGTAGCTATAATTATTAGTTACCAAATCTCCCCTGATTGAGATGAAAACAGGTTCACTGCTTGAAAAGACGTCCAGAAAAAGAGACTTGGTAGAGCAGCAAAATTCCGGTAATATGTCTAGGTGATGATTTTTAACTCACTATAGGTGAACTGTCATGGTCACAGCAGCCTAACGCTGCCTTCAGAGTTGCAAAAGGCGTTTTAACTGAGGGATTTACCAACACAAATTGAAATCCTAGCAGATGACAAATTTGCAACCCGGCAGTCAGCTTCACCTTCCTGGCACACTGAGAGACTTGGCTGCTCCATTTTTTTGCTCGTAGAAAAGAACGGTCGATTGTTTCTGATTCATAGCTTAGATTTTGCAACAGTGGCACGTGGCCCTTCTTTTGTTCTACATTTAGACTAGATCGTTATATCTTCGTTTATTAGTCAAGTCAAGTCAAGTCAAGTGATTTTATAATTTTACATGCAATAAATTTTAATAGTTAGACAGAAAATCTATTTTTAGTTTTTTGACAAAAAGATTTTGAGAAGAAATGGTCTTGAGTAGCTTAGGTAAGCTATTCCATAATCTGGCACCTATGTTTTTAATCTTGAAATTTCCCCAGCGTCTCTTTGCTTTATCGATTATAAAATCCGTATTCTGCCTAGTTATATATTTATGTTTACCTTCATTTGTCTCAAGATAGCTCTGGAAGTTTAGAGGAAGGGAGTTTGTATTGAACTTAAGTTATGAAGATAAATAAATGAAAAACTTACGTTTATTGCGAAGAGAGTAGTCATCCGGTGCAGATAATTGTTTTCTCTAGCCAAGGCTAGAACCCTTGGAATTATTTTATTCTACGACGAAAAAAATGAGGATATTAAAAGACAAGCAGTTATATAGGCCATTTGAAATACGTAGAATGGTTGGTTTAAAGGACATGTGTCACGCACGTTATTGGTTAACCTGAAACAAAGACAATTTTTGTTCTCTTGTCTTTTTTATTGCAATAAAAATTCAGCCTCGTTCTGAAATCTGACATCTATTCATAAGCGCTGTTTTGTTTTGTTTTGCTTTCTCTCAACTAATTATACGCGTGACACATGTCCTTTAAACTCAGTTTTCAATCTGAATCAATAATAAAGATCAATGAAGATTTGCTCCAAATTGAGGATAAAGTACAAGCATTTCAGTTCTTTGATCAAAACCGTTTTTCTCATAAAATGACGTAATTCTAGCATTTCGCTTCCAACGGAAGCTTGTCGCAAAGTTTGCAACTGTCTTTTGCAATACTGTATATAACTATAGTTGCAATTCAACAGAAGGAATGATATGAAGCGGTAAACATGTTAACATTGAGCAGTTTACCACACGAAAGGCCATCAGAAGTGAGATAGAATCAATTTTGTCCCTACGATTTACAAGTAAGAATGTAAGTTGTTTGTTTTCTGAAACACAAGTGAGATAGAATCAATTTTGTTCCTACGATTTACAAGAAAGAATGTAAGTTGTTTGTTTTCTGAAACACAAGTGAGATAGAATCAATTTTGTTACTACGATTTACAAGTAAGAATGTAAGTTGTTTGTTTTCTGAAACACAAGTGAGATAGAATCAATTTTGTTACTACGATTTACAAGTAAGAATGTAAGTTGTTTGTTTTCTGAAACACAAGTNTGCAACTGTCTTTTGCAATACTGTATATAACTATAGTTGCAATTCAACAGAAGGAATGATATGAAGCGGTAAACATGTTAACATTGAGCAGTTTACCACACGAAAGGCCATCAGAAGTGAGATAGAATCAATTTTGTCCCTACGATTTACAAGTAAGAATGTAAGTTGTTTGTTTTCTGAAACACAAGTGAGATAGAATCAATTTTGTTCCTACGATTTACAAGAAAGAATGTAAGTTGTTTGTTTTCTGAAACACAAGTGAGATAGAATCAATTTTGTTACTACGATTTACAAGTAAGAATGTAAGTTGTTTGTTTTCTGAAACACAAGTAGTCACAATCATAATATGTTTTACGAAAACAATTCAAACCTGTGCCCATTCGATGCCAAATTTTTCCACCAGCTTTTTTAAATTCTTGGCAGCAGCCTCTCGTATTGCATAAACTAAACAATTGACAAGAAATTAATGTAACTAACTACATAATTCTTATCTACAAGCCTCTTTGTTTGTCATTGAGATCTTATTGTTCTAATCGCAGCTAGACCACCAGGAAGGGTGCAAACCTCACTGGAATGTTTTTTAAGCTCAACAACTTGCGAAAACACTGTTTGGCTAGTCTGCACTTTAGCGGACCAGCTTTCAATATCGGTAAGTTATCTGTCATGGGGTACCCAAGGGTTAGGTTTTGGAAAAAGGGTTATTTAGGGTGAGTTAGGGTTAGTTATGGTAAGTTAGGGTTTGTTATGGTAAGTTAGGGTTAGTTAGGGTACGGATGGGTTTAGTTAGGGTTAGTAGGGTATTTGATCAAATACGTTCCCGAGAGACACGACATAAAGCTGGTCCGCTAAAGTGCAGTCGTCCCCCCTACTTTAAACTGTATCACAGAATCTGAGAGCAATTTACTATAAGTAATGTACCGTAGCATCAATGCAGAAATTAAGTTGCCCGTTACGTAATAAAAAAAATCTGACTTAATTTTGTCATGTGAAAAGTTACGGCTCATTTGAAAAATATGGAATTTTTTGCTTTCGCATCTGAAAATCATTTCCCCCTCAGAATTTAAAGTCACAGTCAGTGGACAGAAATTTAGAAACAGAGATTTGGACAAAATTTGACCTTGACCTTTGACCTATGCCCGAAACAGGTTGATTTTGCTTGTCAAACGAGGTTTGTTCGGACTGAATCAAATTTATTCCTGAGAAGCGTTACTCTTATTTCTTGAGTTTATAATCGATGAGTTTCAATTAAAGCGGACCCAAAGGTTATAAACAAGAGAAATAATTGTGTTCCGAGATATTATAGTGCTTTGTATCTATTTACGAAAATTTTTTTTAGGAAAAAGAACACAATGAAGACCAAGAAGGCGATGGACAGATGATATCAAACTATGGACAGGAAAAGCTCAAAATAGAATGTACTGGAGGAACTTCTGTCATAATATTACGTAATCGGCTAATAGCGGAGAAAGCGTTTAATATATATATATATATTTATTTGCAAAACTACAGAGATGTTAGGCCTACGTACCGTGGTCCACTAACCAATTCATGCATAATGTACTCAATTTGTCGTCAAAGTAATCCATACCCTGTAGAAAAGAAAATGCATTTCTAAAGAATGTTAATTAGAACAACACCCTTACAAAAGAATTAATTGTCAGCCCAAAATGACTTGACGGTTGCGTAGTATCCTCAAGACGTTTCAAACGGGAAATACAGGTATCTTTTGAATCCTTCTCACGCTATCAATAAACCAATCAATAATTTATTCCCAGAAGAGACATATTGTTTATTCATCACAATGACAAAAAACCTCAAATCGAACGCTGAAAATATCGAAAAGAATCCAGTAACGTTCATTGTTTATACAAAATGAGAGGTTTCTGTCTGGCCAACATCCCACTCATTTCTTGAAACGCAGAGTTTGCTGAAAGATGTTTCTTCGAAAGTGCAAAAAACCTTTTTAGATTGTCAAACGCGAAAACTTCTATGACGTGACAAAAGCACAAACAGTTTGCTTAAACAGAATTCTTCAAATTTTGTAAAATTGAGCGAGAAGTACGAACAAGCAAAATGAAGAATTTCAAATTGATAATCAACTGAATTGAAGAAACATACCAATTGACCAGCCAATAACGGCATATATTCGATGATCGCCAATCGCACACGCCATTTTGAATCTTCTGCTAGTTCCATAATGGCGGGCAGAAGTGACTGTGATAATTCGCTGATTCCAATCACTGAAAAGCAAAATAGCTTGAATCATTTTTGTCTTCATTATTGAACTTACTTTGATTGCTCCCAAATAACTGACTTAAGTCTGTTTAGTTGTAGCTTTTTTTTGTATAGAAAATATTCCTCCAACAGTCAGACTGAAAAGTTGGTCGTGCAGCCTTACGATTAATAGATTTGATGCTAAAATTGCATTGGATCTATTTATGAAACTTATGCATCTTTCAAGTCTATATACCAAGCAATTCGGCAACCCACTTAGGAGTCAAACACTAGCCAGCTTGATAAGGGAGATACAGGCGAGGATTTAGAAGATCGAGAATGATTCAAGTAGCATAATTTCGAGTGTACTACCGAAGTCTCACGGGTATGCTTCATGTCACATTTCTTTGTGATATAGTACATTAAACCTATCTTAAATAACCTTGAATAGGATATGGTAAGCCAAGCTTAATGCATACGCAAAAACAGTTCTTCAAACTGCACTCTAGCCTCAAGGAAAATATGCATCATAGGACAAAACTAAGTGCAAGATCTTCCACTTTCCACTCGTAAGGAAAACTGAGGTGACGTCCTAATGAGACGAAAATAATCAAATTCTAACCTTCATTGACGCTGTCCAAATTTGAAATGATATTGAGCCTCACGTCTGAACACTACAAAAGATTACATGAAAAATAATTGTACAGGTTGCGTTCCTGAATATTAAAACATAAAAACTGTTTGGTTGAAAAGCATGTGCTAGACATCGAGATGCAATGAAAGACTTCGTACAGTATACAGAGCTACATAATATCCTTAGGATCTTGGACGACAACAGAAGATATCATAATACTTGTTCAAAGACGTTTTATAGCAGCTTTTCATAAATTCGTAAATCATGGCAAAACGACATTATCTGAAGCTGTACACAATGCAAGTACAGTGAAATGAATGAATCTACAGCGGCTCGTTTTTCAAGTTTTGTTTAATTGTTGAGGGTCACGGCACGATACGATTTGCTGTTCTAAAATGATCTTTCTTGTGCAAGGAGAAAGAGTTATGGTATTCAGAGAATTTGCAGAAGAGGGTGCAGGGTACGAAGTAAAAAGGACATGACATTGAAGAACTTCTTCATAATTACCTCATCTTTTAACATGATCAAGAACATTGGAAGTAAATGTTCGATTGTGCTAGAAAGAGTGAAAGTGAGAAAGTAAATATTCTGTTAAAAGTAGAAGAATAGGAGAAACTATTTTACGTCTCACTTGTCAAGACCGAAAAATATTTTATCTTGGGCAAAATATTACGCAAAATATAGAACGGTCTTACTTTACTGCTTGCCACATGCCACGGAGAAACGTCGCAAATTTAACCTCATTTCTTGAATCACTTTTCAACTTTTTCCTACCAGTGTTATATTTCATTTCTATGACTACGAGGTCACACCAAAAGACACGAGTTTGCAAGACCGCCTTTCACTTTTTATCAAAAACATTTCTATTGGCAAAGAGATACATTGGACAATTACCATGGAAACAAAAGTATAGGAGTGTGCACAGTTTGCTAAATATGGAAGGAATTTCACAACCACTGTTGGCCTAAAAATATATAGTTTACTCACTTAACTTTTCCAAGAATTGGAGCAAGCCCCATGATTACACCAGCTAGTGCAGATTTCACGTGCATGTTAGGGTCGCTCGCCAGTTCCTATAGTCGTATTGAAAAATTGCCATTTAAAACATCATACTTTTTTAAAACAACTGCCGCAAAAGTGCTCAGGCTATCAAATTTGCAGAAACTTGGAGACAATTAATTGAATGCTGTTACAGTAAGTAAAGCTAAAAAAATTGTTTGCTAAAGGTAGCATTCACATGCACTTTTATAAGGTTCACATAAATCCTCTGAACCTCTGTATCTGATCCTTTTAGACGTTCATGTCTTAAAGGTTCTGTTTCAACCAGCATGCTTTGCACGTGTCATCTCTCGGCTGGCCTTTGTTGTCGCCATTTTCATGGGCAATGAAAATGGCAACAACAAAGGCCAACCAAAAGATGGCACATGCAAGGCATGCTGGTTGAAACAGACACTTTAAACAAAATGTGTTTTTAAGCACCTAATTATCAGCAATGCAAAAAAGGTAAGGAAGTAATCAAAAAGTAAATTTGAAATGTCTGGATACTTAAAAGACAGTGTCTCTTGACTACATACCTTAACGCATGGCAGTATGCTGGCCATAATAATCTGTTCTCGTGAGTCTGCCGTTAGGTTATTGCAGAACTCTGAAAAGAAGACGAAATCATATTTTGCTGAAGCTTAAGTTGAAACATGTGAAAATATCTTGCAGATATGATCAAAAACTTGTAAATTGCGGGCTAACAATTCTACTTAGGAAAAGGGTTGGAACTGCAACTTTCTGTACTTCAAAACAAACAAAAAGGGCACTAGGATAACTTGTTAGAATCCGCTTTTTATAGTATATACATTTGTCAACAAAAATTGGGAATACAAAATTTAACAATTGTTTTAATCGTTGATATTGCAAAAAATTTCCAGTCCTGTGTCTCCCATTCTTCAGGCAAGCCATTGAATATAAGCATACCAATGTTGAATGAAAGAATTTCTATTTGCTCCCGTTTTAAGACAGAACGATATGTGAATTTATCAACCATTTGTCAAGGTAAAGAGCACATCTAAGCTGTCCTTTCCTCTATCATCAAATTTACTCAATATTACGATCAATAAGACAACAAACTATGCTTTCTTTGTTGTGCTTCCGGGGGACAGACGACGGGAACATCAAGCGCCCTAGCGCCTGATAAGAATAAGTTTAATTTATCTTTGGCTTTCGAATGTGAAATGATTTAAGCAAGTGATCTTTGCCTGTGAGAACAATACAATTTTTCGAAATTATTCGACAATGAAAGCTATTCGTCTGAGTGCATCATAGAGGAAGGATGAAAATGACCAGCAAAATAAGGAAGCACTGGATCAGTGATGCTAAACCTGTCGAATGCTAAAAATAGCAGACAAGGCGGAGATCACAATCACATTCAAAGTTAAAAAATACGAGCCCTAAAAATTGACAGAATTTCGTCAAGTAAGCAGTTTTAAAAACTCAAGCTGATAATCTCTGCAAAGCCCGTGTCAACCACTCTGCTCTTGGAAGCAGAAGGTTTCAAAGAAAGTCTGAATCTGCCAAGCCTACCTCTTTCGAAATCTAAGCCCAACAATAGAAAATAACGCTAAAGATGGCGGCCACGCAAAGCATGCTGGTATAAAGCTCTCTGACGACCACCTAACGACATACAAATTTTGGTCTGCAGTTTCGACTAGCTAGCTGTGGTAAAGTTCGGAACAAGTAATCAATGTAAACAAATAAGAAAATTTTGAAATTCGAATGCGAATCTTTAATTAAAACTTCAATTCGAATCAAAACCTGACTCTTTCTGCTTTGGAAAGGTTTCCTTTCGAACCATGTTGCATTCGAATTCAAGCCAGCTAGTCGAAACGGCAGACCGAAATGTTTACGTCGTTAGGCGGTCGTCAGGGGGCTTTTTACCAGCACGCTTTGCGCGGCCGCCATCTTTAGCGTTATTGTCTATTGTATTTGCATATAAAAAATTAAGAACGCGTGAGGGTAATAACCTTTAACTTTATGAGCAGCAGCTGTTTTAACTTCTGCTTCGCAGTCCTTCAGAAGAGCTGCGTAGCTTGGAACCAAATCAGTTTTACTCGTCTCTGGCCCAACAGCTTTTTGGAGCTAAAAAGAGAATTGCATTTAAAAAGAGTTTAGAATTGATGAAAACGTAGACTGTTGTAGTCATAAGCCATAAAGAATCTAAGTGAAAAGGGTATTAGTCCTAGGGGTAAGGAATACGCAGTTTTTGCGGCGTAACTTTTAAGTGAAAAGGGTATTAGTCCTAGGGGTAAGGAATACGCAGTTTTTGCGGAGTAACTTTAGACACTGGAAGCTTGTTAAAAGCGGGTGTTTTCAAAGATTTATAAGATATGGTTAAGTTTCCAAAACGTTAAAAAAATTTGATTTCTGATCTCAAACTATTTCTACAGTTGCATACGTAATCTTGACAGTTTGCAAAAGCGATTTTCCCTCGTCTGAAATAACAGTCTCGTCGCACGGTAGCTTTTAACGTCTTGTTTTCTCAAATTCGATGTGCCTATGAACAAGGCATCACTGTGATCTAGATGATGCAGGTCTGTCGACTGAATATAAAATATATAAATATGAACGTCATTAGCGAATTAATTGATATCAGACAAGGGCCTAATATCCAGTGGCGGCTGGTGTTAAGGGGCACTAGGGGCAGTGCCCCACCTGCAAATTTCAAGGAAAGGTAAACAAATTTCGTCAGAAAATCAATAAATAATTTTTTATATGATTTAAGTTAATCATTGTCTAATTTAGTGATTGTATTTGAAATTCTTGAATGAGCCCCATCAAAGGTGTGTGGGCGTCGTTTATACTATTGATAGAATCGGCCTCTCTTTGAGGCTATCGAGCACGCTGCGAATGCTGCGATTTCTCCTCCTGTCTGTTTCCGGTATGTTTCTGGTTTCTGGGCAAAGATTTTTCTGCCCCTCTCAGGTCCTTATTGTCATGCGCACTACAGTCTTTTGGTCATGCATGAAGTTAGCTGATTGGTCAATTATCGTAAAATATGGGCAAAACTTATTTCGCCCTCCCAGCTCAACAACAGCAACAATCACTCGGGTGCTTCAAACATTTAGGCCTGTTGTGAAAAAAATGAACGAACATGTGATATGAATTCTGTCAAAACTCTTCAAAATCAGCCATTCTCCAAACGAACTCTTGAAGAGAAATTAGAAATAAAGCGTTTGGGGCCAGATCGACCAGATTTGCTAACAAAGTCATCATCGCGTAGATTTACGAGGAGCTGGTATTCTAGGTACGAGTGGCTTACAGGTTGTGGCGAGTCTGGGAAGGTTTACTGTTTTCCTTGCCTCCTGTTTGGTGAGTCTCAGCGAGAAAAAGCGTGGACGCAGTCTGATGTTAGCGACTGGAAACATCTCTCAGAAAAAGCAAAGAGACATGTAAAGTGTAGCTGCCATGTCGAGAACTGTTTGAAACTGGCATTTTTCGGTAGAGTAAACATTGCCGAACAACTCAGTGAGGCCTATCGTGCAAGTATCCAAAAACACAACCTTGAGGTAGAGAAAAATCGCCATGTTCTTTCAAAAATCATCAACTGCATAAAATTCTGCGGAGCTTTTGAATTAGTCTCGAGGGGACATGATGAATCTGCTGGGTCAGATAATCCGGGAGTTTTTCTTGGATTAGTGAATTTCACTGCATCCCTTGATTCTGTTCTGAGCAAGCATTTAGAATCAGCCACTGTATTCAATGGAACTTCAAAAACAATCCAGAATGAGCTTCTGGATATCATGTTGAAAATCACGAAAGCTGACATTCAATTGGAAATAAAGGATGCCAAGTTTTTAGCTGTCATCTCGGATGACACTACCGATGTATCAAATCACATACAGAACGTTGTGGTTTTTAGATACATTGTATCAGGTCAAGTAGTAGAGAGGTTTTGGTCATTTTCCTCCATTCAGCAAGGGGATGCAATAACAATATCTGACAACATTCTTGCCTGCTTAAGTACTGTTCTACCAAAAGATGAAGATAAGACTAGTCTCATTGCGCAGTGCTATGATGGTGCATCTGTTATGAGTGGCCGCGAGAGAGGTGTCCAAACCATAGTGAAACAGTCTCATCCCCATGCACATTACGTGCACTGCTATGCACATCAACTCAACCTTGTACTGCAGCAAGCAGTGTCACAGATCAGTCAGATCCGGTTGTTCTTTGCTAACCTGAATGGGTTTTCAGTGTTTTTCTCTCGTTCACCAAAAAGAGCGGCCTATCTTGACAAATGTGTTGGCAAAAGACTTCCCAGATCAGTACAGACAAGATGGAATTTCCAAAGCAGAATTGTTGCCACCGTATCTCAGTATAAAGATGACCTCGTTGAATGCTTTAAAGATATCATATCAAACTGGAAAGGTGATCAAATAACAGTCAGAGAAGCCAATGGACTTTTGAAGTGTCTTGAGGATAGAGGTTTTCTTGTCTATCTAGAATTTTTCAGTAAGTTGATGCCCCATGTTGAGATTCTTTATGCTCAACTTCAGAAGCGTCAGATTGATCCTGTATTCATTCAAGATTGTATGAATAACTTTGTTAAAGCCATCAACAATGAAAGAGATAAGATACAGCTGATCTTTCCTCGCATCTCGGACACCTTTCCAGCTGCAAAAAGGCCAAGAATGGACAGTTCTGATGTCGAGAAATCACGTGTCCTAAATGAAGTCTGTGATATCATCATTTCTCATTTCTGCTCACGCTTCAAGTTCTCAAATCATCTTGTTGCAGCAACCTTGTTCAACAGTGAATCATTTGCTAAGTATGAGAGGAGCTTCCCATCACAGTTTTGAAACACACTCTGGAGGCATACCCTATACTGGATGAAAACAAGCTTCGATCTGAATTATCAGTAATTTATTCTCGGGCAGAATTTCGACAGTGCTGTGGAGCAGTGGCCTTGCTTCAATTGCTGCAGGAGAGTAATCTGACAGCTACCTTTTCAGAAACCGTTCAGCTTCTTATGATACTCATTACCATACCAATGTCATCAAGTNGTTAGGTGTAGTTTTATGTAGCTTTTAATTAATTTCCTTTTAAATGGCCGCAGGGTAGACATGTATTTCGCTCCCTGTGGTAGCGTCTCTGTAGTATTGTAACGTAGTTTGTAGGTATTGTAATTAGTAACTTAGTTGTAACATTTTTGATAGCATATAAAAAAAAAAAAAAAAAATTTGCTAAGTATGAGAGGAGCTTCCCATCACAGATCTTGAAACACACTCTGGAGGCATACCCTATACTGGATGAAAACAAGCTTCGATCTGAATTATCAGTAATTTATTCTCGGGCAGAATTTCGACAGTGCTGTGGAGCAGTGGCCTTGCTTCAATTGCTGCAGGAGAGTAATCTGACAGCTACCTTTTCAGAAACCGTTCAGCTTCTTATGATACTCATTACCATACCAATGTCATCAAGTGAAGCAGAGAGATGCTTTTCAACTTTGAAACGAGTGAAAACTTTCTTAAGAAACTCTATGTGTGATGATAGACTGAATGCATTAGCAATGTTGTCAATGGAAAAAAGATTCATCAGAGAAAAACCTAATTTCAATCAACGAGTTATTGAAATGTTTGCTCATCTCAAAGACAGGAGAGCAAAATTTCTCTTTAAGTGATAAAAATGACCTCTGAAAATGTTTACTTTTATCTGTGTGTTGTCTATTTTGTTGTGTTTTACAATGTTCTTTAGAGAGAAATAAAAAACTTTTTACAGAAATTTGAGAGCAAAGGTTTAACTCAATCAAGGCAAGAAAATATCTTCCACGGCATTCTGCCATAGGTGGGCACTTGCAGAAGAAAAACTAGGTCTGCCAAAAGTTCTACTCAAACTTTCTGGAAAATATATGAAAAAGGGCGTTGCCTGCGTTTTCCGAGCGTTTGAAGGGCGTGGTTACTAAAAATTTTCCTGGGGGCTTCGCCCCCAGACCCCCTCATTTTCCCACAGTTGCCCCACCAAACATTTTCATCACCAGCCGCCACTGCTTTAAGCTCATGTAGTCGGCCTGATTTTTCTTTCTCCGTAAGCTCTGTAGCGACCTCTAAGCCCATTATTCGGAATTCGAACGCGAAAACTCGACAAAAGTCATAGCAGAAATCTTCATCTACCCCCGGTCTTGTGTTACGCAATGTAAGTTTATCGGCAAGTAACGGGGGTAGATGAAGATTTCTGCTATGACTTTTGTCGAGTTTTCGAGTTCGANAAGCGGGTGTTTTCAAAGATTTATAAGATATGGTTAAGTTTCCAAAACGTTAAAAAAATTTGATTTCTGATCTCAAACTATTTCTACAGTTGCATACGTAATCTTGACAGTTTGCAAAAGCGATTTTCCCTCGTCTGAAATAACAGTCTCGTCGCACGGTAGCTTTTAACGTCTTGTTTTCTCAAATTCGATGTGCCTATGAACAAGGCATCACTGTGATCTAGATGATGCAGGTCTGTCGACTGAATATAAAATATATAAATATGAACGTCATTAGCGAATTAATTGATATCAGACAAGGGCCTAATATCTTAATGACGCTGGGCTCAGCTTGATTCGCTTCTTATCAAATCACATCCAACCTTATTCCCAGCGCCACATCTTGGATTCAAACATCCTTCGCACATTCTTTTCTACGGAAGGACCTGAGAAGCATTCGAAGAAACAACAACGAATGGTGGCTTTTGACATCACTATTACAAAACCAGGATAAACAAAGTTTATAGGAATTCCTTTGTCATAGAGAGTCATCAAAGAGACTTTTTGTTGAATGGAAACAGTTTGCAGTACATGATTTGTAAGGAAACTAAATTTTTTTATCTAGACAAAAATGTTTACCTCAACAATTTTGTCAGCCACCATATATCGGACCCTCCAAGATTTATCCTGAAGCAGAGTGAGTGAAGATACATTAACAATAAGTAAAGGTTTCTTGTATGAAACTAGCTTATAAGTAACTATAGTTCTACTATGGCAAAACAATTAAGAGACATCATCACTTCATTTGAGACCAACCAAAAAACTTTGAAAGCGAAATGAAAAGAAAGTTATGGTATCATCCATTGCACTTTATTTTTAAGACAAGGTCGTTGCTGATATGTCTTTAAAAGAGCAGCAATAGACGATTCCGGAAAAGATGGCGTCGAGGGGCATTTGACCAAGATGCATTGCGTTTGTTGATCGAATTTCTATAGAATCACTGTTGATTCCATTATAGAACGCAATGCATCTTGGTCAAATGCCCCCCGACGCCATCTTTTCCGGAATCGTCTATTGTAGGTCAATTGCTTTCGAACTGACCATAATAAAAGAATAGGTCTCTTCCAATGTGGTATACTGTTTGAGCCTCCTGCAAATTCTTAAGTCTACAATATATTTCAAATATGCAAGGTTGTATATTCCTTTGGAGTTTATGTTTGTTCCCGCTATCCTTGCGCACTTTCAGTAGAAAGTGGCAGCATAAATTGTGATACAGGATTGAGTCGCATCAAAACTCATTACTACATACTTTTAGTCTTCATAAATAACTGAAAGATCTTGATCTTGAGTTTAGAAATTTGGATTAAAAAATCGTTGTGTGGTCTATTGTTGTGTGGAGATGGAGATTTGAATATCACAGATAACACAACCATTCTGGTAGAAACAACATCAATTACTGAAAAATCAAGACATTTCACATTATAATACTGAGGAGCACTAACTTTGAGATTGTTAAGTGCCATGCACAGTGGGATCTCGATAACCAGAATGTCTTTTCCGCTGTTGGTGTGTAGTTGTATCTTTTTTCTCTTAGATTTGCTTATCAATAAAAGAACAGATATTTCTTACACATATTATAGTTGTCTTACAGATTTAGTTTATACAGTGGCAATACCATGCAAACAAAATCTAATCGAACTGAACTGAACTGATGTATTGAAAACTGACCTGTGCAGCATTTCGAAGAGGTTCTATCATCAGCTGTTGTTTGTCAGCTTGTGAGAGTATACCCGCAATGCTAACACATGCTTCAACTGCTAACAATCGAACTGAATCCTGCAAATGACAAATAAAATGTTTTCATCTGCGTCTTCCTTCGCACAAATAAAACTGGAGGAAAACAAAGAGCTGGAGAATTTCGTCCCTACGTTCTATTTTGCTACACATGAGAATAAAATCTCTTTGTTAGATCTCTTTGTGCAGGAAATGTTCTACTTAAATGCCTCCTCTGCAGTATCGTTACTTCTATACACCAGAAATATAATCAGAACTTCATTTGAGAAGAAAGTTTGTGTCAGTGGCTCATCACAACGACAAGCCTCACAATTAGCATGGCGATTGTTCATCATCATATAATCTGGTACAGAGCAAACACAATCGTCAGAGAAATTTAACATGTCATCTCATTTAAACTCAATGTAAAATCTGAATTCATTTATCAACTAAATATATATCTAAATGGCAAAAATTGGTTTCAGATCTTCTTAGACTAAGAACGACTCTTGACCTATGCCAGTATAAGCTACATGTGCTTATCAAATTGTTATAAAGCAAAGAAACTATAGCGGTAATGAAACACGTAAAGCTTAGAGCACATATATACCTGTTCATCGTTTGCTAAATTGTTAAACATCGGTATGAGATCTGATTTGACGAAATCAATTTCCACAACTTTGGCGAATTCCTGTTGACATTGAAATATGAAACTTCGATAAAAGTATGCAAAATATTGCGGTAGAGTGGTCATTTGCTATTAGAAATTTGCTGATATCAAATCAGATATTTAAACCTAGTGTAAAATATAAATTCTTCATAAATATTAAACATAGATGTTTCGACCATTTTCTTGGTTTTGGATCGCCAAAAGTAAACACATTTCTCGAATTGAAGGACATATCACTACATAAAATTTCGTACAACTTTCGAAAACACGTTTTGCTTCCAAGAAAACTCTTCATAAATATTAAACATCGATGTTTCAACCATTTTCTTGGCTTTGGATCGCCAAAAGTAAACATATTTCTCGAATTGAAGGACATATCACTACATAAAATTTCGTACATCTTTCTCTTTCGAAAAAACGTTTTGCTTCCAAGAAAACTCTTCATAAATATTTAAATTTTCAAACATATCATGTGATAAAACCCCTCCTCTGGAATGATGCCATGATTTCTGCCACATTGTCGTCCGTACGTTTTGTCGTGCTACACATCAAAATAAAATCTCTTTGTTAAATCTCTTTGTGCAGGAAATGTTTTACTTAAATGCCTCCTCTGCAGCATCGTTACTTCTATGCACCAGAAATATATTCAGAACTTCATTTGAGAAGAAAGTTTGTGTCAGTGACTCATCACAACGACAAGCCTCACAATTAGCATGGCAATTGTTCATCATCATATAATCTGGTACAGAGACCTGTAATGCTAGCCCGTTAAGTCATAGAAAAGTTCGAATCTCAAACTATTACTGTAAAAAAATAAAGATTTTCCAGTCCTTTGCAACTGCCCCCAAAACTAAAGCACGAAGAGCCTCAAAGCATGGATAGAATAGTGCTAGTAGTATAACTGCTCAGCATAAATACGTACAGAATTGTAAACAATAAAGTTAGGACTTACCCCAAGCTTTCCAGCAGCTGCCCGTCGTACCATTGGTGTATCGTCACAGCATAATGTTTTGAAAGCACTGAAGATACAAAAATAAAAATTAATAATTACAAATTCTCGGCACAAAAATATATAACATTGCTTGTTGCTACTAAAGAACAAGCCACTCAGTGATTAGATCATTTAACGTGGTGTAAGATCTGATTTTTCAAACCTTCCAACTTATTGACTACAGCTCTCTTTAGGAATCTTTAAATTGCATGATCGAATTTAGAAAAAAAAAGCTATACATCTAAGTCACGATTTTAATATATTTGGTGGACACAACCAACCACCTTGCATTTACCGAACAATAGGATAAAGTTTTCTTCCTGGGAACAGTGGCTTTGAAAAACTGTCTGAACTTGAGAAGTTTAACCTTGTTTTGGACTTAGCATCTGATAATAATGTAGAAAACGGGCAAATAAATTAAGATACTTACGATCTGAGATCTGATTTTGTATTTGTACCGAGTCGAGAATATGCAACAGCGAAAAGACCACAAGCAGATGTGCGAGAAGTAAACCAATCCCCTATGACAAAACATGATAATGCTCTACGAATACAATTTCAACGAATAAAGAAAAAGTTGGGCAGTCTGTCACTTTTCCGAAAAAGCAATCTGTTCAAATCATCTGAGACTTGCCTTGATTTGTGTCAAGAGACAATTTTTTGGCTTCGCTTTGTATCCTTTCTAAATTTCAAGGCTTCACAAATTTTCCTGCACATTTTACGGATTTAGGGCCACAATTTGGCCGCCTTTTACACAGAACGAGATATTACTGCCTTCGTTTCTAGAATCCTTAAAAACGACCCAGAGCTAAAAAGGGCCTCAAATGTCTCCTCTCCATTATTTTTATACCAGAAATATATTCAGAATTTCATTTGAGAAGAAAGTTTGTGTCAATGGCTCATCACAACGATAAGCCTCACAATTAGCATGGCAATTTTTCATCATCATATTTTCTGGTAACTGTGTAACAGTCCTTGTCCACAAATTGGGTCCAACACAGAAAAAGCTGTAAATATTTCTCTTACCTCCAGCTAATCTTTTGACAAGTGGAACAAAGTGAGTTTCAAGATCTTGTGTTGAATGTTCTGCTGCAACAGCTCTTAGTGATTCTACAGCCTGCACAAATATAAAATACATGTCTTTCGTGTATTTTTTATAAATTATCAGTTTACAACGAGGCTGAAGATATATGAACCTCCATTAACAGACATCTCCCCACTACAAACACATCATAGTACAGCAAGACAACCAAATTTCTACTAACTGAACATAACCATAAGCAACACACACAAATTTTGATTCCACATGATTATTTTGATTCCACATGATCATTCAAGCCTTGATCAATTCTGTACAAGCAATTGAGAACAAAATTACCATTTGCTCTCCTCCGATCAGCCATTCTATGCATCAGAGGTTCACACAATTGTTGAAGTACAATAAAAACTGATTCAAACAACATCAAAGTAGTTGACAGGATTAATAGAATGGCGTAGTGTTTTCAGTTTTATAAATAAAAAGTTTGTTGTGCTACACATGAGAATAAAATCTCCTAATGTTAAATCTCTTTGTGCAGGAAATGTTTTACTTAAATGCCTCCTTTGCAACATCGTTACTTTTATACACCAGAAATATATTCAGAACTTCATTTGAGAAGAAAGTTTGTGTCAGTGGCTCATCACAACGACAAGCCTCACAATTAGCATGGCGATCGTTCATCATCATATAATCTGGTACAGAGACCTGTAATGCCAGCCTGTTAAGTCATAGAAAAGTTTTAATCTCAAACTATTACTGCAAAAAAGATAAAGATTTTCCAGTGCTTTACAATTGCCCCCAAAACTAAAGCTGCAGATGGGTATAATAGCAGCATCAATATGTACAGAATTGTAAACGATAAAGTTACAACTTATTACTGCAAAAAGATAAAGATTTATTGCATAAAAACTTTTAAAAGTCCCCTGTGAATTGGCAGTTTTTCACTGTAGAAATAGACCATTGTTTGATTCAATATGAAATTGTTTTAAAATTTTAAGCAACAGAGATAATAATAGATAAAAAAACGTATAATTCAAAATATTCTAATGTATCTCACCTTGTCACGAACGATTGTTTCTTCCACAGTTGCCAAACTTTCTAAAGGTGGCTAAACAAAACAGGTTGAAATGAAAAAGGGAATTAAGACATGGGGTCAGGTGACTTCAAAAGGCTACCTCAAAAATATGTACTAAAACCTGCTAGATGTTTTGCTTATCTTTTCATGAGCTCCTGTTCCTAACAAGACTTCTTGTTTACAATACAGTAGATGGATTATGCTATAGATCAAATCATTTCCACTCATTTACACTAATCAAATCAGTAAATATTCTGGGAGGTGCATTGGATATTTTGGTTAAAATTTTCTTCTACCATCTTTAAAGTAATTGTATATTCAGTTTGATTCTAGTTACGAAGATACGCATTTTCATGTTTTTATGGATAACTGGATTAGAAAAGTGACCACCTTATAGTTTCTTAATTGTGTGGGCTAGTTTAGATAAGCAAGGAATCAAGCAATTGGACAAGAGTTTTTACCTAAGTGTCCGAAAAGATGCTAAAAATTTATCTGCCAAAGTTCAAACCACTCCTTTAATTATGAACCAAGACTTGTAGAGGCTAGGAATAAGTATTTTGATACTATGAATGGTAGCTTTGGTGGTGAATGGGATAGGGTTGACAAAGAAATATTACTTAAAATGATTGGCAAAATGGCTGTTACAACAAACACCGTAACAATTATGCTTTTGCACAGTGTATTGTGTGTATGCAAGATTTTTTAGTTGACAATCCATGTGTAACAACAGGGTAATGCCTTGACATCTCCTCTCACTGTCCAATTATCTCTAGTTGTGTTCCTTTATGTATGTTCCTAAATTGTTTGTTCCTTTTGTTTAGAGTAGTCGTATCCTGTAAGTATTCAGCCTATAGTTGTATGTAACTCCAGTGCTTGCAGTGATTACTATTATTATCTAATTATGATACTTCATCATAGACATCAAAAACATACCAGTAAACAATGAACAAACTCTTGACCTCCGATCAAAGGTGTGAAGGTTCCCAACTGGAAGAAAAATAATATAGTTTTATAAACAAATACAGTGCAGGCCTTGCCCACATTAACAAAATTTGAGAAACTTTTCTATTTCTTAATAGTTCTTGTTTAATAACCCTTTGCTTGCCCCCAAAGCCTAGCACACAAACTCTCTACATGCTAAATTCCCTGGCATTTTTCAATCAAAGAGGTAAATTTTTAAACTCATTTTTGAGTGGGAAGGAACCATTTCATCATCAGGAAATCCTGTATATTCTGACAGCAAATTGACTGGAAAACTCAAAAATCAAAATTCCAAAATGATATCATGAAAAAATTATGGGGAAAATTTTAGTAAAGGAGTCTTATTGAGAAAACTAAAAATCTTTGATCAAAGACTTTTTCCACAAGTTCATCTTGAAGTGTACAAATCATCAAAGACTTTTTCTGCAAGTTCATCTTGCATAATATCCACATTGTTCTTGCAACATCACAGGTAACTATGAAAATCATTTACCTGTTCTGCAAGGGCCAGTAACACTTCATCTTCATCATAAATTGTATCTGTAAAAAGATATCAAATTAACAAATTATGGCATACGTGTAACTATCCTTGGTATTTTCTAACAAGAATTATCATGGTGTTACAGACTAGTAACAATTTGAGGCATCAGAAGTCTATTACTTACAGGACAGGCTTTGTGCATAACACTTTTTCCTGCTTCTTGAGAATTCCTAAGAAGTCTTAAGAATTCTTGAGACCATTTCAATTTTTTTGTCTTACAAATTATTATTTTTTACAAATTTTTACAGTTTTTCATACCTCACAAGAATTTTTATCAAATGCAAATAATTCTTGAGAATCCTTATCATTCTAATATGCGCAAGGACTGTAATGTACATTGGAAAATTCTTTCTTTCATCTGCAACTTCTCAGCAAGTTCTTATCTATGAGTTTTAGTTAGCATTCCAATACGATTACAAATAACAACTTCTAGTCTTCAAAGAATAAATCAATATTCAAAATTTTTGCTAACTCAGGTAAAGCTTCGACCATGAACAAAATGGAACTTGCCTGTTAAAAATGGTATGAGTTCACTTCGTGTTCTCTCTGTCCCCAATGCCAGTGCTATTGTTGAGAGCTTTCTGATTGAGTTCAATCTCAACTATGGGTGAAAACACAGTATGAAATTAGCTCCTTTAACTACAACTACTACAACTATTGGCTGGAGTGCTACTGCAAGGAAACCCTCATTTGTCTTTTTAGTTTCTGTCCAGTGATTCTGTATGATTATTAGTTTCTCCTACAACTTTAATTTTATGCATTTATACAGGCCTTGCAAGGAGAGGTGCTTGAGCTCAATCAAGCGCCTCCACACGCACCTGGAAACTTCTAGGAGCTTGATAAAGTGAGTGGCTAGTTTGATAGCTTTTTTTATAGAGAGAGTGTACATGTATGCATGTACACTTTACTACACAGCTTCTGATTACATTTGGCATGTTCTTGTCATTCCTTGCTGTGTCATATATCATACAACACTAATTTTTTCATGTTCTGGGATTAACTTTTCTCCCAGGTGCTCCATCAAGTGTCCAGAATTTTTAACGTACTCTAATTGTCAAGCACCTGTATTTTTCTTCATCACAAGGCCTGCATTTATAGGTAGCTTAGCTATTGTAGCAGTTTATTTCAGCTGATTTTCGAGGACTATTGAAGCAGTAAAAACAGACTGAAAGTTCTTGTGTCGTAAAAAATTGATTCTTGCATTTAGTCATGAAACCATTTGCTAAATATTTTCATCTGACACTGGTCACAGCAAATTGTTAGATAAGATCAAAAGAGAAGAAAGGAAACTTAAATACGGTGCACCATTTTGATATTAGCCAGTCAGAGAGCTCACTAAAAAGTTTTCCTTTGGTCAATTCAAAAGTTGTAATGAACAAACAAATTCTTTCATACTGATAAGTCCTTTTGCGATTTTGCATCTTTTGTAGAGTACGTTCTCAATTCCACCTTAGAGCCCTCGAAGCAGTGCACATCAAGGCTAAAAACCCCATTCTGATAAAAATAATTATGTCTATTTCCTGCGACTTTTCAATTGACCACATGAAAACTTTAGTGGGCTCTCTCTCTGATTGTCAATTTCAAAATAGTGCGCTGTATTTAAGTATTGTTTCTTCTCTTTCAAATCATATCTGCTGATTTGCTGTGATCTGTGTCAGATGAAAATATTTAGCAAATGGTTCCATAATACAATTTCCAAAACAGATAGTAACATTTTCACAGATTTCGTTGGCTGATCTGCAGACCAAATGCTTTCGTAAGGAGGAAGGCCTGGCTCTCTATAATCTCTTTGGTGAATGACTCATGGTGAAACCAGGTCCTTATCTTGTCCAANCAAAAATAATTATGTCTATTTCCTGCGACTTTTCAATTGACCAAATGAAAACATTAGTGGGCTCTCTCTCTGATTGTCAATTTCAAAATAGTGCGCTGTATTTAAGTATTGTTTCTTCTCTTTCAAATCATATCTGCTGATTTGCTGTGATCTGTGTCAGATGAAAATATTTAGCAAATGGTTCCATAATACAATTTCCAAAACAGATAGTAACATTTTCACAGATTTCGTTGGCTGATCTGCAGACCAAATGCTTTCGTAAGGAGGAAGGCCTGGTTGGCATAAAACTCATTCAAAAATAATCTCTTTGGTGAATGACTCATGGTGAAACCAGGTCCTTATCTTGTCCAAAATTATTCCCCATGAATTCAAATTTTTGCATTCCCCATAAATTCAAGTCTTAAACCACAGAACAGCAAAATATTATTGCTTTTTTCCCACACTAGATTGGTCCTTTCTGGTCTAGAAGCTCAAGTATATGATGAAAAATTTTCTAAATTAGCAACTCCTTTAGCCAAAGTCTAACAAGTGGTACTCCAAATAGTGACCAATGGAAGATTGCCTAAAGGTAAGAGCCTGAAACTGCACCAATACATTGATTAATAGTCAAAAATATTGGCACATTACCTCAAGGACTTACATTACCTCAAAGATAATACATATTAAAAATCAATACAGGTCAGGGGATTAAAACAAAAACTATCCTCCTCTCAATCTGTTGTCACCACACAATATTTTCAAGGATAGTCCAGTCAGAACAAACTGCAAATCAGGGTGGATGTATGCAAAGAGAACAAATCAGCGGTCTTAAGAATAATTTTGAGACCAAGCCTTTTAGATTGCTGGAAGTGATTCTATTGTAAAAGTGCCCTGTTTAATTGATGAACATAATGATATTTAGATATTGAAATTAATTGCTGAAAATCATGATTGACAAAAGGCTTCATAGGGAGTTTTTGAAAGTAGCGCTTCCAAATCAGCAAGAAATCAATGTATTTTTCAACCTTGCATTGGTAGTGTTTTTCAGAAAACTAAGGAACAAATATCAACAAACTATTGCAGGGCTGAAGCCCCTAACCCACCGCTTCCAACAGGCCTGGAATATTATTTTTGCTAGATTTAATTATTTCAAAAAGCATTTTCACAATATTTGGCTCATAAAAAGTATTTTAAAATGACGAACACTTTAGCTATATATATTCTCTGCTTGTAATGTTGTTGTAGAAAAATTGATACACTAGAATATCTGATACTGCATCCAAAAAGTTATCATCCATCCTCCTTGCCATATTTTCCAAAGCATATACAATTATCCTAGGCTGACACCTTTAATCACCCCCAGGTCAGTGGCATGGTTACAGGTGTTTCAAAATATGATGATTTTGCACAATCTAAGGGCCTGATTACGTGAGAGTTTTTAACCCCTGGGTTGAGTTTCACCTCGGTTGGCTGGGTTGAAATTCCATCCCACCTCTCCACTTATTCCTTTGTTAATCATACCAGGGGCTAAAATTTCATCCCACCTTGAGCTAGCCAAGGTGAAACTTTCAATGCGTTAATCCCCATTGTTTTCGCAATTGAATGTCCATGTAATCACAATCTTGTTTCAGCCCCAGGGTTGAATTGCTTAGTTAATACGCATGTAATAGCAAATTTATTTCAACTCAGTTAGGTGGGTTGAAACTCAACCCTGGGGTTGAAAACTCTCATGTAATCAGGCCCTAAATCGGATGGGAGGGGAACGCTCCCATTCAAAATTAAAATTGCATCTGTGAAAAATCATTATCATCATCATCATATTTATTCAGGGGCCATTGAAATTTAGATTTTGCCTTTGGTCACAATAAAGGCATGGGTTGTAGAACACACAAGGGGTGTTTTCCCATAAGTTATCATTGAGTGGCATATGCTTTAACCCATCTGAAGACAAGTCATTTGACCAGCAGCTTCGGCAAAGGCTTCTTCTGGAAAAAATACACAATCTCTAAAATAACAACAGTGGTCTTCAAGCAAATTTTGATTCAGGCCAGCATTAAGGGGAGGGATTCTGACAATTGAGACCAATGGCTGTGATCAAAAACAAATCTTGACCCTGAAAAACTAACTTAAGACAATAGATGACC
>REGM01000969.1:0-12888 GCA_004194415.1 Aurelia aurita
CATAAAGGTGAATGAGATCATAGATATTAAATGTTGGTGATGTCAGCAAATTTGAAAAATATATATCAAATGAAAGTACTCATCAAAAGGAATCGGATGGTGCATGTTTGAGATCAATCGGACAAGCGAGGCAAAAACTATGGATGTTCTAAGCTCTTTTGTGTTGACCACTCTCCAAATATGAACAATGATATGTAGAAACTTTAAGTGCCAACTTAATTTTACTGAAAGTCACCAAGCCTGGTTGTCATATCTTATGTGGTTTTAGCGCAGTATAGCAAAGTGTGTTAGGGGGGCCAAAAACGCCCCCCCCCCCCTCTATGGCGTGCATATCCCGCCAAAATATAGGTATTCTAAAGTTTAAGCATTGTCTAAAGTTTAAGATACAGCTTGTCCGCAATTTCTAAAGCCGTTCTTTGTTATTCTATTTAACTTCTAAAATATCAGTCAACATAGTTATCATTTCTACAGTTTTAGTGAGTGCTTTTGGCTCCAAAGTTTCAATGAGTGCCTTTGGTTCTAAAGTTTCAATGAGTTCTTTTGGTTCCAAAGTTTCAATGACTGCTTTTAGTTCTAAAGTTTCAGTGAGTGCTTTGTTTCTAAAGTTTCAATGACTGCTTTTAGTTCTAAAATTTCAGTGAGTGCTTTGTTTCTAAAGTTTTAATGAGTGCTTTTGGTTCCAAAGTTTCAATGAGTTCTTTCTTTCTAAAGTTTTAGTGAGTGCTTTTGGTTCTAAAGTTTTAGTGAGTGCTTTTGGTTCTAAAGTTTCAATGAGTGCTTTCTTTCTAAAGTTTTAGTGAGTGCTTTTGGTTCTAAAGTTTTAGTCTCTGCCTCATACTCAAATGTGCCTCTCTTCCATTTCGCATTTCGCATTCGCGCCAAATTTTAAGAAGAGGAAGCAGCTGCCCAGTAAGACTTAACAAATCAAAATGGCAGAGTTCTCGGATGCGAGTAGTTTCCTGCAGCAAAGCATCAGAAGAATTATCCGTGACTGTGAGCAGGCATCGCTGTTTGATGAAAATATCCGCGATTCTCTGCTCTTTAGAGTCGATTATTTGCGACATGTTGTTTTGAGGTTTGAAGGAGTTTCTGGGCTGACAGTCAATCTTACTGGGGACCTTCTTCCTCTTCTTGACGAGGCTGCCAGCATGCTTGCTATTCCATCCTGTCATCATGACAGCATTCCGAGTGCAAGTGCCGCTGGTAGAATATTTAGTGGTCAGAGAGGACGACCAAAGTATGACATCACGAAGGAACATCTAGCATTGCTTGTCGAGCTGGGATTTACAGCACCCACCATCAGCTCACTCCTTGGAACAAGTTTAAGAACAGTGGAACGTCGAATGGCTGAGTTTGATCTTCACTGTCGTTCAAGATACAGTACGATCATAGATGCTGAACTTGATGCAGTTGTTAGTGACACTTTGAGAGAATTTCCCAATGCTGGGTATAATCGCATGCGTGGATTACTGAGAGCCCAAGGGCATATGATACAGAGGGAAAGAATTCGTGCTTCCATGAGACGTGTAAATCCAGAAGGAATATTACTACGTTCACTAGAATTATTTACAATAAACAGGAGAAGATACAGTGTAAGAGGGCCATTGGCCTTGTGGCATATTGATGGAAACCACAAACTCATCAGGTAATGCATTTTATACCAAATACAATTTCCACCTTTTTATATTGTATTTTGAGATGCCTTGGGGGTCCATGCTGCCCCTGTGCTGTGTACGGCCTCATTACCCCTGGTATGGGGATACATATTCATGTAGTAAAAACCTTAAACCAAAAGCAAAACTCAACACAATAGATTTAGTTGAATCAACTAAATCTATTGTGTTGAAAATGATAAAGGTTTAGAAAACAGTCCAGTAATGCTTGAAAAAGCCATGGCAGTTAAATTTCGCATTCTTTCTTTCATCTTCATTTGCAACTAACATTCCTTTTTTTATGCCATAGATGGAGATTTGTGATACATGGAGGCATAGATGGCTTCACAAGGATGATTGTTTTTTTACGATGTAGTTGCAATAACAAAGCTGAGACAGTTTTCTCATCCTTCCAAATTGCAGTTGAAGAGTTTGGATTGCCATCTCGGGTTCGCACAGATAAAGGCGGTGAAAATGTTGATGTGGCATGGTTTATGCTCAATCATCCTGCACGTGGCCCAGATCGGGGCAGCCACATAACTGGCCGCAGTGTGCACAACCAGCGGATAGAGCGCCTTTGGCGTCATGTTTATACTGGGTGCACATATTTGTATTACAACTTATTTCATGATATGGAAGAGGCTGGACTTCTAGATCCAAATGATGAGAAACATATTTTTGCGCTTCACTATGTGTATTTGCCAAGGATAAATAGATCATTGGACTTCTTTACAAATGGTTTCAACAATAGCCCAGTTTCAACAGAACATTTTCGTTCACCAGTTCGAATGTGGGCGCAAGGGTTGCTTGAAGGCAGATGTCCTGATGATGGAGGGATTCAGGTACTGAATATTGTGTTGATACAAAGTACTCTTGCCCCCAGGCTTTATAGTACTGGGTGTCCAAAGAAAAAAGCACTCCCATTTGAAAAATTGCTAAAATTCGATTATCAAATGGATCATAAAATTTTGTTATCAATGTTTTTTGTCAATGATTGAAATATAAAAGGATGATAAAATGTTTGTTTTCATTACTGAAAGGGTATGAAATAGCATACTCAAAGCCTCATTCTGAGCTATACTCTTTAATCAACATTCTTTTCATCTTGCCTAAGAGCAATTACTGTATATTGAGATTTTTTAAACAGAAATTTGAAGATCAGCCTTACTGTACAGTATAGTAAGATTTTGTGATTTTTCAAACAGAAGCACTTTTTGTGATACCCAGTATTATTTAGGAAATTTTCCAACTTTGAAATATGTTTCTCCAAAACTCAAAGAATGTTTTGCATGAATTGACAATAAAAATTTGGTTAGAATGTGATCCTCTCTACGACATGAAACATTTTAACTGTCAGAATGTCCAGGTTTTTCCACAATCAAAGTAACTTTTGTTTATTCAAATATTTTCTCCACATCTTAACAGAGTATTCACATTAACAATGTTTTGTCATAGATTGGCACACTTGATGAATATGGTATAGACTGGGAAGGTCCACTACCAAATGCAGACTGGGATGGAGCTGTCAGTGGATCTGTTGAAGTACCTATTACAATGACACCTGCAAATTATGAAAGAACATTAGAAGGTATTGATCCACTGGGAGTCAGTGAGTGCTATGGTGTTGACATTTACACAAATGTTCTTCAATGTCTAGATTAAATGAAGTACAACAGGACAAAGAAGCAATTCATCAGTTTACTGCAAGGAATAAAAATTACATTATATCAATAACATGGACTCCATATTATCTCTGAGATACAAAACATATATGGTAGTCTAATAAATCAGAGTTTAAGCTGGAACTAATTGTAACAGAAACCAAATCAAAGATTTTCTTGTCCATTCATGCCTGAGAATATTAAAAATCACCTTATGTTATATATGTGCAGTCCTGGTCATTACCAAAGAAAATCTCTGAATTTGAAAGTTCCAAAGAGAAAACTGCAATGTACATAATTTTTAGAAAAGAACTTGATACATATCTGATGTTAAATCTTAGGATTTTGGGTGGTTTTGGGTTGTTCTGCATGTTAGGAAGTCCAGTACATGTATGTACTGTACATCCTATATTAGATCTTGCTAAAATTTAGGGTTGCTGTTTTTTAGGATGCTGGTAATCTTTTGCTTTTTAGAAAGCTTATCCTAAATTGACAAGAAAATCTTAATTTGGCTTCAACAGCTGTTTGTGATCCATTCAATGACTTCTCACCAAATGTAGTGGTTAAGTATAAATCTACTGCATTATATACAAAATGAAGAAAACAACTAATTAAAAAAAAGATTCCCTGATTCACTACAGTAGTGAATCAAACCGTGAAAGCTCTATTTTTCCCCCTCCACATTACGCCCCCCCCCCCCTCTTGTATGCAATGCAAGCAGTTACCAAAGGTTTGCCATTTATTTAGCTCAAACAATTTAAATGTTAATTTGGCTTTTTATCAAAACTGAGTTTGATTTTTTACCTGACTTGCAAAAGTGTATGTTGATTCAAGATTTGAGGTAACATACCCAAAAAGCTATCATTTGTAGGCTTCTCGTTTGATTTCCTGAATAAACTCCCTCTTTCAAGCCCCATTCTGGAGTCACTGAAATCAAATGAGCCCCCCAGGGGCTTAATTCAGGTTTTACGGTAGGTTGCCTGGGGAATCTTTTACTACAAACTATTTGAGTGTTCGCTGCTAATTATCTTTGAAACTAAAATCTTCACATACTATTTGACAGGCACCACAGATAAGAAATGCACATTTAAGAAATTTAGTATTAAATTTTGAGAAGAGAATGGAAAAACAATAATTTATTGTTTATTTTTTCGTTTTTTTTTTATTGAAATAGAAAAGTGTTGTTTCTCATTTGTAGCTTCTCATCTAATACACATACAGTAAAGGGTGCTGATACCAGATCTGTCAATTTGAATATCAATTTGATGTTGAAGACATTGCAAAATGTAATAAACGATGTATTATACAATAAGAACACAGAACAAAACAAATCTAAACAGAACAAATTTATTAATTAGGATAATTGACTGTTCCAATGAATCCTCAGTCTACCATGTATTAAAGCTATCTTCTTTGATTCCCAGTGCTCCTTGAATGCCAGCATTAAATTCTTCTCTGTTGTTGAACGATTTTGGTATTTGTACCTCCATAAGGCAAGTAGATGCAAAAAATCCATCACCATCCACAAATTTAACATTAACTGTCCGATTTGGTAATCCTTTACTTGGCAGCATTGTAGAGCCAGTTAAGAACTTCAGAAGATTTTTAAGCTCTGTGACAAGAATTTCAAAACAAGGGCTAAACAAGATACAAGACTTTCTTTATGCCACACTAATTGCCTTAGTTAAAGCAGGCCTTGCGCATATTAACATTGCTTTACCATCAAAGAACTCTTAAGAGCATTTATAATTTCTTAAGAATTCTTGATTGCAAAGTATTCAGCATATGATTCAAGAATTCTTATCAGAATGTGCAAAAATTCTTCCAAATCCCTAAGAATTCTTAATATTCTAGGGAATTCTTGCCATGTCAATGTGTCCAAGGCCTGTACTGTATGCAATAAACTTGTCATGCAGCTTGTAAAATACCCTAAAAATTATTGAACTTTACCTGATTTGAGGAAAGATTTTTAGAGTTACTGTTCATTATCACCTTGATTTACAATACTACCAGGCAAGAAAAAGTAAACCAATGATTTAGACTTTTTTGTTTTATAAATTAGCAGCTATTTGGCAAATTACATGACATTGCCAGATTTACTCAAACTGGGTATCAAACTGTAAGTCTCTTTTCTTCACCAATCTTAATTAAAGGGGTCCATTACAGGGGCGGATCCAGGGATTGTGGTGACGGGGTTGGGTTGCGGCGAAGCCGCAACGTAGGGTACGAGGAGTGGAAGGGGGTCCGGGGGCGAAGGCCCCGGAAAATTTGTTGGGCCACGCCCTTTTATTTTTTAGGGAACGCCCTTTTCATTGCAATGTTTGGACCACGCCCTGTTATGGAAACCTTTGTTAAATACAATTTCATCGATGAGTAATGCTGTTACATACAGTGGCTAAAATAATACAGTGGCTGAATAAAAATGCGGAAATTCATCTACTACTCGTTTCTTCAAGTTAACCTATTTCTAGTCTCCAAAGCTTCTATGTTTACAAATATCGATTTCAATGTTTCAGTTCCCTCCATTTCCCATTTCAGAAACGTGTGAAGTTCGCTGAAGCTGTACGAAGTGAATCTCCAGCACGGAGCGGTCGCCGTGAAGGAGAATTCAAACCTCTCGTGTGTCTTACGCAATCGAATTTGGGTTGGAGCGGGTTGGCACCGGGTTGAGAGCTCAAAATGAATGTGCCACCGGGTTGGTTTTTCCTTCCCCGATTGTTATATTTCGCAATTGGCGAGTCATGCTATGAAACAAATGCGATATGACGACATATAATTATGCTCTGTCTTCTGAATTCAGTGCAACAAAAGGGAGATTAAGATTTCTCGTCATCGACCAGCAAAACGCTAATATCACTTTTCAACAGCTGAAATTCCTGGTTTGTGCCTTCGTATGGCAGAAGTGGGTTCAAGACGGTATTGAATCTTAAAGAGATCTGAGAACCATTGAAGAGAAAAAACTGTTTAAGAGTTAAAAATTGCCTCTTGGAAATCTGACCGGTTTATTCAAACCTGTCAACCCGGCCTGGATCCGCCCCTGCATTAGCCATGTACGCAGAATGCTGAGGTCTGAAAAAATTGGATTCATGGCTCCTTCACAGTAGCCGCACAAATAGCAAACAAGCTTTTGGGACACTACTATACAGTAATTCATTATTGGAATGCAGATTACCATCATAGTTACAAACTTCCAATATTTTCTATTTACTTACCAGTCTCATTACATTCACGGACAAACTGTTGAAACAAATCCCAGACATGCGCACTAGGATCATCAAGGTCATCGTCATCTGTTTCCAACAATTCAAGCACGGCATCTGCAGATAGTTGCTCTTCACTCCAAACAAAGAGTGGTTCAAAGTGATCAGGATACTTTTTCATGTAGTTTAGCAAATCAAGGGACTCCAAACCCTTTGCAAATTTGATGATAGCTTTTTCTCTTTTGACAAGAATATCATATTGCAGTAGCCATTGTATTATGGTCAATTTGTTCTCTGACTGCAAATAAAATGCCAAGAAGGAAAATAGCAAATAAGCATGAAAACAAATGTGCAGACAGTTTTTGCGATAGAGGTATTGTAAACAGTTTTTGTAAATTAATTTTCAGAGTTTATTTTGCCACTGTGTCTTGCTCACATCAACATGACAAGAATTCTTAGAAATAAGAATTCTTTACATTCTAATAAGAATTGTTGAGTCCAGTGGAAAACGCAGTCTAAAGTTGAGCCATATGAAAGACTGTAAATTTCGGACTGTAATATTTTCGGAAAATTTGACTGTCTGAAGTCTGAAAATTTGACCGTCAAAGTTTTGTATGGTCAGAAAATTTTAACTGTCCGGAATTTTTTGCACTATAGAAAATCACTGCGTGAAAATGGATAGCGAATCATTCTCAACAATAATCATTTGTTGAAATTTCTGACTATGCACCCCTAAAATGAAGCATCATCTATAAGTGCATGTCATTTTTAGTATGAAATAAGCCAAAATGGACTGAAAATATATACTGTAGCTTATGGTTTTCAGAAATTTCTGTAAAAACGTCCAAAGTTTCGGCAAAAAATATCCAAACATTTTTGGGTCGGAAAAATTTTGTTCGCAATTTATACGTCCACTTTTTCTTGCTTTTAATGTATTCTTTAAAATTCTTAGGCAGGAAAACCTGTACTGTAAGAATTCATTTTTCAGAATTTTTTAGATTGCAAAAAAAATCAGTTTTTACACCCAAGGAAAAGAAAATTGAGTACTGTATGTTATGATATGATTGGTACCTTGATGGTTGTTGATCGATCCCATTGACTCTCATCCAGAACAATCTGTACTTCTGTCTCTCTCATTATGCACATGATTTCTTCATCTGTAGTAGCCTGGGAGATCTACAATTTAAAGGAATGATTCCAAGAGAGTGAACCACTTATACAGTACCTAACGCATGACTGGAAAAAGGCTATTAAAGGGATTTGTGTTAAGGTGGAAGGTACTTTTTGCTGTAATCCTGTGGGTAACACTTAATTTTGCTTGCTTTTTTAATAGATGGGTTTTGTTGCGTGACTCATACATAGATGCAATTTCATTGTTTGATGGGTGATCAATGTGACACAGTTTCTGAATTTGTATTACATAAAATGAGGAAGAAATGCACCAAATGCTGCATATATACGATTTATAGTTTTTCTTCATTTGTTCTGGGAGATCTTCTGATTAATGACAATGTCATCTACAGTATAACGATAATCATTCAAAATTTCCTGAGGAATGTGCAAAGTACAGTAATTCATGCCAAATTAGTTACTCTCAGATTCCAGGTGAAAATTAACTAAAGTTAACTAAAATTAATTAGTTTTAACTAAAAGCATAACTGAAAATGAAATTCATAAGTTACCTTATCTATGACATATTTGACTCCGGCAGAGACGACATCTGCCATGGTGGAATGCTGCATTGCAGAATCCATAGAATTTGAAATGATGTACCAATAAATGGGTGGTGCCAGGTATGGGAATGATGGACCTTGTTCAATGATTGAATGGGCGACTATTCGGCCCATTATTTCCAGTACATTTGACATCAATGTCATTGATGAGCAAACAGGAACAATCTTTCCACTTGAGCCTTCAAAAAGCTTTAAACAGTCTCCTGAAAGGGCAGTGTCCAAAACTGTTTGAAAGAATTGTCGCTTTGGCCCTCCTGCATCGATTGCTACTCCATATTGGACTGATATGGGTCTTCTCTGTTCGTACTCTGGTCCTTTAAAATATGACACTGCTGCACCAAATGCTTCTGAACTCTCTGAAATCTTTATGTATTTCACAGGACCTTGCAGCTTGCTTCCAAGAATTGATAGGATAACTGAAGAATTCCTTCATTCAAATACGAGTCAACAGCAGTGGCAAAGTTTCCACTGTGACATCGTTGTAAATATATTTCACTTGCGTCCATTGGCAAATTGATTAATTCAGCAATCTTCTTCAATTCTTCTTCTTCTTTTGTTTCTTCATTTTTACCTATTACCAGGGCATCTGACTCTTTGTCATTAAGGCTGGCAAAGCCATTTTCTAATAACTCCACATCTGAGTCATTGCCACAATCTTTTACATGGTTAGCATATTCTGAAAATTTCACTTGAGCTAAACAATTTTCACATTCCACTTTAGGATCCTATAAATTAAAAAAATATTCTCAATGAAATCATTATTCTCTAACAGTTATTCAACAACTCGTATTGTGAGACAGATTATGGCTGAAAACAAGTCATTAACTTAGCTTAACTTACAGCGAATCATGGGTAGTAGTGTAAGAAAGCAGGGTGAAAAGTGTGTGTATTGTACAGTACATATGAAAAACATATGAAGGATATGAAATTGCAGTTGCTTGAAATGAAAAACAGTGTCAGCCCAGAAAAAATTATACCATTGTTTTAATCGACTAATCACAATCTGTCTCCTTGCTGTATCCTAATTGGTGGAAAATTTTAAATGTTTACATTTTAACAGTTTCAGATACTGTAACAAATTAGAAAATTGATCTTGAAGTTTTCCCGCAGTGGATTGTTGTGGATTCTGCAGATGTTGTACAGAAAAAAATCAACATCTAATCAACATCAATGTACATCTATTGATTAGGAAGCTCATCTCTAACTAAAATGACAATGGATTTCTCAAAAATAAGGGTGCTTAGCAGCATGTATAAGGCAGTATTAAAAATTCATCTTGTGAACAAAGCCCCTGGCCCCCATTCACTTACTTTGCTCACCATTGCCCCCTTTTTCAGGGTGGACATCTGGCTACACCGCTAGAAATCCTAGAAAGCCCCTGTAGTTGGGGTGGGTCCCATAACTTAATTCTGCTCAAGCAAGCCACTATTCAAGCAACCGCCAGTCGGCTACATGCATTACAATTATTGAAAGATCACTAATTACTCATATTTCTGGTTTTGGAGGTTACAGACAGGCTTGCACATATAACATGTTTCTCCAGCCTAAGAATTATCAAGAATTCTTGACAATACTTGTTGTTTGTTACAAATCCTTGTTTGAAGAAACTGACAGTCTTTCATATGGCTCAATAATTCTTATCATTAACGTGAAAACTTCTTTACAATTCTTGAGGATTCTTGTCATGTTAATGTGCGCAAGTCCTGTGCTGTGAAACTCCCTTTCTTGGTGGCATGTCAATGTCGGCCTGAAGGAAGTTACCCCCAGGATCTTCAGGGGATGGAGGTTGTTCTGTGACTATCTTCTACCACCTCAGTCATGCGTAGTTGTTACAGTACTTTTACAAAAACATGCATATCATGTCTGAAAAGAGGCTTACCTCAGTATCATGTTCTTCGACAGAGCTTTGTTTATCTTTATTGCTGACACAAATCTCATGATGATTCCTTAGCTGCCCAATTGGAATTTGAGACTGACAACCAAAACAGGTGACATTGAAAGCCTCCATTGTTTGACCTTCCTGTTCGTAAACACAAATTGAACAAGGAGGTGGTATATCTAGCTATTGGGAGTTCTAAGCAAGCAAGGAACATTGCACTAGTTACACATTCTAGTAGGTCTATGACAGCTACAGTATATACAGTACAGCTTGACAAGATTCCTTCCCATATTCCAGATTGGAAAGTTTGTATTTTGTGCATGCAAGTTGAGATGGCCTAAGTACAAGTTTGATATTTTGTATTTTTGTATTTTGTGCATGCAAGTTGAGATGTCCACACTTGAGAACGATAAGTAAAAAGAAAAGTTCTTTTGTTTATTTCCAACTGCGCAGCTCGGATTGAAAACCGATTGAGTATGGATTGTATTTGTTCTCAGGAACTATTAGTTATGTGTATTTGTCTGTATCCTTGTTCTTTAATTTACAATCTATAGTTATTTGAATTGTTGTATGTTATTAAAAATGTTTCAGTATTGTGTGTAGTGGAATGTATCTAAATCGCGGAAACTGTACTGAACTCAGAATCATTTTTCTCCTGACAAAATCTCATGCAAATTTCCAAAGAAACAAAAAATTCTTGCCTTGTCTTCAGAGTTGTTTGGAACACAGTCCAGTGGACCAAGTTTATGTAGCATGGAGGTTTTTTCAGGATTATTAAACAAATATATGTGTATCATACCTGTGGGTCTATTGGTGACATCTTTGACATGGATAAGTCCATTTGAATGGGTCTGACATATGCAACAGCACATCCCAGTCCAGACACGTCTCTCAAAAACGGCACAGAGTAGCCACTTTGTGGTGGCAAGATTAACCTCAGTGGGTCCTTCACACCCTGCGATCTAAGTAGTTCAAAGCCTCCACAATATTTTAGTTTTGGATAGACAGACTCCAACTTCTCTACGACGTTCATTGCATCACCATCGCTGCTGAAAATGACTTTTTTTCTGCCCAAACCAGCATCAGCAAGCTCGAGTTTCTGTCTCGTGTTAGGAGGGTACATAGCATCTCGTCTCGACAAGCAAAAGAAGTTGTGGGTCCATGATTCTTTCACGCTTTGCCTGCCCTGAAACTTCCAGCCTTTTCTTCCCTTTCCCCTTCTGCTGACGACAGACGACCGGGTGCTTGTGGTTTGTTGGCTTCTCATCATAAAGTTTGAACTTGCTTGGTTATATGGTTGAAAGAGGCGGCGAAAGTTGTTCACAGCCGCAGAACTGGACAAACTTTGTGATGTTGCATTAGTGGGGGTGCGGCTAGTAGGCCCAGGAGGCCTACCACTAGCTGCTGCTGTGGAAGAAGAAGCCAAGGATAATGACGACAACCTTTGCCTTTCTTCATTATTGGAGCGTGTTGTCGTCGATGATGTGGAACTAGAACTAGCTCCAAGCAGTGACTCTGCAATATTCATAATCCTGAGTAATTCATTTCTACGCCTTTCTTCGCCATTCTCATCGGAAGCCATTTTTGCGCGAACACAGTGGAGGCATCACATGGCCAAACAGGCAAAATATTGGCTTTTGGCTTCTTTGGCGCGAATGCGAAATGGAAGAGAGGCACATTTGAGTACGAGGCAGAGACCAAAACTTTAGAACCACAAGCACTCGCTGAAACTTTAGAACCAAAAGAACTCACTAAATCTTTAGAAAGAAAGCACTCATTGAAACTTTAGAACCAAAAGCACTCACTAAAACTTTAGAAAGAAAGCACTCATTGAAACTTTAAAACCACAAGCACTCACTAAAACTTTAGAAAGAAAGCACTCATTGAAACTTTAGAACTAAAAGCAGTCATTGAAACTTTGGAACCAAAAACACTCACTAGAACTTTAGAACCAACAGCACTCACTAAAACTTTAGAACCAAAAGCACTCACTAAAACTTTAGAAAGAAAGCACTCATTGAAACTTTAGAACTAAAAGCAGTCATTGAAACTTTGGAACCAAAAGCACTCACTAAAACTTTAGAAACAATAACTATGTTGACTGATATTTTAGAAGTTAAATAGAATAACAAATAACGACTTTAGAAATTGCGGACAAGCTGCATCTTAAACTTTAGACAATGTTTAAACTTTAGAATACCTATATTTTGGCGGGATATGCACGCCATACCCCTCAGTACGGATAGGGTTAATAAACTCCAGTGCTGGGGAAATATAACTTAAAGGGAATCTAAGCAAATATAAGCCTTTGGTAAAAATAGTCATGCACAGACAATAGGCTGTAACACGTACCGAGCCATATTTGGGTAACTTATCTACATCAACAGGAAATACTGATATCTGATAGGCTAGAATTTGACTGCAAGTGGCAGCCACTTTTATATGCCAAGAGTCCCTTTAACCCTATCAAGCCTACAATCAGTTGCAAAAGTGTTGAGCCATTGGCGAAAAATAAGGTTTTGGCCCCCCCCTCCCCCCGTTGCAATGTTGATTGGAAAGAAACATGACTTTTCTGTTGGCAACTAACGGTTTGCAACTTTTCCGACTGATTTCAACATTGCAAAGGGGGGAGGGGGGGGGGCACAGCGCCAAAAAAACCTTATTTTTGAGAATGGCTCAACACTTTTGCAAATGATTGTCTGAAAGGGTTAAATTTTCAAAGGCGCATAAGTCAGGAGGTTTTTATCCCACTATGTTCTAATT
>REGM01000974.1:0-12772 GCA_004194415.1 Aurelia aurita
TCGCATGCATAATGAATGACTCAGCTACCCAGGTTTCAGGGAATCTTTTGCAGTCTGCTTTATCTACACTCGTGGCTTGACCAATCAGCCGTTGAATCCCTTTGTTTGAACCGCTAATCACTTTATACTGGCGTGTCAATCAAAGGCAACGGATGCTGTTCTTACAAAATCTGCCTTTGCAAATTTCTGACAGGCCTGTTATTCTCCGTTTCTTCCTTCAAAGCGCTGAGACCATTTTTTTTTTCATCACTTTGTTTTAAGTAGGCTGGAAAGATTTCTAGCTATATTAGAGCTAATTTAGGCCTACTGTGCGTGCCGCATCCAGGCATGGGACCCCTAGTTTAACGTCCCTTCCGAAGGACGGCGAAGTGAGTTGCTTGGTCAGGCATCTCGAGGGTCACCCATAAGCCGCTCGGCCACTCACTCCACCTATTAACGGCAAATGACCATGTCACTGCTGATACTTATTTAAAATTTCAATCCGTTTTTTTGCACAAAACAAGGAATTGCATACAAAATAACCAAGCAGGTACAGGGAATTTTTTAATAATATCATAAGCAAACTCAATTAAAATTTACACACACAGGGGAACAAACCATAGGCGTTAAGAAATGCGGTAGTTGTTGTTCCTACATCAGCTTTGTTCTTCCCTGTTTCCCTGTGCGCCATTTTTCTTGTATCCCTGTGTCCTGAAAATTTTAGTGACAACAACAACAACCTTCACGGGCATAGGGACACAGGGAGGAAAAACTGCCATATGAACACAATTACCGCGTTTCTTAAAGCCAATAAACAAACTATAGTTTAAAATGAGCGTATGCTATATTTCATTACAAGGAGTATGTCAAATTTCTACAAAACTATATATAAACACAAATGCGCATTTACAAAGTTAGTAGTACAGTTAGAAAGCTCTCATTAGCTGCTTTGCTTCCTTGAAGTAAAACCCGCATATGAAAGCCATTGTTTTTAAGAACCTTTAGGCTAAAACGTTAATGAAGATTGTGTGGATTTTGTAAAAACTTCACTAAAACTAGACAGAAAGACATACGTGCTGGATGCTCAAAGCATGCAATTTATCAGCAGTACGCTAAGTTAAGAAGTGAAACTTCGTACATACGGGTTGTGGCTAAATTCAGAAGTGGAAATTCTTTCATACAGGTTTTTGCTCTAACAGCCAAGCAGCAAATTAAAACGATTCAAGATTAAACTAAGACTAAAGGAAAACTTGACTATGAAAATAAAACTAACGCTATGTATATTGATCTAGGATACATGCATATCTACATGACAACATCTGATTCCTTCTGATCAGAGCGTTGGCTCATAACGCCATATTGTGCCAATATCGGTCTATCAAGTGGTCCCACGCAATTTCAAACGTCTTCGCTGATACAATGAAAGAAATTTAATCTTAACATTTCCACGGCGCATTTGTCCATGAAGGAAAGGCTTAAATTCAAAGCTCGATACATAGTTTGCAAATAGGACGAAATTTTAAAATCTTTAAAATTAATCAGTGAGGGATAAGCGGTATTTAGGCCACGATAACTATCTCTGATTACCAGAAACTTTTAAGAATCAGATAAAGTGCACCAAAACGTTCTCACCATATTTTGTCAACCCAAGTAAAGTGTCCGATCAACCTTCGAAGTGCTTACATTTTCTCAACATGCAAGTGCGAGAATCGGCCGTTTACTTCCGGCAGTCTTTTGTCGCAGTCCTTAAAAGGAAGCATTGGTTTAGTTTGACAATGCAGAAGACGTCTGAATTCATTTCCATAACAACCAGATGAAATCGTAGTCTTCCGATAAAAACTGAACTGTAATATGTACTAAATTTTCATTAAAAGTTATTAATAAGGAATGCTCATGATGAATCGACCTGACAATATGATACTTTTTATCTTCTTTGTTAATCCCCGATCTTCATGACAAATTAACGACATAATAATCTCAGTCATGAGGGTTTTGGACAGAGAAAGTTGGTCAAATCCTCTCTTTTCCGTGGGTTGCCAACAGTCAAAGCAACATTTGGCGCATCCGTATATTCAATGACAATTAAGCCTAGTCTACGGAGATATAAAATCCTTCTTGGATGCTACAAAAGTGACTACGAGACTGACCATCTTCCAACTTGTTGTGCTGTTGTTGTCCTTCTCCGCTTTGAGCTTCCCTGCACGCGACAGTCTTCTTCGTCAATACGTGAATATTGCCAGCGACCTACACTGTAATCCCACTAGAAAGCAAGGAGATAAAATTAGAATATTATCAACCTCGTTCCCATCACCCAAAAGGAGGCTGCTGAATCCCTTAGATACACATAATATTGACGAAGGAAACTAGCCCTCGGAACCAGGTTGGAATATTACAAGATGATTACCAATTAGGGGATAAACAGTGTTAAAGGGCCCTGGTCAACATCGACGCATTGCGCCCTTTTTCTTCCTTTTTCCCGGTGATTAAGAAACATGGCGCATCGCTACTCAATACAGTAATCCAGTAAGAACTTCTAAGATTTGATGGCTAAAAGAATCAAGCCAGCAAATAGCAACGGTTTATAAACGGCCTGTGTGGTTTCTTTAAACATTGATATCCTCGACGTTAATGCATAAACTGCAACAGCAGGAACTTGAAGAAAAAAATTCACAAAAAGGAGCGTGACCCCAACAGGATTCGAACTTGGGTTGTGTGCGTTAATGGAGCGTGCTGCGTGGCCTGCCACGTTGCCAATCAGCAGTTGCTCGGTGGTAGGGGCTGCAGTTGTACAGATTGTAGCCGAAGAACGCAAAGGATGATGGTTGACCAGGGCCCTTTAAACTTGATATTTTGAGTTTTGATGCAGGCCTAAAAGTGACACCGTATTGCTACGTAATATGTTATATGTTTACATGTAAATGTTTACATGTTAAACAATTTATTTGACTATAGAGTATAGCCTTTGAGCGACCAGAGCAAGATTATCAATTGGGGAAATTTCTTCAAGACTTCTTAATCTGTGAACGCTCCTGCATATTTTTTATCATCAGGGAAAAAGAACGCATCTGGAAAAAAGAGTTGCAAATTGTGTAGTTGTTTTGATTTCGCTTTGCTAAAAATGCATTCTTGCTGGAAAAAGGAATTTGTTTATCACTTGCTTCTATTTCATCCACAATCTCAAGTATCCTTTCTCAGCCAAAAAATTTTACTGAATGCACCGTGAAGCAGCTTTCAAAATTAGAGTTTCTAAATATTCTCAAAATTTGAAATGAATAAAAAATCTGAATGGAGCAGGGTAAATTTCTACTGACCATGCAATAAATATTTTAGGACTAAAATATAATTAAGAGACATAAGATCTTGAAGATGTCTTTTTCAGAAGAAAACTTCTTACCGATGAACTCATAATCGTTTGTTCGTAAGGATGCCATGAAATATCTCGAACACATTGTCTCTGTAATACAGTTAAGGAAATTACCCTGAAACTTAGACGCAAAATATTCAAAACAGATAAAATTTGGTCGTTTAAAGTAAATTTGTTCTTCTACAGGAAGAGAAGATAAGAATTCCAAAATATACTAAAACTTAGTTGGACGTTTCGATCAAATCTTCTTCAGTAAATGTTCTTGCAATGATTAGGGGGCCTAACTAAAAACCTAGATCACAATAGGGCAGCAATATTTAAACAACATAACAAATAGACCTACCTAATAAGCACGTGCTCAAGCTCAAATCAAAGGGGGCAGGCCGGAAGTACAAAGCAGAGAGAAACAAAAGGGGGAGAAAAGAGAGAGATAGTTGCAAAAGAGAAGATAATTACAGATTCACCACCTTTGGATATTGCAAAGACATAGAAATTGAGATTCTAAAACAGCTATACCCCTTTTGTAAAGATTTTTAATCATGCTCAGCATTTTTTTGTCTTTAAAAGACAAAAACATGCTGAGCAGGGTTAAAAATGGAAACACAACCTTTTGTTGAGAGATATACCTCAAAAGCATGCAGTATTAGTACTGGGTATGTAATCAACATGCATTGTACATAGTCCGGACCGGAGAACTGGGACACATATAAGACATTACACTTTACAATAATAAAAAGGATACATGGCCTTTGAGTTTTGCTTCAATTTTTCCGGTGACGATATCATAAACTGTGGAAAAATAAGAACATACAAAAATAAAATTTAAAACAAAGTATTTTGAGTTGATCTAATGTACATCTACCTAACTCTTCATCCAAGCTATTAATATTTCATCCAAGCTGTGCTGCTCTGTAGAAATGCAGAGACAAAGTTTGATAACATAGTGCCATAAAAGCTGTTTGAAGTGTTCGTTGTATCCTACAATAAAACTTTTTTGATCATGATCTCTCGAAAAGATCAGGATGGAAAAAATTTTGATTGTAGTTGACAGAACCAAAATAACTTTAGCTCTTCTACCAAACAGTTTGGAATGAGCTACGATTTTATATAATTTAATATCAATTGAGAACTCTTGAGTGGACGCAGCAATGATAGATGATTTCAAGCTATTTCATCGAATGTTTCAAATAAAACACGAAATTAACAATAATTAGATAAATAGTCTGTTGGCGAAATTGAAGAAAAATGAAAATACTCACGAACTACATTTCCCGTGGCACATCCAGCATAAATGTATTTCTGAAAAACAAAAATTGATGGCGAGGAAATTAATCTTTATGTTTGATACAGCCTTGTTTAAACATTTTCAACACACAACCTAAAGACCAAGAAAAAGTGCCTAACCCTCATCCTTTTCGAGTCGAAACTTGGAAGTAAAAGAGAAACATTGTAGCTTTGTCATTTCCTTTGTCCAATTTTGTTATTGTTCTAAAGCAAAAACACTTTCCTTTCATATGGGAATAAAAGTACAAAGTAAAGTTATTGTTTTTATATATAGCGCCTTTACTATAATTCAATATTCAAAGGCACTTTACAATTTTCACCCCCTCAGCTCAGGCATTTTTTTCTCCCTTGGGGACTATTTTTTACACAGCGTGCAGCCTTACAGTTGGCGCTTCTGATGTTTTTATTGCCTTCATCACTGAGGTACCAATGTTACACCTTGGTGAGGTGTTGTACCTACGATACCGGGTGTTTCCAGGAGGTCACCCATCCTGGTAATGACCTGGCCAACCATGCTTAACTTCGGTGATCTAATGGGAACCGGTGTATCCATGGTGGCAAGTCGTAGGTAACCAACTTGACAAAGTGAAAGGAGGCCCAGTTAACAAATTGCCGATACAGGAATATGACTTCCATTTCGCTGAGTTTCATTCACGAACTTTTAGAAACGTATGTCATCTTTCTACAGATTTCTAAAAAAATTGACACACCTAGCTAGTTTCTTTAAAACCCAAGAAAAGGCAAAGAGAAGAAAATTAAAGAAACATCCATATTTGTTAGACAAGAACTCACCTGGCCAGTATTATGTGGAGGAGAGAACTTTGCCCGAACCAATGTTTGAAGAACGGAATGACCTCTGTACGTCATGACTGATGGGTCGCCACTTATATGTGTTAATCTCCGAGCTGCAAATACGACAAAGAGACAAAGAAATTACAATTGTAGAAACGTCGTTCGTAATTGCCTTAAAGGGTCTGTTTCATCCAGCATGCCTTGCACGTGCCATCTCTTGGTTGGCCTTTGTTGTCGCCATTTTCATGGGCCATGAAAATGGCGACAACAAAGGCCAACCAAGAGATGGCACGTGCAAGGCATGCTGGATGAAACAGACCCTTTAAGTATATAAACAAGAGTGAAATATCATGCGAAAAAAGAATAGTTGCTACGAATGAGAAATTGGTGAGTGTTCTTTTAGCGCTATAATACATGACTAAAGAGAGTTTCCGTGTAAACCTTCGGAACATGAATCCACTCTGAGCGTAATCTAAGAGAATTAATCAAATTTAACGACAGCAATGAAAACATGCAAGTCTTGCTGGAAGAAAAGGCAAATAACATGATCGCAATTCAAATCTACTCACATCTTCTTGGTGCACTCTCCCATCGGTAATCCCAATTCGTGCTGGAGACAATCTTTTTACATTCCTGAAAATTATTACATAAGAAAAACATATAATGTTGCATGAATTGCATAAAATTGCATATATTAAAATTCTTCAAAAGCACTTCGGTCTTGATTTTCGTTTCGTGACTGATATTTGAGATGATCGAGTTTTAGACTATAAATTAGCATAAAATATTGATATGGTGTTTTCGTAGTAAAGATTCCCTTATTTGTTTTCGATACCTGTATCAGTTTTTTTGTGTGAATAAAGACACAGATTGGTTCAATAATCTTGTGGAATATTAGCTTATGATCATTATGTGAAACAAAGATATTTCTAACGTACCCTGACTGAATCTTTGGAAGCAAATTTTCTCATGTCCCAAAGTTTTATGGTCTGATCTTTCGAATTTGACAACAAGTATCGACCATCACCCTAGAACAAAAACAGAGAAAGTATAAATACACAGAAATAAGAAAAAACACTTTGAAAACTAATTACAGCATCTGGGAACGAGCCAAAGCATTTTTGGAGGACAAGAGAAAGAATAATTTAGTGGCAATACCAGAAAGTTTGCGCTTTATCAATCTATTTGAAGGCCATACAAGCAGTGACCACCAACGTTACAAACAAATTGTTTGCTGGCATAAGAATCCATGTACTTCTTACCTTATCAACTACCTCGCCTTGCTTGCTCTTTCGTTCTTTCGCATTAGTTAATTCAAAATAAAACTATATTTAAAATTTTAACCTGACAATTTTGCAACAACCAACAGTGTCAAAAGACATCTTTTATCAAATGTATTCTAGCATAAAGTCAAAGTAATAAAGGAGCCAGATATATGAAGAGAACCTTTGTATCTATATAGGTGATACCGTCAGTATGTCCAGCGAAAATACCAACAGGTTTTGGATCTCTTTCACGTAATTCTCTCCTGTCCCAGACCTGAAACAAACAGTAGTTTCTTATGTAATGGCATCTCTTACAGATAAGGTAATCACGAAGAATTCTAAGCTCTTTATAACTTTTCCTTAGTGAAGAATTCTTGCAGTTTGAAGTTGGAAAAGGGAAGTAGGACAAAGAGAAAAAAGAATCCTTGATTTCGTCACAAAGTAATTGATTTTGTCCGAAAGTAATTCACACAAAAATACCAAAGCACTGATCAACTATCTATTTTATAACGTTTAGCGAACAGGAGGAAATAACCCCAGCCTCATTTCGTGATAACGTAAAGTGGATTTAAAAGGACTGATATACAACACTGAAATTAAAACAATGTTTCTTACCATACAGAGTCCATCATCACTACCAGAATACAAAATATCTGAATTCTCATCTGCAAATGCAACTGCATTAACGTCATCTTCGTGACCAGCTATCTGTGGACATATTAAAAAAATTAGAAATGAAGGAACATTAATACCAGTTGTTTTTGATCATATGATTACACCAAATCACAAACTTCACAATCGAAACAAAAAGTTAATGATAAACTTTCTAGGAAAAACTAAAATAATGAGCAAATCATAAATTACGAATCATGAATGGTNTTACAAAATTAGAAATTAAGGACATTAATACCAGTTGTTTTTGATCATATGATTACACCAAATCACAAACTTCACAATCGAAACAAAAAGTTAATGATAAACTTTCTAGGAAAAACTAAAATAATGAGCAAATCATAAATTACGAATCATGAATGGTACAGGTACTTGAAACAACGTAGATGTTATCTGTTTTATTTTTGCTTCGTTAGGATCAAAGTAGCCACTTCAGAAACGATAACAGAGAAAAGTAAAACAGGAGAATCTAATAAATGTATTTTATGACTGGCTATTTTCAAATCAATGCATAAATTTATGTATCCTAATGATTCCTCATTAGAATCTTAATTGATGATTTTTACAGTGACATACGATAGACGAAATATTTACCAAACGGTTCTGTGATTAACTGAAATTTAAACATTACAAATATCCAACGAATGAACAAACCCTCAATGTCCGTTTGTCTCCTCCTCGGTCATAGACATAAAGACATTGATCACTGCCCCTGTGAAGAGAAACAACATACTTGTGTCTTTCTTGCTTATCAAAATACAATCTTACAAACTATCTACGGAAAATATTAAACCTTTCTTCTTAATGCATGACTTTATTTTAAGTAGGCGGAAAAGATTTCTAGCTATAGTACAGCTAATTTAGGCCTACAATGCATGCCGCATCCAGGCATGGGGCCCCTAGTTTAACGTCTCTACCGAAGGGCAGCACTCCCTGCACTATATCAAACTATCATGTAAAAAACTGAACTTACCCAGCAAGAATCTGCGTATTATCTTGTGAGAAACATACTGAGAATGCGCAAAACCTTGCTTCTTCAGGCCTAGAGATTAAGAACGTTTATTAGCAATGAGGAAAACGTAGGGTAAAAATATTAAAATCGTTTTTTAAGTCGGATACGGTATTGACATTTAAGCAAGTGTAAATCACATTAGATGTCGCGTGAAAATGTCCGCGAATAAAGATAATTGAACTGTTTTGCATGATTAATTTTGCGTTATCGCAAATCTTACATGACATCATATTTGAGACGGACTTTAAATGTGAATACGATATGTGTATAAATGCATCTTTATTTAGGCATTGTATACTTCATTTATGACCAGCGTGCACAGCGAAATTTCGTCATAAGATCCAAAAGTTCCTTTTGCTGCAAGCACCTTTTAAAATCCTATCAATGCTATTTTATAAATCAAAAGAAAGCTTTCACAACACCTTTTCTGCACGCCACTCCTTTAATTTGGTAAAATAAGACTACGATCATTAATTAAGCATAAAGAATGCCAGTGCCTTGTTTTACATACCTAAGGTTCAAAGGTATGTGCGTCTCAAAATCTCCATAAATATTGCAAAGATGAACTGCAAGAGAAAATTCGGCAAGATCACAAATAAGACTCTCCATTTTAATCTGAGAAAAGTGCACTTTTGTGGATGTTTCCCTGCATTTGAATGTATTACCAACTAAATGATATTTCCATTCAACAGGAATGCCGTCTGCCCGTATGCAGAGTAGTAAGAAAAAGAGGATTGCTCGAAGTTGCAGTTTATCATGTTGGAAAAATTACCTGTGAGCTAAAAGGATAACGTTAAAATAGTTTACAATGCACTTGATTTGATTTGACGTTGAAAAAATGTGCTTCTAATTCTATTGATTATTTCTTGACAATATTTTAAAACATGTACGATCACACGTCTTAACTCAGGTAGTTTATTTTAACTGAGTGTGATTTTCAGACGTTTTGCTATAATACATATTATTCATTCACCGCAAATTTTCAGATAGCAATATCTCTTTTTCTTCTTCGAGTATCTATAAAACTCTTAAAAGGGTAGTGATAAAAACTAAGTTACTGAAATCGTTTTTCTTCAGACAAAATATTTGTACTTGTAAACTTTCTAAAGACTACTTTTTTTTAACGACAAAGAAGGAACATTTAGCTTATATGCTTCCTCAGCATTAGCATTTTCGCCTCAAATTTCATCTAGAGAGCTCCATTAACTACCAACTTAAATGGCTGCCACTATAGTTTCCGAGAAAGAATGCTATCTATTATTGTCGTTGGTTTCAATTGTAATAATGTAGCCTTTAGCTTAAAGACGAATGACGGAGATATAAGGCGACTTAAATCAGGGGCCTGGGCAATCCAAATATAGCCTATTGTATTCCATTGTATTTGATGACCTCGAGAGATTATCAAATCAACTGGACAATGAGGGCACTCAGACATCTTTTGTTCTATTTTTAAACTAGGCGCTATATATCCGTCATTTGTCTTTAATTGCAATGAATCAATAATAATATAAGAAGTAGGAAGTGTACGTGGGTACGCTACCCAAATATCCAACTGATGTTGGTCCACTTACTGCAATCAGACCAACTTGTGTATATCAGAAATCTTTGATCAGGGCTAAAAATAAAGAAATACCAAACGTTAATGGTTCAATCATCATTTATCACTACTTTAATAATGAAATAACACTGAAAAGTAAAATTTAAAAGAGAGAAAGATACAAACTGTGCAGCTAGCTGAAATTAGACACCAACAAGCATCCTTGAACTACAGCGTGGCACATGTTCACTGTTTCGTACTAGACATGCAAACAACGAATAAAAGCTTTCTCTTCGACAACTCTTTAAATAAAAATCAAGTTGGGTATCAGAATATTTGCTGAATATTCTCGTCTACCACTGGTCACAGCAAATAGTCGGATAAGATCCCAAAGAGAAGAAACGAGAAGAAAGGAAAAGATTCTGCTAATGCTGCCACTGATCAACGCAATTTTCCAGCAGGAAGACTTTTTGGTTTTCTAACAATTGTACTGTATACATCCCAGTTTCTTCTCTTTCGACCTTTTGTGACGACAGATGTCAATAGAAAATCTTCAGTAATGAATTCTATTGCTCAACGAAATTCTCAAATATAACTCATACCTGTATGCTGTATCAACGATACTCCAGCCAACATCCTTAGCAACGATATCTCGGAAGGGTTTGAATTTTCCATTTGTTGTATCAAATAAACGAAGATGTTGGTCTATAAGAAAAAGAGACTACTAAGGTGGCGATAATAAAATAATCAGTTTGATGGCTGAATGTATCTTGAAATAGTCAATAAAGCTTTTTTCAAACATCATCGACTTTTGCATAAACATAACAAAATGTTATACCTTAAAATTGTGCATAACCAGTGCAGCTAGAAGCACTTTCTTAAGTTTTCTATAGCACCGTCATTTACTCCCTCGTTGACTCCTTTTATGAAGTGCTAAAAATTGAAAAACCTACCTTTGCAAATAAAACTTCACATGTTTAATGTATAATTTTTTTAAAAACTATTCATTTACCTTGACATGCCGAGAGAAAAACAGTACCATCAGTTGAATATTGTCCACAAAACACTTTTTGCCGAAATTTCTTCATAACCTCCATTTTGTTTGGTAGAAATCTAAAGAAAAATATTTCAATTGCTTAAAGCATTATTAGGCCTAGAAACCTTAGAATAAAAACAGGTATCTGTTTCAGAGCTAATTTCTGTCAGCAAAATTCAATAAACCAACAAACCAAAAAATGTATGGCTTCTTCTTAAAACTTGGTAAATCTACAATCTATTTATCTGAGGGCAAAGTTATATAAAAGAATTTCAAAAAAGGTACATGTTTTCTTACTGGTCACTGCACTGTACTTTTTCACCCTGTGTAAAATTTCCCCTTGATCTTTTTACTCCTTTCAAAGTGTTGTTTTGCCTCTGTAAGGAAAAAGAAATGGAATAAATGGATGATGCCAGAAGTTAAATATTTAAATTCATGACAAGAAAAAAAGAACAAAGCCAACCAGTGTTTCAATTAGAATGGTGGTTTGAATCAATTTATGTGGTGGTGACATCAAGTGAGATATTATAATATAACCACAATTATTATATTGATTTAAAAATGACAAAGGCCAATAGGAACATTTTGGCAACATACCGGGTGACTCAAAAAATGTCCCCCTGTTGGAAAAATCATTGCAGCAAAACTAGTAAGTGCTATAATCATAGAAATTGATTTTTCTGACATATATATATATAACACAAAGATTGAAGTATTTTTATGTTTTTTGATAATTTTCAAGATAGTAGTACCTTGGTAATTTCGAGAGATTAAAAAAATTAGTCTTACAGAACAGCTGGAAAATGGCCTAAAATTCACGATCAAATATTCCAGAACTTTTGAAATCCATTTGAAATCCTTTGAGAATTAGCATAACTAAAAGGATGATAAACTGAAACTGAGGTGGAAACTGAAATTAATATCTCATTTATTGCTCCGACAAAAGGAGTATTGAAAATAGTAAAACTGACAAGTTGCATTTCTTTTATTTTGAGATGCCTTTGATCATGCGTTTTAGGTGTGCAAAACTAATTTTTTGAATCTTTTGAATTTACCACAGGACTAATATTTTGAAAATTAACAAAAAATCAAAAACTACTTCCAATCTTGTAGCTATTAGAAAAAACAATTCTGATGATTATAGCGCAAGTAAATTTGCTGCAATGATTTTTCAAACAGGGGCCATTTTTTTAGTCACCCGGTATATTATAAATTCTACCATATTCATTGCTGATTTTAGATTTAGCCAGGCTGATGAAAGAGATATCTCAAATTAATATTCTCTCTATTTTTGAGTCAAATTTAATACTATAAAATCTTACCTGAAATATTGACTTTGTAATATTCTTTGGTCTTTCCAACATGCTTCCACTTGCAACTGCTGTTTCGTAATGTATCCTGGAATCCTAATGATAGAAGAAAACCTGCAATTTCCCAAAGAATAAGTTATTTGAATAATTTGTTTTCACATAAACCACTAAGTAAAATTGTAATAACCAATATAACACTACTGTTGCAGAAGAAAAACCCTGCCTCATTTCATTCCACCTTTTCTAATCTTTGTATGAGTAGAATTTTGGATCAGCGGCAAAATAATGATTTGCATCAAATCTTAACCAAAGTTCTTTTACAATTTTTAGCAACTTCTTTAACTCAGGTTCTTCACACTTAAAATGCATCTTGCAAATAATAACTTATTCTGTTATTGTATGACCATGCTATAAAAGTTCCCTTCGTCAAGCAATTTGAGTAGTGATACTTACCTCAACTCTTGACGTATCAGGGCATGGTTCAGCTACAAGAAAAATGAGCTAAATTATTGACTAAGAAA
>REGM01000098.1:19174-64129 GCA_004194415.1 Aurelia aurita
TATTGGAATCAATCAAAGTTTGGTTGATACCCGAAAGGCTGAAGAGTTTTCGTGATTTTTGTTCTATTTTTCTGAGCATTGGAAACATAGGTAAAATTTAATTTACACAAAAATCCATAACTTCGAAATGCGTGAAAAGAGGCCTAAAACCCTCAACCAAAATTATAAACAATCTCCTCACTCAAACACATTTCATTTCCCTCACGAGTTAAGAATCAAATCTTCACAAACGCAATAACGTATATGGTCTGATGCTTTTGTAAAAATCACTTTTTAAGCATTGAGGGAAATGAAATGTATTTGCATATTGCTCTAAGTCAAGAAATTACTTATCGCTTTTTCATTCATTTCGAAGTAAAGGAATTTTCATATATCCAGTTTTAGCTATATTTACAATGCTCAGAAAAATAGAAAAAAAATCACAAAAAGTACTTCAGCCTTGCGGCTATCAACCGAACTTTAATTCATTCCAATACCTCAAGTATTCTCCGCACAACCAATTTTCAAGCATGTGAATTTCTTTTTGGTCCACCCGGTGTGTGTTTCATATTTGAAGGAGGGTGACTCATCAGCCCATTGGCTCATTTACAAGGGACCCTCTACATAGATATGCTAAATATTTACGGAAAAAATCGAAAATATTTCAATCTGCAAATTATTGTATGACAATTATCATACCAAATTTCAATATAGAAAACTATATTATTACAGGTAATTGTCAAAATATACTATCACATTAATAATTTTCAAGAAACATTAGGAAAGATGCCTGCTTTTTTGCACTTCTATAAAAGAAATGTTGGTCGATATAGATGCGTTGATGTCATCATAAGCTTGGGAATTATCCCGTTTTTGATCATGGCGAAGGTTATGATGACGGCTACGAATGTATATGGACCAACGTTTCTCTTACAGGTGGTGCGAGGTGCAAATTTACGGAGTAGCTTCTCAGCTACTAATTCTATCGGCCTATTGAGGCAGCAGTTCTCCAGTTTTAGGCAGGTTTGCCTCAAAATGTCGAAATAGTTTCTCTTATCGTGTTCTACAAATTTTGCATATAGTTTTATTGTTTTTTATTGTTTTTCATTGTTTTTTATTGTTTTTTATTGTTCTCCTTCCCAATTAAACAAGTTTTTTTTAACATTTGACTACATTTAAGGAGTAGCTTCTCAGCTGAGACTAAGCAGGCATCTTCTTTAGCAGAATCGGAGTTTTGTTGCTTGGTTTCATTTTTCTCTGCAAAGTACTGAGTGACCCAATAAAAAGTGAAACATTTTCAAAAATCATCAAATATTGATTATGTTACGGATCATGAAACTTTATTTTTTTTCTTCGGTATAAAATATAAAATTCATTTCTGGGATGATTTTTATTTTATCCCTAAGCGGAAAATACCATAAAATTGTAGTTTGAAAACTATATTTTGAGCAAAAATATTGCACGAAACCTTGTATTTTCAGCCAAAATGTGACTTGTTGCGATTTCATATGCAAGTTTGAATCCTAAATGGGGGAGAGATTTGTCACCACATAAGCATGCAAATAGAGTAGGCAGGTTAAAAATTCAAGTTTATAGTCAACTTTTGCAGTTTTAGCGTATCCATAAAAAGCAGAAATTCCTAGGAAACCAAAGCTTCGCACAGACTTTACAATAGCGGGATGGCTCAGTGGTAGCGCGCTTGACTACCAATCTAAGGGTTGGTGGTTCGAGTTCCCGCCCTGTCGAACCTGCTACATAGCATGAGAGAGTCGCCCTGTATTCCAGGCTAAAGGAATCATGAGGTGTGGTCACATCGAGAGGAAGGAACAGGACACTGCTTCGGTAGGCTTTGCTTATCAGTTTCCTAAAACTACCTTCGGATGCCAGGTAGAAATATAGAAAAAATGTCACTTAGATTAATTTGAACCTTGACACAAATGCACCAACAAATTTTCAAAACCGGCAACGTCAAATTTTGGTGATTTAAAAAAAAGCTTCACTTGCCAGTAGCAGATATGGGAAACGGCTAAGGAGTCGAATGCAAATTCATCAAGCAGCTCTTATTGCCGTGTAAAATACATTACAACCTTTCCTTTCAGAATCAAGACTTGAAAGTGAAAGACAGCCCATTGGAACCACACATCAGCGTACTCAAAGACTTTTATATGACAGACTCGATAAGCAGAGCTTCTCAGACAATGGCTAAATGTGTAAATGCCGTTGATAAAATGCATTAACGTAATTACTTCGACATTTTAAATGAAATTTTGTTTCCCTTGTATGTTTGATTTGCATATCTAAATTGACTCATTGCAGCTCAATATGTGTGCAGGATGTGTAAAAAGATAGATATTTACAAGTGATGGAATTTATTTGCATTGCAATCTTGCTTCTTTTCTCAAATTTGAAAACTGTAACTTTCCCTTTATGATAATTTATTTGGCTGTATTTGTTTCAACAACTCCAGCCATGTTGGCTCTGCATGTTATTAAACGAGGTGCTTTCTCAAAATTCGAAACTCTGCTTGGCTACTAGAGCAAGCAATCATTCAAACTTTAACTTCTGGAACAAAATTGTGTCTCCCGGGCAGGGCAACTCCGAGTTTTATGTTAGGTGACCCGATATTGAGATCTTGATGTTTGAAAAGCTGGTTATGCCACTTATCTTGAAATTATCTATTTGTGCAATTGTATCAAGAACCTGCTGTGATTCATAGCTTTGAGATACTGCTTCATCAAATGACGGCCTAAAGCCCTGGCCATACGAGCAAACCTTGTCTGCCAAACATTTGGGGTTAGCTTGAAAAACAATGTTTCCCATTTGGCCACGTTGCAAAACATTGCTTGACAAACAGAATCGAGCTGACTTTGTTAAACAATGTTTTTCAAAAAGTTCAAAAATACTTTCTGCTTGTCACAAGCATAGGTGTAGAAGGCAGCGCCCCCAACGTTGGACAAAATTGCAAAAATCGGGCATATTTGGGCAAAAATCTCAAATGTTTGGCGAACAGTGTTTGCTCGTTTGGCCAGGGCTTTGAGACAACTGCATTTTTATGAAATTCCAGGCTGTGATGCATGCAATAAAGTGGGCAGAAATCTTTGTCAGATTCAGATGCTTTTGACCCTAGACTGTTGAGAAGAAGCTCACTCAACTTTCGTTTCGGGAAGAATTTGAATAAAATAATAAAGCATATGGGCTATGAAAACAATGTTTCTTTATGGCACAGAGTATGATGGCCTATGATTTTTCGTGCTTTAAAATTTCGTAATATTTCCCCAATGGTTACCAGCTCCAAAAACAATTTGGTCTCTGACATAGTTGTTCCTTAGTAGAATTGAACATCAACAGTATAATAAGTTTTTGGTAACATTTTAATTTGTTTCACTCGGCACATAGTTACGAATGAGTAACAGGCAAGCTAGAAACCTTTTGCATCTTCAATAGTACTCCGTGCTTTTCTCTGGTGACATTCATGCGCTCAAAATATCCAGTACCGTGAACTTTTGTCCATGATGACCTCCTTTTCAAGGAGTACACGTTTTGCTTTGTAAGAAATTTGGATCAGCCCATATTGCTGAAATTTTCTTAATTTGAAATGAAAATATCTGCCTCTTAGTACTAAAAGTTTCTTAATTTGTTTCTTACTATTCGGGTGCATGACTTGTAATTTAGTCTATTAGTGCTACAAATCCATTTCTTCACATATAAAAGAACATTAAAGAGTTTTGTTGAGATCGAAACATAAAGTTGTACTGAGTGTTCCTCGAGAATATGGTTTCAATGACATCTTTGCGATGATAGCATTGAATTTAGCTTATCTATCATTGTGCATTATATCTTTCTTCCGTGCTTATTTGTCTCTTTCAGTATTCAAGTTTCAAAGTTTCAAAAGGCCACACCTAGTCTTGGAGAATATATTTAGCCTTTCAAAATTTATGAGCGCTTCTCAAACATAGTACTACATAGAGTTTTTTACATTTTTGGCCATCCTAGTTCTAGTTTCTGACAACCTGGTTTGTTATTAAAAAACGTTTAAACATCTAAACTCTAAGATATGTCAAATAATGCATAAATTTGTTCAATAGAACGGTTTTGGCGTGTTTGGCACTATCACGTTTTGCACTTTCGTGTTTGTCACTTTCACTTTCTTTGACTTTATTACTTGTTATCTTACTATGAATCCTATACTTTTTCCCCTTAACATTACACCCGCCGAGACCTTGATCAAAGGTAGTTTCCCATTTTGCTGACTTGCACACGTATCAATGCATCCACCAGCTGAATAAGAATAACTAATGCTGTTGACCATAATTCTGTTGCAAGTCATCCGTAAAGCGATTCAACTTTTGTCAACATTAAGCAGGACCTGATGGTGTGACCAGGTTGCATTGACTTTTGTCAATCCAAAAGATAGAATACGGAGAAGTGCTGCATCATTCTGATGATTATCCTTTTAGTCCCATGCTTCAAATTGCAAAATTTATCTAGAAAGGAGACAATTAGGGGTCGATTTTCCCAAAGCTAAGCTAAGAGGGGCTAAGAGAAACTGTACTTTTGAAGTGCCAACATGAAGTATTTGCCGCGTTGCAAAGGAGCTGGATTTTGTACGAATCTCGCAGCCTCGTACAAGTGCAGCAAGCCGAGGAAGGCGCCATAACTTGAGCGTAATCCAAAATCTAATGTTACGAAAGTTGCCCCATGAGCTGAGTCGAGGTTTTCAAAGACACAGCCTCCTGAAAGCAAAACATTCTATATTGTTTATCGATCAGCTTTTATGGACTTCCAGGGGGTAAAAGGGTTAAATAATTTTGATCTGTGATAAGGGGTCTTCTATTATGTCTTACTCTTTGCATAAGTAAGAAATGTATCAAAGTTGAGAAGTGGTGCGGCTCGACTGATAGTCTCAAAGAACTGAAGGTGCAAGAAAGCAAATTGTCAACGATTCAATGAAGCAACTAGACTTCTGGATGAAGAATAAAGTTTTCAAGAAAGTGCTTCAAGTCATTAGCTGACCAAGGAGAGTTTTGCAGACTTAGTGACTGCAGGATAAAGTGGATAAATTTCACAACATTTGTTAGGCCCAGACGGTCTGACCTGGCTGGCCTACGACGTTCACGTTAACATTTGAGTGTTGTGCCCAAAACGTGCTCTTTTCTATGAAGGTGAATTTGATTGCAAGATAGCAGCCCTGTCTGATGAGAAACTTCACGTAATCGAAGTCTTTTGAACGAGGAAAAGATGGCGGATGATTACAAGAATGTAAAGTTGTCACCAATTCAACAAATGGTTGCATCATGCTCTGGTGCATTTATGGTATCTTTACTTTGTAAGTGCATTACCCATTACTGTTGTGCTAAACTAACCAGCTTGCGCACGAGCTGCTATCAGCAGGGGCACATCTAAGGGGGGAGGGACTGTTGTGGGAGTTGCAACCCCTGCAGGAGCGCAAATGCAAATTTTTTTAGGGGGGTGTGCGTTCAATTAAGGACCGAGTTTTTTTCGCGAGGAACCGATTTTTCGCCAAATAAATGTTGTTGTCAATAAATGAAAAAATAACTTTCGTAACGGTAATAATTTAACAAAAATGCAACTATAACAGACAATGTTTTGTCTACGATCGAAACGGAACAAAACATAACTGTAACTGATATTACGTTGTCTCTGGCTATCATCTTAGCCGTCTTCCCTAAATATGGAATTAAGATGGTCCGCTTAAAATCTCACGAAATAGGAATGTTTTTGAGGCATGCAAGCTTGCTTGTACGGAATCAATTAAAGATTGCTGTGCGTTATATGATTCACAAAATTTAACTGAGCATTTCTAACACAAACTATCCTTTTGATATTGTAAAACCCGGTAAAACTCCGAAAATATTTTTAATACCTAGCGGCGTGGCCAGGACAAATTAACTGGGGGGATATTAAAACAAAGGGGTCTGGGGGTGAAGCCCCAAGGGAATGGTTTGAGGACACATCCTCTACTTTGGCTTAGAACGCTTCTCTCGATCCCATGTTTGCCAGTATTAACATAGAATTTTTTATCATTTTGTGAAATTTTTTCTAAAAGTTAGCATCTCCAGGAAGATTTTTGATTGCTCGTTTTTTTTATATAAGAAACTGGTTTATAAGAAACTAGTACTAGGATGGCTGAAAATTTAAGAAACTCTAGTACTATGTTTGAGAAGCGCTAAGAAACTTTTGAAAGCTAAATTAAACAACTTCATGGCAAAATCGTTGCTCAAAATTAATTCTTGAGTAATATTCACTATAATTTTGTGTTTTGAGCCCAATACAACTCTTTTTATTGCTAAAAATTGTACTGTATGTAAAGAGACAAATACGTGGCGATGGTAGAAACTACAATGGTAGAAACAACATCATAATTCATGCACCCAAAAAATAAGAAACACAGTAAGAAACTTTTAGTACTAAAAAAAGGAAATTTCCATGTGAAATTAAGAAACCTTTAGTACTATGGGCTGATCCAAGTTTCTTATAAAAGAAAAAACGTGTATACATCATTTTATTTGGCTTAGAATTTGTATCTCCTTCCCATCTTTACCAATTAAGAACTTTGACAATTTTGTACCAGTTTTCTATAAATCACCATCTTTGAAAAAAATTTGCGCAAAGACCTTACACAGTACATTGTCTTAGAACGCTTCTCACAATCCAATGTTTGCTTGACATGAAATGGAAGCCTTGAAAATTCTGTGATAGTATGTCTGGGGCATTTTTTTAAGTGCCAACCTTACTATGGCTTAGAATGACTATCCTAGTCACTTTCCAGCATTTCTTGGAAAATTCTTACCCTACCTTACCTATACCGAGCTACTTTCTCCTCGTTTTTTAATGAATCTCGAGGACGATCTTTTGACGGAAGTGGGGAGCAAATGCCTATGAGGACCACTGTTATATGTAAGGCAGCCGGATTGATTGGGACCGACTCTGACTCCCCTGAAATTGTTCCTTAATTGGTTCCTCCACGGAAACAGGACCACTATGGCCTAATGTGATACAGCACGGTAAGTTCAGGGCAGAATCGGTAATCGGGACCGACTTTGGTTGTGATAAAGCGCGGTGGTACAACTCTGTTTAGAACTATTGAAAAACAGAAACAGTTTGAGTTCAGAGCCGGATCGGGACCGACCTTATCCCTGTCAAATAGCGACTGGGACCGGGTGGTGAAATTATTGGGGGGGTGCCACACCCCCCCCCCCCACACCCCCTCATTTGCGCCCCAGAACCCATGCCCTTTTCAGCAGAGATCAAAGGAAAACAAACATATTTTAATAAGTTCATAGTGCTGACAAGTGTGCAGATGCCCTATTTCTACCATACAACCCCTGCCCTTAATATTTCCTGGTTGTGCGCCTGTGTCAGGCTGACTGTTCATCATACATTCCATTATAGTGTGAAAAAGTGGCAAAGACTGCAGCCAAACAAAAGATTGGTGGATACTTTCAGTTCTTCACGTTTTTGCAAAAAACTTGCATGAGGCCCATCGCACAGACAGAATAGCAATTTAATGAAATAGGGTCATCCTTAAAAGAAATACCAACCAACTGTTTTTAGCTCTTTCATGCACCTGCAAAACTTAACTCGAAACTTAAAGAAATATGAAATATATAAAAAGTTGAATACTAGACAATTTCAGCTAACATTTTTTATGCCCACTTCAGATCACGTGATTGTCCTCTTGAGGAAACTTTCTTTTCATACATGTTAAAAACTTCGTACCATGAAAAGCTTGATGCGGGTAACTGATAACTGTCATATTAAGAGATGATTTCCCAAGTGTATGCTGACTTGACCTGTGCTTATAAACAACGATAGCTGAATTTGTCTATTGGCCACAAAATAGGGAATGTTGTGGTGTTGTTGAAATTTCAAGATCTATATATTTTGCATGATGCTATTCTACCATATGCCAAGCAATACTAGGTAATGAGCCTCTTGCAAAGTCCCTTGAAAATTCTAAAATTATACCGGGTGAGCCAGAAAAAAGTTCCCACTTTGGAAAATTCATAGCACCAAGAGTACTTGATGGATTGGAATGAATCAAATTCTGCTTGATAGCTGAGAAAATGAAGTATTTTTATGATTTTTCTCACGTTTTTATGAAGACTGGAAATATACTAAGTAAATTTGACTTTACCAAATTTCATAGTTGTGAATTTGCCTGAAAAAGGCCTAAAACGCTTGATCAAATCATTAGGAAACTCCTAGCACAGAACAATAAAGAAGTACAATTTTTCAAGGGTAAGAGATATTGTCTGCACATTTATTGCCATGCCCCATGAGATTCAAAAATTTCAGTATTTGTTTGAAAATCTATTTCTTATAACTCCTGAAAGAGTTGAAATGCCCTTGCGTATTGTTCTGTGTGAGGAGATTCCTTACAATTTGATCAGGTGTTTTGGGCCTTTTTCGGGCATTTTGCAACCTATTAATTTTCGTAAAGTCCAATTTACCTATATTTTCAGTAGTCATAAAAATGTGAGAAAAATCACAAAAATACTTCTGTCTTTCAGCTTTTAATCAAATTTTAAGCAAAATTTGAATCATTCAAATCCATCAAGTACTCTTGTTGCTAAGAACTCAAATCTTTAAAAAGGTGGGCGTAAAATTCTTTTACATTTTTCTTTGAATTAAATGGCTTGAAAGCAATTTAGGGTACTTTGCTGTAAATCTGCCGTGGAAATTTTTAGATATCTTGATTATTTTCAAATGGCGGCATTAAAAAATTCACAAAAAATACTAGAATCTAATTCTGGATTTTAGCTAAAGATTAAGTTATAAATCTTCAAAATCGGTCTAGTGTACGATTTATCNTTCACAAAAAATACTAGAATCTAATTCTGGATTTTAGCTAAAGATTAAGTTATAAATCTTCAAAATCGGTCTAGTGTACGATTTATCGTGGCCTGTCAAAAGTGGATAGTGTTTTTGGCGCACCCGGTATTACTTAATTGATTTGCGCTGCGAAGCAGCATTGCCAATATTAAAATGCCTTCACTCAACCGGATGTACAAACACGGAACTGATATGATGCGGAGGCGTTTTAGCCAATAAGACGGGCTTATTCTTATTTCTGTGAAAACAATAGATTCATGTTCACTCTGTCCTTGGAAGTTTGATGTTTGAAGCAATGTTTCGCCAAACATATTGGATGAAAAAGGTGAGAAAATATGTGCGCAGGCATGATAGTTGTTGTTGCTGAACATTGAAATGTTTGGGTGCATTGATCATTGTTAATTGTCCACGTCCACGGCGAACATAGTGCTGTCGCTGTCATCCTTGAATGGCCGCTTTTGTTTTGGGTATTTGAAGCTGTCAAGCGGTTTCTTACCATTTGGACTCCAGCAGTCGCAGTTTATATCAGGTACTCTAAAACCTGGAAATATGTGTTTATATAAGGTGCAATTTGCTGTCAAGTCTGACGCTCTCTAAGGAGACGAGAAGCCTTGTGTGATTTACAGTTGCGATACGGAAGTATTCTATACAGTCAGTATGCAGTCAGACAGTTAGGCCTACCAGAAATCCTTGTTGTTTTTCTACTTGATTGATAAGATGCCTTAAATTGCTTAGCAAATTAACAATGAGCGAGATAATTACCTCTTGATTACAAAAGGTTATTGTAAACAAACAACCTTTGAATGGAAACGTCATACAGTATCAATTATTTACTGAATTCAAAGACTATTATATGAAGAGTTTCTCCTAGCAACAAATCTTATTCCATAAAATAAGAATTTTCATGAACACAGGAGAAGGGGTAAGAGAAGTAGCTAGCTGCCCTCCCTTCCAAAGCTACAAGGTGACCTGGTACCATTTTTTGCAGTAGAAGCAAGTGCAGCTGCTTGATGGCTGTAGTATCCTTGCATAGTGGGGGGGGAGGGGGAGGCAAATAATTCATCACACCAGTCAATAATTCGCACTATGGCGCAAATCTTAAGGTAGGGATATCTCTTGTTAGTATTAAAATGTCTCTTTTGCTTTATTGGTATCAATAATCTTATTTGGTAGTTATCATGATGAATCTACAATTTCAATTTTTTCTCAACTTATAGCTACACCATTTGATGTTGTCAAAGTACGCTTACAAGCTCAACTCAAGCCACAAGGTAAGGACACAATTGCTTTATTACATTTGCATTTCACCACAACCCAATAAACCCTTTTTATGCCTTGGAACTTAAACCAACATAAAAAAGGAGCTCTTACAGTAAATTTTTCCCTATGAAATAAAAGATTTTTTTAGAAAGTGCCTGGTTCCCCATATTTGTTGAGGCCTGATATTCACAGAACTTGATTGGTATAAACAGGTCGGAATTTAAGTGATCTCACTCTTTAATGCCTGTGCCAGGATTAAAAAGATGGTGGGGTTAAGAACTAGAAAATTTCCAATTTTGGGAGGACAAAAGGGATACGTACCAGAAGACATTTTTTATGGCATTTTTTATTGACAATCAAAGATAACATTGGGATATTGATGAGGACATCTCTTTGCTAATCTTCCCTGTAGTGCTGCCCCTGCACACTGCGCACTTTGAGGAAGTGTGATTATACAAAAACGTGTCACTAATATTCAATAGGCAATCTCACAGTCCCCTCCAGGTCAAAGTAAGTTAGAAATTTATACTGAAAACAGACAGTGCAAGAAAAGATGGCTCTGCTATGCAGAGTTTGGGAGGTAGTCATTACCAATAGACCTTTAACTATTTGGCAACAGAATCTGAAACAAGCAACATTTTTCTTGGTAAATTCTGGTAAATGGTGGATTTTTGGGTGTGAATGATCAAGATCAAACCTTGTTTATGTATCTTTTCAACCTTTGGAATTGGATTCAAATGCCTATAGCTGATAGTAGATTCCAAAAATAGCACAAATCTTTTCTTGCCGTGGTTTGGCCCAATCCTATATGGAATGGATTCTGCTGTAAAGGATAATGTATAGCAAGTGCTGGATCAATTTACAAAGTATTTGTAATTATTATGCAATTTGTCATTTGCCAATGAAGCAAATTGAGATGATGAGATGAGATAGAATTAAATGTTATTTCAGAGTTCTCTAACATGCTTGTAATTTGAAAAGTATGATGTTTTCAATTTTTTCTACTTCATCTCAAGAATTTAATTACAATAGTCTAAAGGCAACAATTTCTTTATTGCAGCTAGCACTTGTTATGTAGCAACAAATGGCCTGATTGATCACATGTGTTATTGTGGCTTTACTGGAGCAGTTGATGGTAGCATGTCATGCATCATGACACCTGAAGCCCCTGCAATTAAATTCACTTCAACAGCAGTGAGTTTAGCATTTTCTTTTATTTCTTGACAGCTATTTATTCTGAAAAATTTCACATGCATTTAAAATCTCAGACATATCTCAGACAATGTTGATTTTGAAAGATTGATCCATTAAATAGTTTGTTGTGTTTGAATGCTTAAAAATGGAAGAGCTTGAATAAGCATGTAACATAGCCATTTCCCATTAGAAGTGGCTTTGTCATTTCCTATTTGCTTATTCATAGAACATAGCATGTAATCCTCTTCATTTGATAGAATGCATCAGAGCTTTTCACATTCAGAGGGTTTATAGTCTCTGATTTTTCAAATTCGGCAAAAAGATTCTATAGGAAGCTGATGTTCTCATCCTGGCATGGCTATGGTTTTTGAAGCATCGAGAACAGTAAAATATAAGTGTCCTTGTTGTCAACATATACAAGTTTCTCTTGATGGGCTTGATGGGATTAAAATGCACGAATAATACAAAAGCTGCCTTCAAACTTGACTATAGAATTGCATTATTTTGAGATATTATGTTATCAAAAACATAGCATCGTATGTAAACCCCAAGTGCAGAGATAGCACAGATCCCTTCAATAATTCTAGCAGGATTGGAGGAGAGTGAAAGTTTTGCTTTCCTCAAAAAGTTGCCCCTCAATTGTAGATATCTGAAAGCATATTTTTGCCAAAATAAAGTGTGTAACAAAGCATTGCTGATCAACAGTTTTTAAAACTTTGCTTGTCGACTTGGAAAAATATCATTTTTCTTTGGTATGGGTTTATTTTTGTAGTTTTAGCAGTTTATAATTTTAGCAGTTTATAACTCGAAAAAGGAACAGCACAAAATTTTAGCAATGTTTAGCCTGTGGGAATATATCTTGTAGTTTGATGAATGAGTCAGGTGGTGACACGTTAAGTGAGCAGGATGGCACCTGTTATTCCAGCTGGTTGCATGAGATAAAATGTTTCTTTGCAAGTCATGGTGATATAAAAATTACAGGTGTAAGTATTCAGGAATGTTTTAAATATGAAAACAGCAAGCGATATCAATGAAAACCACAACCCACCGGCATTGATGATTTCAGAATGGTTGGCAAGGTGAAGATCAGCTGAATAATAAAAGCAAAGAAAGCATGACATTGCATTTTCTCTGGGTTTGCACCAGGTTAAAAAAAAATGGCCAAAAGGGATGTGAGCCCTGGGGGAAGCTATTATTCTAAAAGATTGGACAATTAAGCCTGGTTTCCAAAATCTGTTAATTACCGATTTGTGTCCACTTCTGGAAATATCCTCTTCTGGATTTACTTTTTATAAACCTTTGTAACTTTTTAAAATCCTTTCTCGCAGTTTTATTATTATTTTTAGACTTATATGCCTAACTAACAGTTATCAATCGCTTATTACATGCTATGTGCTTCTTTTTTTTAGGATGCCTTCACTAAGATCTTTCAGAATGAAGGACTTTTTAAATTATGGAAAGGTCTACCTGCCACTTTGTAAGTGTCTTTTTTATTTCGTTTTCCTCCAGAAACTTGGGGAACTGAAAACGATTCATGTTCTTGATCTTTATGCTTCTGCAGCATATTTATACTTTTACAGATTGTTTATGCTTTATAGCATGATTGCAATTGAAAGTTCACAGCATATTTATGAACCAGTTTTGTGTCTTTGATTTGGTCAACCAAATGTTTTTATTCACCTAATGAGCTGCAAATGTTTGGTCTAATTTAGTTTCAAAAGCACAATATCTCCTGTTCGTACGGTAGACTTATTGTCTTACAACTGTGTCCAGCATTTCTACTAAAATTCGTAAAGCATTGCCTTTTGTGTTGCCAAGCTAAGAGCTCTTTATTTACATATTATCTATTGAAACTATCCGATTAGACGCTCCCCGCATTTATTCAAAACTTCAGTGATAAATGCGCTTAAGAATACCGGGTGCGCCAAAAATAATTATGCACTTTTGACAGTCCACGAAAAATCATACACTAACCCGATCGATTTTTCGGCTGCCTACTTCTCGCAGTATAAGCGATTTTGTGAAAATTCTTACTCTGGAAACAGCTAGACAAGACAATATAGGGAAACTCTTGAAAACGATATGGGAATTAAGAAATGGATGAGTTATGATCAGTTGCACGAGCGGTGTCTCCATCCTTGCTCAATCTTTAGTGTTGCTTTTATCAATTCAAAAGCCTTCTCTTTTGATAAGTTGAACAAAATATTTATGTTGCTGAAAAATGATTGTTTTTTCTTTGTCCTTTCAAGTTCCCTCTTTACAAAACTTGATCGATGTTTTTCGATCGATTTAGACTGTTTCCAAGCCAATGATTTTCTGGAATCGCTTATTACTTGGGAAGTTGGCCTCTGAAAAATCAACAACAAAAATGCCAAGTATTATTGGGATTTTGAATAGAGATTAAATCATCATTCGTCAAAATCGGCAATGTGTACGGTTTATGATGGCCTCAAAAGTGGATAATTTTTTTGGCGCACCCGGTAGCATAACTACTGATGATAAAACATCGAAAGGTTCTTTATTTGAGTTGGCTGGTATATACGTATAGCTAAAATGCTACGCCAGCAAAACCCTGTGCTAATAGACAATTACGGAAAAGATGGCTTGGGGGGCATTTGACCAAGATGCATTGCGTTCTATAATGGAATCAACAGTGATTATTTAGAAATTCGATCACTAAACGCAATGCATCTTGGTCAAATGCCCCCTGACGCCATCTTTTTTCCGTGCTCGTCTATTGATGTTAATTCGAGACCAATGCGTTTATTCATGACCCAGCATCTAATACCGGGTGAGTCAGAAAAAACGCACGCCGTTTCAATAGCTACTGATCCCGAAATATCAAAGCAATAATACGTGTTAATATTTTATTGAATAGCCAACATGTTCAATTAATTTTAGAATTTTGTCTGGCTGAAATCGGTCACTCCGTTCCGATTTTATGAGGGATTTTCTCGAAAAGATCCCTTCGAAAAACACACTTTATCATGTGCTATCGTCTCGAGAGAGTGAAAAGTCATCCCCACTAGTGCATCAAAATTNATCTGTTAATTACCGATTTGTGTCCACTTCTGGGAATATCCTCTTCTAGATTTACTTTTTATAAACCTTTGTAACTTTTTAAAATCCTTTCTCGCAGTTTTATTATTATTTTTAGACTTATATGCCTAACTAACAGTTATCAATCGCGTATTACATGCTATGTGCTTCTTTTTTTTAGGATGCCTTCACTAAGATCTTTCAGAATGAAGGACTTTTTAAATTATGGAAAGGTCTACCTGCCACTTTGTAAGTGTCTTTTTTATTTCGTTTTCCTCCAGAAACTTGGGGAACTGAAAACGATTCATGTTCTTGATCTTTATGCTTCTGCAGCATATTTCTACTTTTACAGATTGTTTATGCTTTATAGCATGATTGCAATTGAAAGTTCACAGCATATTTATGAACCAGTTTTGGGTCTTTGATTTGGTCAACCAAATGTTTTTATTCACCTAATGAGCTGCAAATGTTTGGTCTAATTTAGTTTCAAAAGCACAATATCTCCTGTTCGTACGGTAGACTTATTGTCTTACAACTGTGTCCAGCATTTCTACTAAAAGTTCGTAAAGCATTGCCTTTTGTGTTGCCAAGCTAAGAGCTCTTTATTTACATATTATCTATTGAAACTATCCAATTAGGCGCTCCCCACATTTATTCAAAACTTCAGTGATAAATACGCTTAAGAATACCGGGTGCGCCAAAAATAATTATGCACTTTTAACAGTCCACGAAAAATCATACACTAAGCCGATCGATTTTTCGGCTGCCTACTTCCCGCATTATAAGCGATTTTGTGAAAATTCTTACTCTGGAAACAGCCTAGACAAGACAATAGGGAAACTCTTGAACCGATATGAGAATTAAGAAATGGATGAGTTATGATCAGTTGCGCGAGCGGTGTCTCCATCCTTGCGCAATCTTTAGTGTTGCTTTTATCAATTCAAAAGCCTTCTCTTTTGATATGTTGAGCAAAGTCTTTATGTTGCTGAAAAATGATTGTTTTCTCTTTGTCCTTTCAAGTTCCCTCTTTACAAAATTTTATCGATGTTTTTCGATCGATTTAGACTGTTTCCAAGCCAATGATTTTGTGGAATCGCTTATTAATTGGGAAGTTGGCCTCTGAAAAATCAACAACAAAATGCCAAGTATTATTGGGATTTTGAATAAAGATTAAATCATCATTCGTCAAAATCGGCAATGTGTACGGTTTATGATGGCCTGTCAAAATTGGATAATTTTTTTGGCGCACCCGGTAGCATAACTAATGAGGATAAAACATCGAAAGGTTCTTTATTTGAGTTGGCTGGTATATACGTATAGCTAAAATGCTACGCCAGCAAAACCCTGTGCTAATAGACAATTACGGAAAAGATGGCGTCGGAGGGCATTCGACCAAGATGCATTGCGTTCTATAATGGAATCAACAGTGATTCTTTAGAAATTCGATCACTAAACGCAATGCATCTTGGTCAAATGCCCCCTGACGCCATCTTTTCCGTAATCGTCTATTGGTGTTGATTCGAGACCAGTGCGTTTATTCATGACCCAGCATCTAATACCGGGTGAGTCAGAAAAAACGCACGCCGTTTCAATAGCTACTGATCCCGAAATATCAAAGCAATAATACGTGTTAATGTTTTATTGGATAGCCAACATGTTCAATTAATTTTAGAATTTTGTCTGGCTGAAATCGGTCACTCCGTTCCGATTTTATGAGGGATTTTCTCGAAAAGGTCCTTTCGAAAAACACACTTTATCATGTGCTATCGTCTCGAGAGAGTGAAAAGTCATCCCCACTAGAACATCAAAATTAGTTGAGGGGATTCCATCCTGTCAAGAGGATATTACTTGCAATCACAGGTAATTGCCATTGCTGTGTGGCAGGAACACTGATTGACAATGATTTTTCAGCGGTTTTTTAGACTCTTTGAAGCAAGCTTCTCGAGAAAATCTCCCATATCTATGGAAAGGAGAGGCCAATTTAAGCCAGGTAAACTTTCATATCCGATTGAACATATCAGCTATCAAACAAGACATTTGCTAATATTATTGCTTTGATATTTAGGGAACAATATTTTTTCAAACGTCGTGCATATTTTTTTACTCACCCGGTAGAATCAATATGGTGTTGATATTTGAGATTGTTATTTGTATCATTTTCTGCTGTGTCCACAATATCTAACCTCAGTTTTGCTGTTTTTCTGTACAGGGTTATGATGGTACCACAAACTGTAGTATATTTTACTGCCTATGATCAACTCAAAGTGAGATTAGGTTTGAAACAAGGACAACATAATCTGTATGCGCCTATGGTTGCTGGTATGAGTGCTAGAGGTGAGCTCACTGCTTTCTTTTACTGCCTAACAGCCCAGTACTTCTCTGGCATGCCATTTCCAACAGGATGTATAGAGCTCTCAAAGGATGCACTGGAATTTCGCTATTTCCAGTGAATATTGTGTGTACCTCTAACTTTGCCATCATAGATCTAGCTTCAGTGATTAACATGGTAATTCCTGCTCTTTGGCAAAATTAAAAGGATATTTTCAGTGACAGAAAACAAGCTAGCTTATTATATCCTTGAAGGGAATTTAGATATATATCTATTCCCCAAGGGGAAGATAGTTCCAGTTAATATAAGTGACATTTATTAACTTTGTAGGGATAAGCCAGTTGCCTCCCTGACGAAAAGAAGTATCGTTATGCTTATACACTGGGTGATAAAGAAAACATACAATTTTGACAGCTCGCAATAAATCATACATTGGGTAGATTTATGACAGAAGACACCTTTATGGCAGATTTTCTGTCACCTGCTTCCAGAGATATAAGCGTTTTTTCGATCGATGAATAAGGATGCTCAGAGTTTTTGAAAGCTGAAGTGGACAGTAAAGAGAGAAAATCGGCGAGATTACTTTTTTTTCATCTGTGCTACAAGGGCTAGATTTAATTTGATGTGTGATTATAATGGTACTGAAAGCATTTTGTACTTCCGTAAGTGAAATTTCTGGTCTAATTTCTAGAATTTTGCAGTCAATACTAGTCAAACTTTTAAAATTTGCATTGTACTTCTTCTCTTCTCAGTTTTTGCTGTGGCAGCAATATCTCCAATAGAAATGGTTAGAACGAAATTACAATCAAGGAAAGGATATAAATACACAGGTTTGTGCAGTTTGTCGAGATTAACATGACTATATTGCTGCTGGTCTTTTTGTCTGGATTAATATTTTTACTCTACAGATATCTAAACAATTGGCTCTTTGTTCCCTTACAAAATTGGCTGCGATCACACTAGTCGCTCCATCGCCATCTTTTCCAATAAACAAACCTAACTATTCTGTGATATGTGAGCGCACTTCCTTTTCAAATACAACGCTGTTACAACATTTCTTTCCCTGAGAAGAGTTCATAGAAAATCATAGGATCCAAAGCATCAGGGAAAACAATGCACCGATCTAATTTTTAGCGTTATTTAAGGAAAATAAGCCAATCACAGCCTAGCATCGCAGTTTAAACCGAGGCTGTTTTAAAGAGAGATTTTCAGCTCAGGGTGACCGGGTGTCGTCGTATTGTTATATTACCGTGTTTTTGGCGACAAATTTCAAGAAAATGAAACCATTCACATTATAACGGGAGTGAACTCCAGCGTGACCGCAGCCACTGAGCTCTGTTGGTGAGTTGATACTCCATTTTTGCCCCTTATTTCAGAGTGTCATTGTTTTCTGATGATATGATGTATTTCAAATCAGTTCTTCTTTAAACTACTTTTGTTATGCTTAAACTACCTTTTTTTAACATTGCAGAAGTCTTCTCAGTTCTTCGGAATGCAATACGCCAAGAGGGTTTCCTTTCCATGTGGAGAGGAATGGGTCCAACTCTCCTTAGAGATGTTCCATTTTCAGGTACGATGTTCCAAACAGTTGAATTTTGTTTAAGGTTTTCAGCTGTTTTAGCGTTTTGAAAGGATCTTATTTTTAGAAATCTCCCATCATTTCGTAAGAAAATGTCTGCTATTGAAGTAGGCGTTTGCAAAGTTAATAGGATTTTATGTGCTTGTTAGTTGTACATTTTCGCAGAATAGGAACCACAACAATGACGTCGATGGCGTCGATTTTGTAGCCATTTAAAGCGGCATTGTTTATACTATCCCGTTACACCTTTGTATTAAGAAAAAGCTGCGATATTTCAAAAATTCTCCATTTATAGTTTTAAAATTTTGCTAAAAAAGCCCGACATAAATAGCAAAATGGAATCTACGTTATTTTTAAACCTCTGAACTCTTTTTGGCGTGCACGGTAGTATTGTAGTAACGCATTGTTAATTAAGCTCGTATCTTTTTAATTTACTCTAGCATTCTATTGGTCAGCATATGAACTGATGAAAGCACGGTACGAAGAACCAACGTTTGGTGCTACATTTGCAGCAGGTGCCAGTTCGGGACTAGTAAGATTCGCATTCTCAATTTTTTAGATTATCTTATTTACAAGGTCATCTCTATTATCAGCCGCTGGGTGTTTTTCCCAGTTAAATATGACATTGTGTCTTACGAGGGGTATATCACACTGTCGAAAAAGCGTACAAGATTTATTTTAAATAAAAGGATTTTTTTTTATTTTTGGGGATTTTCCTTGAAAAAAGGATATAATGCAAAATATGCTGCTTATTCTCCTCAGACACTCTCTTGTTTGGCCACGCCACGGGGAAGTGGTAGGCAAACCAGAGCCTATAGCAGAGAGCTCAACAGACATTTATATAAGGATAGAAGCATAGAAATCACTTGTTGGCAAAGTTTTCAAACTAGCAATGACGAAATGGCTTGTGGGCAAAATTTACAAACAAAATGTAAGAAACGCACTTTGGGGCAACAGTTTCCAAACAAAGTATTTGATGTGGTGCAAAGTCCCTTGTCTGTACCCCCATAAAATGTATTTACTGTAACATCTTGTTTCCTAAAAGGAAGACACAACGATTTAACATGGAAGCTCTTTTGAATATCGAAATAGCATTTTTAGGTACAGTTCGATTGTTTTCTCTACAACGTGCATGCGGAGGAGCCTTTTATTTCAGTAGAATTGAGATCGGGAAGATCTTGAAGAGTTTCCAGTCCCAAGTGTACTGCTACGCAAAGCTTCCAAAAGGGTTGTTTACTGGGAGTCATTAAAAATTTATAATTGTCTTTGAAATAATTTTGCATAAACAATGTTCTTGTATGCGTGTTGCACAATATTTCATTAAAAACAAACAAATACAGTATAAATAATTGTAGTATGAACAGAGCTTTGTTTTGTACGTTCATAGTACAATTATTTATATTGTATTTGCTTGTTTTTAATGTTATTTTGCGATAATTTTAGCTTAGGTTGTGTAAATATATTTTTATGTAAATAAGATTTTCAAAATGTATAAATACTCGGCTGTCCCAGGTTTTAGCTTAACTGAAGAAGATTTAATATCGAAACGTTTTGCATAAACAGTTGTGTTTTTATAGTATTAATAGTAATAATAGTAGTAATGATAACAATGAATCAGTTCCAGTTTATCCACATGGTGGCTGAACAACTGGAAGTTACTCTAAAATTTATGAATTTACTGGTATGTATCTAAAAAGAAAGAAGGAAAATCCCAAAATTATCTACGATATACCAAGCCAGCTGAAGGCTTTTCTTAAGAGAAGAAAATACATCATATCACAGTGTTATAAGATCATTCCTTTAATTGCAGCTTGCAGCAGCATTAACAACTCCCTTCGATGTTGTCAAAACACATCGACAAATGGAACTTGGCGAGCTTGGATACCGTAAGTAGGCATTCATATAGCCTGCGTGCAGACTATGCTCCGCCACTGCGAAGGAGTGATCCTCGTTGGCACTCCTTCGCAGTGGAAAAGTATAGTCTGCACGCAGGCTAGCATTCATACTGTTTTTCCGATATTTGTTGCAGTAAAACATCGTATGTTAGGGTCCCTATTTCTGATCGTAGTAAAGCAACAATGCTTTAGTTTTGAGTCGAAGATCTTTTAGGGTGTGTTTGATTCGTAATTCTAAACCTACCAAATTCTGAAAATAGTATACTTCGCAGAGACGGAAATATATTTCCCAATCAAACACAAACATCTTTAAAACAGCAGGTATCCGACTCAAAATGGCAAAAATAAAAATTCGTGGTTCTCATATGAAAGCTTTTATTGTATTTTTGCTGAATCATCTGGAGAAACTTTATTTGTCCTAACAACCACACTCAGAAAAATTCTAAATTGCTACCGAGTGAGTCAGAAAAATGTTTAGACGTTTGAGAACTTGTAGTTTTCAAACTATGTATCAGATTTTTATAAACTGATAATAATTATGTTGCTAACACGTCAACTTAGATACAAAAATGTAGTTTTTCAAGATAGGTCATATGTTTCTCAAGTTGCAAGCAATTTTATAAAAATGTCTCATGTCAAAGTCCTTCAAATTGCAATCCCCTAGGGGGGTCCGTGCCAATATTTGGGGTCTGTAGATAACAACATAAACACAATTCAATATTTGGGGTTCATGAATATGAAAGAAAAGCGAATCATGCAATTTGGCGCGATTCATTACAGTAACCCATTAAATCATTCGTACAATACAATAAATAACCATATTTGGGGTCTCCAGGACCCAGAACTAGAAATGAATAATAATATTTGGGTTCTCCAAAACATCAGCCTCAATATTTAGGGGTCAGCAAAGAAATTTTGGCATGGACCCCCCCTGTATTGAAAATTAGGGAGTACCCCCATGGGTAAAATCCAGCATAAGGCTCAAATCTTTAAAAAGGTCGGTGTAAAATTCCTTTACGTTTTTCTTTGAAATAAAGCCCTTGAAAAGAACTCAGGGTACTTTCCTGTAAATCTGCCGTGGAAAATTTTTTAATATCTTGATTGTTTTCGAAATGGCGGCATTTATTATATTTGAGGCTGTGACATCATCAAATTTCTAAATCCTAAACCAGCAGAGGGACAGATTTCTTCTTGCCACCATATTGTAGACCTTCATAAACTATGGTTTTTCTTGAAGATTGTATCATTTTTCCTCTATTGATTTAGGATTTACGATGATTTTAATTTTTTTTTAACAAAATTTTCCATGAATTCTTCCAACAACAATAAAAATACCGCCATTTTGAAAGTAATCAAGATATCAAAAAGTTTCCACGGCAGATTTACAGGGAAGTACCCCAAGTTCCTTTCAAGCCATTCAATTCAAAGAAAACTGTAATAAGATTTTACACTCACCTTTTTAAAGATTTGAAAGATTTGAGCCCTATGCTGTAAAATCCTTGATCAAATCTGCGAACATGCAGCCTCATGACAGTCGCACGTGTGTAAAGTTATGCAGCATCCGCTTTATGTACCCAGTAAGATGTTTGAGAGATAAGACAGACAGGCAGAGTTTGATTATGATAAATGTAGGAGTGAATTGCTAGCAAATCTGATCAAGGATTTTAGGCCTGTTTCCAAAGATTTTGAGATGAAATATTTTTATAAAATCATTTGTAAATCAAGAATTGTTCAACCGATTTTGACAAACTTAATTCTTATCTCTTGAGTTGCCATGTTAGCTGCACAAATGTAATCAGTTTATAGGAATCTGATAAATAGTTTAAAAGCTACACGTTTTAAAACGTGTAAACATTTCTCTGATTCATCCGGTGTAAGTTGAGTTTAAGTGCGTTCTCAAGATCTGCATTGTTCTCTTGCAGGTAATCCCGGTCAGAAGAAGCTGCCGTTTACATTTACTCTAGTATTCAAGCTGGCTAGAGAACAAGGCTTCAAGTCCCTTTTCACAGGTAAACGTTTTGCAGCATCAAATTTATTTCTCTAAAATCGGTCATATCGTTCTGGAGTTATTGGTGATTTTGCTTGGAAGCTGTTCTTGGAAGTTCTTGAAAAAAGGGCTAGAAGTTACAACCAAATTTTGCAAGTTTTCAGATTTAAAATGATGGCAATTGCGTCAAAATCTCCTGAGAAGCTAAGATAAGCCATGCAATAGACAATAACGCTAAAGATGGTGGCCGCGCAAAGCATGCTGGTAAAAAGCTCCCTGACGACCACCTAACGATATAAAATTTTGGTCTGCCGTTTCGACTAGCTAGCTGTGGTAAAGTCTGGAACAAGTAATCACTGTAAACAAATAGGACATTTTGTAATTCGAACATGAATCTTTAATTAAAACTTCAATTCGAATCAAAACGTTACGTTTTCTGCTTTGGGAAGGTTTCCTTTCGAACCGTGTTGCATTCGAATTCAAGGTCGATTCGAATTCAAGCTAGCTAATCGAAACGGCAGACCAAAATTGTATGTCGTTAGGTGGTCGTCAGGGAGCTTTTTACCAGCATGCTTTGCAGCAAAACACAATGCAGTCTTTGGAGCCGCCATCTTTAGCGTTATTGTCTATTGCAAGTACACATTTGTATCATTTGTTTTCCACCCAAGAAGCTGTCTATGCTTGTTTTGACTGTTTATACACAGGGAGCCCCCTTTCAAAGTAGCAGAAACTAAACGAATAAGAAATGGACGAAGCGCGGCATCTGCGAAGGAGCAATCAAAATAAGAAATGGACGAGGCGCGGTATCTGCGAAGGAGCAATGAAAGATGAACGATGCGCGTTTTGCGATGCCTCGCTCTGCGCTTCATCCATTTCTTATTCGTTTAGTTTCTGCTTCTTTGAAAGGGTGCTCCCTGTGGTTTATAAGCTGAAAATTAGAGAAAATTTGATAAGCATTTCTAGTCAATTATCCACCATGTTTGAAAACAGCTCCATAACTAAATTTTATTGAAATTAAGTTTAAAATGTAAGTTAATCTTTTCACCATAAAATGGCATACAGTACGATGACATTGGTTGATTATTCGTAATTATGCAGTTCGTCAAACGCCTGTACTTTTTTTACTCACCCTGTACGTTTGCCGAAATGTGTGAATACGAGTTACAGAACGCTTTCAACCAATCATTCATCACTCATCAATCAATCATCAATCAATCATCAATCACTTTGAAGTAGAATGGTTAACTAAGATGTGAAAATTTATTTCACTAATATTGTTTACAACGTTCTACTGCTATTGCCCATTTTGCTTGTAAATTGTTTTTGACAATTTTACAAATAGAATTTCAAATTTCAATAAACATTTTGTCTAGTTTTCAGGCTCAAAACAATGAAAATGAGCATGTTTTCTTTTTTAGGAAGAACAGCGGCAAACAAACATGATATTGTATGCTTACTTTGTTTGTTAGAAAATTAATTATACAAGTGCCATCATTCTAAAGCTGAAAACCTGACGAAATTTGATTTTGATCTCTAGTTTTTTGGAGTCATTCAAAAAACAGCTTCCAAGGAAAAAATCATCCTTAACTCCGTTGATTTCTCACTCTTATGATAAACATCATGGCTACATTTAAACGTTTTCTTCACTGAGTAGGGATCTTTTGCATAACACTTTGACCAATGTTCGTTCTTGATTTTCAGCTGTAAGGTTATTTTTACATCTTTTTTTGTCGCAGTGCTAATAATTATATTATTTTATCGCAGGAATTGTACCAAGGCTTGCCAAAATTACTCCCGCCTGTGCAGTAATGATTAGCACCTATGAATATGGAAAGAAGTATTTTCGAAAGAAGAATGGACAGAACATGGAGAGAGATTTGTCTATTGATAGAAAATTGAAATATGCATAAGCATCAGATTCTAATTGACATGGGAATGAGCCGACAAATTGAGATGTTAAGATATATTCTACACAGTGCACTGACTAAACAGGAAAATCAAAACATCCGCAAATAGCCACGAAAACATTACACGAAAACAAATTGCGAAAGGTTTGTCCGGAGGAGAGGCAACGTAGTACCTGATCCACAGTCGAATGCTTTTACCCTCCTTGTATCAATGTGAGGTGCATTATACAAGGGCTAAAGTCATAGCCATAAAGGGTTGAAGTTAATAGATGTTACTACGCAAGAAGAACGTTTGCTCTCGAAGGATCAACGAATATGGTTAGATACAATTATTTCTGACCCCTGTGTTCTTATTCCAATTTATATCAATGTGAGATGCATTATACAAAGGTAGGAATTATAGAGTTCACACCGTTCATGGTTTATCAGGCCAGAAGAAAGTTTGAGACAAAACAAGAAGCTACCGTCGAAAATTGGTGTGGTCAAAAGCGATAACTCTTTCCACGTCTCTTGTTTGTTCTTAGATGGCGCTTCAAGAAATCACGAGAGTCTCCGCTCGACGCCTATCATGTTCAGAAATAATGACTCTTTCCATGCCTTTTGTTCTAAACCAACTTATATCAATGTGAGATGCATTATACAAGGGCCAAACTATGCAAGAAGAACACTGGCGTTTCAAGGCACAAAATGAAAGTACTGTCAGCGCCTATTATGGTCTCACACAACAACTAGTCCCACGTCTTCTGCTCTTATACCAACTTGTATCAATGTGAGATACATTATACAAAGCCCAAACTATGCAAGAAGAACACTGGCATTTCAAGGCCAAAATGAAAGTATCTGTCAGCGCCTATTATGGTCTCACACAACAACTAGTCCAACGTCTTCTGCTCTTATACCAACTTGTATCAATGTGAGATGTATTATACAAATATTATCAAGATTCACGGAGTTATCAACAGGTAACTGTTTTATCATGCCAAAAGAAGCAATAAACCTTGTAGCCATTCTACAAAAGCGTCTGGATCGAGCAATGTTTTTTGACATTTTTACAGGAAAGGTTTGGGTATGTGGCGTTATGTATAAAATAGACAATAACGCTAAAGATGGCGGCTCCAAAGACTCCATTATGTTTTCCTGCAAAACATGCTGGTAGAAAGCTCCCTGACGACCACCTAACGACACAATTACTAGGGCTCAACGTAATAAGTCTTGGTATTGGCGTGCTTCTCAAAAGGAATTTTTTTGGCTAGATCCCCTTTTTCACAAAAGTGTGCCTTTGACAAGACCAACCTTTGCCTGGACCAATTTTTTTGAAAATTTGTACCGTCACCTAGGCACCAGAATACAGAGAAGAAGAGAAACGATACCCTTGGCCGGACTAAACTCACAAAAATTATGCCTTTTGGCTAGACTAAGCTTGCAAAATGTTGCTCAGAAAAATTTTGTCCCAAAATTATTTGCTCCTCGAAGTTTTGGCTTTAATTGTATTTAATCCATTCTTAGCAAGTTTAGTTGAAGTGGCCTTGACACTTTTATAAACCGCTTTATTATGATACGAAGTATCGAGGGTGCGTTTTATATGATGCGAAGTATTGAGGGTGCGTTTGATGATTTGAATAATTATAACATAGTAGTTAATTTCTAATTCTTACAAATATTCTCTTTGATAATAAATGAAATATTTGTCATATGAAGTTGCCAGAGAACCAATTACGCTCTTTGTATCTCTGTACTTTTCCTTTACCATGATTTTCTTGGGGCTGTCTCTAAAATATGGAATATGGAATTATTTAATGGAATAATGTACCCTGGTTACCAGAGCCAAAGAACTAAAACATGAAAGTTTTGGCATTTTAGTACTAAAAGTTTCTGAATTTGTTTCTTATTTTTTAAGTGCATGAATTATTATGTAGTTTCTAACTTTCTAACACTGCTGCAGATATGTTTCTTGAAATATCAAACATCAGGTGGGAAGGAAACGTGTTCTATTACGTTCAAAACATAAAATTGTTTGTTAATATTACTCAAGGATAAGGGTTCAACGACATATTTATCATAATATCTTTGAATTTTGCTGTTGAAAGTTTCTTAGCTCTTTCCGAACTTGATACTAGAGTTTCTTAAATTTTCGGCCATCCTAGTACTAGTTTCTTATAAACCAGTTTCTTATATAAAAAATGTACCCAGTCTCTAAAATATGCAATGCCTAAATTCACTCCAAATTGGCTTGGAAGTCGATAAACCATAATCATTGTTTTTCAGACGAATCTATAGGTTCTTTGCATGAATATGGCGTCAACAATTAAATCCAGATATATCATGTATGGTATTTCTGCAACCTCGTCCCCAGGGCCTTTTGTCATATTGGGACGGAGACAATATGACAAAAGGCCCTGGGGACGAGGTTGGTATTTCTGAATTATTCTATCCTTTTCTAATTTTCATCCCATTCTATAATTCCATATTCCATGTTTTAGATATTGGTAACAAACCTCCATATTTTAGAGATTTTCTTAGTACCTTCAGTTGAGACTCTTGCCATTCTTCAAACAAATCAGTTTTTATGGACCTTTTCGGAAACTATTTTCGACTCGAGGCAAAGGCAGAAATCCAGCACAGGCAGAAATCTACTCCCCGGGGGGTACATAACATGTTGATGGTACGGGTATAAATTCTCTAAACAAGGGTCATTTTTCGGCAGATTTTCCATAAACATGGGTCGGTTTGGCTGAAATCGCCAAAAAATTGCTAAAAATGGGTAGTTTTCTACCAAAATTCATCATAAAAGTGGGTGGCTTTCTGAAAACCAGGCGGCAGACCCCCGTCCATCCACAAGTCGTGCGGACGGGGTTCGAATCGAACCCCATCAGCACCTCTTGAACGTCATGACAAGGGGTCGCAGACTTGAATAGCGCTAAGCTACTTCTGCGATCCCAGCGCTTGGCGCTAAAAACCGCAACTTTGGACTTCACACTTTACAGCCACATCTTTGATGACCTCCTCTGCATGACTTTTCCTCGAAATAATAGTCTTCAAATGTTTTTCTTCGCGGGCATTTTCACTTGACATCTAACTTGAGACGGACATTAGGTTCTGATTTGATTGATTTGATTTTGATTTTATCTTTTTTACCCATGGTAGCCCCTCAATAAGAATAATTGATTTACAGGGGGCCATGCTAAAAACTTACAATAACTACTACTTTACAATAAATACGAAATTCGCTATAAAACTTGAACTAATTACAATTTGTCATAAATAAACGAAAGAGAAACGAAAAGAATTGTGGAATGATTCATATTTGCACCTTCTTTTTAAAAGATCTTATGGTTGAAGAATTTCTGACTTCAGTGCCAAGATTGTTCCAAAGTTTGGCGCCTCGGTAAGCGAAGCATTTCTGCCCCCCTGCCGATTTTAATAATGGCAACCTGAGATCTTCAGCGTTTCTGAGAGAACGAAGGGTAGAGTTGTTGACTCTCGTGAACATGTCTTTCATATAAGAAGGTACGTCCCCATTAAGGGATTTGAAGACCATTTTCTGAGCTTCAAAATCAATAAGCTCCCTGACAGTGGGCCATTTAAGAGCTCGAATAACTGGTAAAGCAGTCGCATCAAATGGACTATTGGTGACGAGTTTTGCGGCCCGATTTTGAAGTTTCTGCAATTTTTCAATGGCAGTCACCCCAGCATTTCCCCAGACAGGACAGCAATATCTAAAGTAAGGCTCCACTAAACTCTTATACATTGTTTTGACAGTTGAAATCGGAAGGTACTGCTTGGCATACCGAAGTACACCAATACCTCTAGAGATCTTATTAGTTGTTAGGGCCAATTGAGATGTCCATTTAAGTTGATGATCAACCTGAACACCAAGGTATTTGACCTCTTTTACCAACTTGATATCCTCTGAACCAATCTTAAAGTTTGGTTTAATCGAATCGACTGAGTCAATTTTTCGCAGCTTACCATTACTCCCTATGATCATTGCTTCAGTCTTAGCTACGTTTAAAGACAACTTATTTCCTTCAAGCCATCCTTTCAAAGCTCCTAAGTCAGCATTAACTGCCTGATTAATGTCCGATACAGATTCAGAGGCATAGTAAATGCTTGTGTCATCTGCATACATGGATACAAGGGAATTTTTCAAACAACAAGGAAGATCATTAATATAGACCAGAAAGAGAAGTGGTCCAAGACATGAACCTTGTGGTACACCACAAGTTATACTGTCTGTAGCGGAAATTCGCCCATTTACCTTACAGCATTAACCTGTACCTTAGCATTTACCTTACAGCCTTACATGGATCTTCTGTTCTTGACCTTTACAAACAACCATACCACAAGCGTTGGCGGAGATGCCACTACCCCCCCCCCCTTAGTTTCTCGACGGATTTGGACGAATCACAAGATCCATCTTTGGCAAGCATTGGGGGCCCGGCCCGTGCCCCCTTGGCTACGCCACTGGATATTAGCCCCAGGGGCGTAACTTGACCATCATTATTGGAGAGGTGAATGAAAATTTTGCCCTGCCAGAGCTGAGGCTGAAATAGAGTTTTTCGGTTGTCACAAATTGACCAAAGTTAGTCCACGAAGGAGAGGAGCATATTGTGAGCATCATAGTTGATTTGATTATAGGTTAGAATAGCAATAGCTCTACCGTACACTTTGTTCTGCTCATCAAGGCAGCGGCATGGCCAGGGCAAATTAACTGGACCTCTGTTTTGGCTTAAAGCGCCTCCCCCGATCCCATGTTTGCCGGTGTTAAAATTTAACTTTTGACAATTCTGTGATGGTTCATCTAGGAAATTTTTAGGGACGATTACCTATACCTTGGCATAGAACGACTCTCCCAATCACTTTCTAGTAGCGTTTCTCAGCAAAAAGTTTACTCCACTTTACCACTTTCCCTTTCATGTTTTAAAGAATTTTGAGGACCATCTTCTAAAAAAGTGAAGGGGGAATTTTAGTATAACAGCTCCTAGAAGATATCCCTTTGGAAAATATTTGACCGGTCTCAAGTTGCTATAAAAACTGGGAAAGCAGGGGGTGCAGCGGGTCATCACCCGATGAATCATTTGCAATCACAGCTCTTGATTGGCTGACAATATATCCAAGCATCACATAGAAAGCCGCAGATTGTTATGGGTGAAATCGACAAGTGCCTCTTTAGTCATTTTGTTTCTGTTCCATTGGTCTAACTGTACTAAAACTGTACGTTGTTGTAAATTGTTCAAAAAAGTGCCTTCCAATACACTTTTTAAAGAGCAATCTTAAAAGTCAAGGCTGCCCCGCGGTTTTTTACTTTTGCCCTGCGAAAATCAATGTTTTCACGATTGGGGCGGTGTCAAAACCCCCCACACCCTAGGATTTTCGCCCCTGATTAGCCTGATTAGCCCCCGGGGGGCGTACTTCATTGTGAAGTCATACTGGACATATGGGTGGGTTATTTCATCTGAAATTCCCTACACATGGGTCCGATATTTGGCTTGATTCTGATAGAAGGGTTGATATTTTAGGATTTTCTTACCAATGACAATGGGTCCCGAAAATGGGTCCCGTCCCATAATTATTAGCCGCAAAAGGGCCGCAAAATTACCGAAAAATCTCTTTTTGCATTTTGCTGTTCTTTAAAAAAGGGTTTCACAATCAACCAAATTCATACGCATGGGCTTGAAATTTCCCGATATTCATGCAAATGGGTTCGAAATTCTCGAAAATCGCGTGATACAAATGGGTCCTTTTGTCAAAGTCCAGATTCAGGTCGGATCATGGTCACAATGAAGTACCCCCCCCCCGGGCATTAGCCCCCTCCCAGTCAGGGATTTCTAGGAGCCACCCCTGATTTCACCGTTGTCAGGCATTTATTGACATTTGTTGTAGAGATATAAATAACCGATGACACTACACACTAACAACGGCTGCCATGTTGCGATTGTCTCTATAGTATTTATTGTACAAACAATACTTTAGAACCATGTGACACTCCCCAATGCTGTGAAAAAGTCCCGGATAAACCTTACAAGTATCCCGGATGAAGATGCGGTTAGTGATTGGCTAAAATAACAAAACGCATTGAATTATCTGTAGCGCCTTGTGTTTCATGCTGAAAGCGCTTTAATCTCGTCTTGTCCGCATTGGGTGGTTCATCAAAGTACTGGAATCTGTATCTCCAAAAGCAAAGATGGCTGAGAGAAGAAACGAGTTATTCACGCTTGCAAAGCTAGCAGAACAAGCTGAAAGGTATGAAGATATGGTTAAGAATATGAAGGAGCTCACCGAAGGCGGTGGCGACCCGCTCAGCGAAGATGAAAGAAACCTACTTTCAGTGGCCTACAAAAATGTGGTTGGGGCGCGCCGGTCAGCGTATCGTATTGTGAAAAGTCTTGAAGATAAAGGTGGTGAGAAGGGAGATGAAGCCAAGAAGGCCATCGCCACTGAGTATCTCGCACAGATACAGAAAGAGCTGGTAGATAAATGTGACGAGGTTTTGAATCTCATCGATAATTTTCTCCTCGCCGCGTCCAGTAGCCAAGAGGCAAAAGTTTTCTACAGGAAAATGAAGGGTGATTACTACCGATACCTGGTTGAAGTGAGTACAGGCGCAGACAAAGAGGAAAGGAGTGACAAGTCTAATGAAGCATACGAAGAGGCATTTACTATTGCAGGCAATGAGCTGGATCCAACTCACCCGATTCGCTTGGGTCTGGCTCTCAACTTCTCTGTGTTTTACTATGAGATAAAGAATGATCCAAACAAGGCGTGCGAGCTTGCCAAGAAAGCTTTCGATGATGCAATTTCCCAACTGGATTCAGTAAAAGAAGATTCATACAAGGATAGCACATTGATAATGCAACTTCTAAGAGACAACCTTACACTGTGGACATCAGATACTGACCAAGATGACGCAGAGGTACAGGACTAGAGAACTTTATGTAAAAACATTGACTGTTCTCATCTCATGAACTTAGGCCATATACGTCCTGGTAACAAATGGAAAGCCACACAAAGATAGTGAATGAGGAAGTCTAACTTAACTTGATGGTTTGTATTTGAACCATTATTTCTTGAAAGAAGCGCCAGGACTGACAAATTTTATCTATATAATGATTTGTTATTTTAGTTTTCATCCCTAATAAACATTTTGATTTCCTTTAACACGAGAAAGAGCCACCCATTTTAGTCCCCAACACACAATGCTAGTAATCTGCGTGCTTTGTGAGTCAGACAGGGTTTGACAAGGGATGTGCACCTGTGTGTTGAAGGAGGTTTTAACACAGGCCTGGGTCTTGATGGTAGAAAAGGCCAATAATCCTTTTTTCGCAGCATCTTTCTTCACATAGTCAATTAAGAAAAGAGTATCAAATCTAAAAATGGCGGAAAGAACAGGAAGTTGATTCATGTAAACTTTGGAACCAAGCAAATACGTCGCAATACACCCTGATATTCATCAGTTTATTTGCCCACTAGAATTTAACTGTGATGGCTTTATTTGCAAATAGGAACTGGGCTGGTGGAGCTTTAAGGTGTACTTAATCCGCAGAGACTTGTTTAAATGAGTAGATTTATTTGTCTTGATGAAGGTTCCTGGTAGTTGCAAGATCAGAAATAAAGGCTGTTGTTTATAGATTTCTCAATGTGTCACTTGCTATGATCTAGTATAACAGGATGCACCAAATTATATATGTACTTCCTTATTTTGCACCCTTCCTGTTTCTTTTTCTAAATATTCATGCATTATAAAAAAACAACCTGTACGGAACAGTACTGCTAAGCTTAGCAGTAATATGGCCATACTTTAGCCATACTACTGCTAAGGTAGAAGTAATTTAAGCGTACAACAATAGTACATGATTCTTTGTACTGCTACCTAAATCTTGTACCGCTTAAGTTCTGTTATTGGACTGCTAAAGTACTGCAAATTAGCATGTTTCAATGGAAATTGCTGTTAAAGCTCAGGTTATCCTACTGCTGGAGAACTGCTAAGCAAATGAAAAGTATGGCCATAATACTGCTAAATTATTGCCGGACTGTTTCGTACAGGAAGGTTGTAACAGCAAATTGAAAATTCAACATCTATGTTCAAAGGCTTTCACACTCCGTGTCGGACACTGGGGGGGGGGTGAGGGGTGGAACAAGAGTTTCTTGTTTGAAAAACATCGAGGTAAACAATGCTTTTGAATTGAAACAGTAGCTTCACCTTCTCCCGATAGTTGGCAGTGTCTGCCACTGGTCACAGAACTGCCCGTTATATTAAAGTTACAGTTAGTCTTGGCATAGAAGAAACCCAAAATATCTACAGTGATCAGGCTGTCTTGAGTACTTGTTTTTTTATAAGAAACTTGGATCAGGCCATAGTACTAAAAGTTTCTTAATGCAACATGAAAATCTCTGCAGTTTAGTGCTAAAAGTTTCTTAATTTGTTTCTTATTTTTTAAATGCGTGAATCACCATGTAGTTTCTAACAATGCTGCAGACATGTTTCTTGACATATAAAACATCAGATGGGAAGTAGAAGTGTTCTATTACGTTCAAAACATAAAACGGTTCTCTAAGTCATATTACTCAAGAATAGGAGTTAAACTAAACATTTTTTGCCAGAATATCCTTGAATTCATCTTTCAAATGTTTCCTATCACTTGTCAGACATAGTACTAGAGTTTCTTTCTGGCCATCTAGTCTAGTTTCTTATCAACCAGTTTCTTATCTAAAAAAACGTGTAATCCCGACATTCATTTAGACCAAACATGTTTTTGGCCATAGAATTGCTAGCCTGCGTGCAGACTTTTGTCACTGGGGAGGAGAGGAAATTTTGTAGTTCCTTTCTTTCCCCTCCTCCCCAAAGCCTGCACGCAGGCTATAGAATTGCCATTTTGTTGCTAAATACTGCAAACTACTACTATCGAGTGTGGAATACTACTGATACTACTCTCAAGTCTGGAATAAATGGGGTGGGTGGAGAATTTCCCAGATCCTAATAAACGGGGTGGATTGAAAATTCAATCTGCTTTTCTGTATTGGGACAAAATGCAAGTTGTTTTGACTGTAAAAACAAGTTAAAATCGTAGAAACTATTAAAATTGAAAAATACCATTGAAGTCGCATTTCAGGCAAGATGATTTCACATTTCAAAAAGCTCAAAATTAAGAAGCAGGGGGTTTGGAATTTTTTTCAATAAGCTGGGGGGATGTTCATTCCAGACTTTAGAGTAGGTATCATTCAAAGAACTTCATAGGTAGAAGTTAAATCTTGCAAGGTTTGTGAAATTTTTTGACTGAATGGGGTTTAGTCCCTTGAGAATATTTGGCAATTTTTTGTTTCACAAAGTTTTCAGACCTATACATCATTCTTGAGTGCAGGTTTTACAAATGGTAATATCAAAGTTGGTAATATAAATTGTGACTTAGCACAGAGTGACTGGCTTAGGCATTGCATGTCATAGATTGCACCATAGTCAGTTTTTTGCCCCCACATTCTTGATAAAATTTGACAGAAAGTACCTCGACCATTATTCTGGAGCTCATAGTTAGAGAAGGAACAACTTCTACACTATTCTGCTTACAGATTCCTAGTCAGAAGAACTTACTCTTTCAAAAAATGCCAAAATAAAGCACCCTTTAGTCACCAAAATTTCATAACCCTTGCAAGATTCAAGTTCTCTGTAGTTTGCAGCATTTTGCAAACTGGCAGTTTGATGGCCAAAAACAGTTTTAGTCTACATGAATTATTTAGTTTTTGGCTAATTTCTTATATGTTTCATTAAAAACTGCCTGTTCATATGGGATGCTGTTCTTCTGTAAAAGAATATTTTTCAAATTCCACGACCATAGGCTGGACATACCAAATGCAATATAGTTTAGGATATCCCAATCCATGGTAGGTATAAAGAATTAAAGTGCCAAAGACCCTAAGAATTATGTATCATTGCATGTGTACACATATGAAAGATTTGAACAATTAACTGTCAAGTAAATAATGGAAGCAAGATAACAATGTTCCGTTTTTTCATCATTTATTAGTAACTGAAAAAAAATTCAGGTTGTCTAGTTTCTTATAAGGAAAAAAATATTGATCTCTTTACTAGCAGGCTGCAGTCTTATATGCCTGCTTTATAGATGCTGCGACTTACTGCTGAGGTAGAAAGGGAAATCCAGAGCGAAATGTGCAACTTGTAGTTGCAAAGATTCTAATAATGATATGAAGAAATTTAGATAGGCCTAGATAATGCCATGAATCACTCTGTGCAAACTCAAACTCACTTTATGGTTTAAAAGTTGTATTTCCTTTGATTTTTGTGTTTTGAGGACCACGCGTTTACCCTGGATTACCCATTTTATCCTGAAAAGGTCCCTATTTTTGCTAAGATGCCAAGTGATGCTTTGAAATGTCTTTAGGATGGACTGGGAATGTTATACAGTAGATGGTGTTGTGTGTATATTGCTCATTGGACCATCATCAAGTCTCATTCAAAGAAAGTGAAAAGAAAAAAATGGAAAAAGTGAAAGAAAATAGGAGTAGAGAGAGCATTAAGTCTTGCTCTCTCCGCTCCTGGTTTCTCCTTTTTCTTTTTGCGTTCTTTGTTTAACTTTGTAGGTTTGCCCTCTGCCCAGGGGCAGGGGTACTCCCACTATGGCCTAATAAGAGGTCCAGTCAGACTTGAAGAGGGCCAAAGCAAAAAGTTTCAAGGGAATCGACATAGTTAAAAGCTTATAACTTCTGCGGGGGCGTAAATCGTGACTAGGACGCTGCGAAGGAGAAACGAGAAACGATTCGTTTCTCCTTCGCAGCGTCCTCGTCACGATTTACGCCCCCGCAGAAGTTATAATGTTTTATTGAGCGCTGATGGACCACAGAATAGACTTGGAGCAAGTCTAGTTAAAAGCTGGCCCGGGCCAAGTTAACAATATAGTCTATTCTATTTGATACTGTTGGCACGTGCCATTTCATTGTGTAACTGAAGAAACAATGGGTGCGTGGGCGTTTTCGTAGCCTATTTATAACGACCACTCATTATAGCTATGTCTATTCCCTTTAAAGACCGACCATTGACCAGCATGCTTTGCGCGAAGTCAGTGATTTTGCTTTCCACAGCTCCGTAGTTTCTGACTGTCAGAAAGTATTGAAAAACAAAAACAAACGATCGCAAAGCATGCGGGTCAATGGTCGGTCTTTANGAGACTTCCCATCTTATTTCTTGAAATTGAACGAAGTAAATATTGCAATGAGAGCGATTTGACTGAATGTGGTAACTTCTTTATGTAACATGCACCAAATGGCCTCTTTTTCATTCTGAGGCAATTCACTTCAACAGGTAACTAAATCTTTCCAGTTCTGGGGTTTTGGGGCTATTTTTTGACAGGATTTCGCAATTTTTGTGCATATTTTTCGTTGCTAAGGGCGTTACTAAGGAATATTTTACAGGGTAGTAATTTTTAAACCCCTATAAATGAGAGATTTCATCTTGCTATCATCAAGTGACTTGTAATACTTGAATAAGGATTCATCAAACCATATTTTATCAAATTAATTGAAATTATGGAGAAAAATATTTATTGCAGATTTCTTTGGGGGTCTAGCACCTTAACAGATATAACTACAACCTGCTTTCAGATGTCTGGTTAAGCTTTTTGACTAAAACTATCGGTTTTTGGAACAAACATCGTCACTGATGACTTAATTCAAACTTTTCTGCCAAATTGAAGAAAATTACATAGGAAATTTATCATAAAATAAGACCGGTTTTTGGGACAAAGGTGATGCAAATTTTTTTAACAAAGGACATCGTCCCCAGTGTGACATGCCCGCCCTTGGGGAGTCAGTCTCCTTATGATGACCTCTTAATCTTGAGTTGTCAGGGGTTGTCAGCTCTAACATATTAGGAGGGTGCCTGAGCCCTCGCCAATGGCTAGCCAGGGAAAATCCATGAATTTTGTACTCGTCCCCAGCCATCGCCTGTATGTGACATTGAGAATTTAGGTATTCTTATGCATTGATTTACCTAAAAGCTCAACATACATTTTCATGAGTCAAATACACAAATTCAACGCAGTTTTAATCCCAAACCATATCAAAATTAACATCTAAACTAGTTTTATCTAGTAAACGAAAAGTCTTCGGTATCCTCTAGTATTTTATATAAGTGGGGGGGGGCTAAATAGAGCTTTTACGGTAACTCCGCAATTTTTTAACACCCTCTTAACACGTTTCTAGTTAGTTGGCCCTTGGCCACGATTATTGAACAGCCTAGCCACTTTTTAATGGCCTGCCCTGGCCAATTTATTAAAAGCCATTGGCTGGGGCTTGGCCACCTTACTAAAATATTAATGTCAAAATTCTTCAAAATTGTAATTTTTTCAGAAACCTTAACACATAAAAGACTAACTAATGGCACTTAAAAGGATTTTTTTATCTAAAGAATGCAAAAAAAAACTTTTTACCAAGGGGTAAAATTATATTTATTCGCTTGGGCTTTCTCCGCTTACAGTTAGATTAAGACTCGTGGTACTTCAGCACTAAAATAAAAAAAGAAAGTGTAGACACGAAAACCGAGGGGCAAATCACTCCCAACACATTGTATGAGATTATAACACAAGAGATTTCCTTATGATTATTTTGTGATTATTTCATTATTATTTTGTGATTATTTTGAAAATGTACAAGAATATATTCAGTGATCTGCCCCTTGCATAAAATGATAAAACCAGAGCCAAACGTTTGTACTGCTTCCCCGGGGGACCACTCCTATCCTTTCCTTATCATGCTCGTACAAAGGTGCAACATATGTACCTTGAACGCTGACCTGTTTTAACAAAATACATACCCTAATCGCGGAAACTTTTCTTGAGACCATACCCCTTCCCGTGTCACATTTAATTTCTCAAGTTTAGGTACCCTAATCGCTGATAACGAATTGAGAGTTTTCGTTTCTGGGGAGGAGAGCAACCTCACTTGTTGGAGAGGAGCAAGGACCAGTTGCTACAGTATGTATTTTCATTATTTAATATTATAGAAAATTAGATAGGTACTCCATGTTCATATTTACGTCTTGTTCAATTTCTACCCTCTACTATACTAGGAGGCCTTTTAGGGTATGCGCAAGAACAAACTTCTTTCACACCAGAGACATGATACTCTTTTAAAACTTTATAGGATATTTGTCAACACGTATTTTACAATTTTCATCCCAACGTAGACCTATACCTGGAAAGTCAATCTGTAATGAGAAACAAGAATTTGCGTCGTTTTACGCCAATCTGAAGGTCGTGGTCGCAATTTTTTCCGGGGGGAGTACCCCCGGATGCCCCTTACAGATTTCGGCTCGCTTCGCTCGCCTGCCGGTTTGCTCATGGCCCCCCAAGCAAAAAGTTGTATCTCGGTCCTCGGAGAGGAGGAGACTGCTCCCGAACTCCTACCCCTTGTAATCAATCTTTTGCCAGTCTGTTAAGTTCGTTGATTCGCCACAAATTCTATTTTAAAATGGTTGATTAAAAATATCATCACCGAAGAGTTTTGATTGATCAAATGCCAAAAAGAACACCCTTTTTGAAATTATGGTCGAATTGGCGCCCCTAAACACGGGCCCGTGCCTATACTTTGAAGCTTTGAAGAAAGGCACCTATTTCCGTGTTTTTTGTACGAGCATGATAGCATATCAGGTACCAAGTGGCCCGCCGGGACTGCTTCATAGCAAATAAATTGGGGGTCAAGATATCAACCAATTTAACCAACAGAGGATATTTGTCTATTGTTATGTTTTGTCTCAAATTTTTGTAAACAAAAGTTTGACTTTACTTTAGTGATTTATGATAGTTCCTTTAAGACTGAATTGTGAAGGTGAAGTTGGGGTTTTTACCCAAGCATTGGGATCATAGAAGCTGCACAAAAGTAGCTATACAATAATCAAGTCTGTTACCCTTGTCGTCATCCAAAAAACGGTTTGTAGGTGAAACTTGTGCCTCTGCTACCCTCTGAAACATTTTGGTTGTTAGAACACCTCACCATTGCACCACAAGATGTTGGTGATTTGAAGAAAAAAAAAAGAACAATTAAGAGAGAAAAAATAAAAAANGAATATATTCAGTGATCTGCCCCTTGCATAAAATGATAAAACCAGAGCCAAACGTTTGTACTGCTTCCCCGGGGGACCACTCCTATCCTTTCCTTATCATGCTCGTACAAAGGTGCAACATATGTACCTTGAACGCTGACCTGTTTTAACAAAATACATACCCTAATCGCGGAAACTTTTCTTGAGACCATACCCCTTCCCGTGTCACATTTAATTTCTCAAGTTTAGGTACCCTAATCGCTGATAACGAATTGAGAGTTTTCGTTTCTGGGGAGGAGAGCAACCTCACTTGTTGGAGAGGAGCAAGGACCAGTTGCTACAGTATGTATTTTCATTATTTAATATTATAGAAAATTAGATAGGTACTCCATGTTCATATTTACGTCTTGTTCAATTTCTACCCTCTACTATACTAGGAGGCCTTTTAGGGTATGCGCAAGAACAAACTTCTTTCACACCAGAGACATGATACTCTTTTAAAACTTTATAGGATATTTGTCAACACGTATTTTACAATTTTCATCCCAACGTAGACCTATACCTGGAAAGTCAATCTGTAATGAGAAACAAGAATTTGCGTCGTTTTACGCCAATCTGAAGGTCGTGGTCGCAATTTTTTCCGGGGGGAGTACCCCCGGATGCCCCTTACAGATTTCGGCTCGCTTCGCTCGCCTGCCGGTTTGCTCATGGCCCCCCAAGCAAAAAGTTGTATCTCGGTCCTCGGAGAGGAGGAGACTGCTCCCGAACTCCTACCCCTTGTAATCAATCTTTTGCCAGTCTGTTAAGTTCGTTGATTCGCCACAAATTCTATTTTAAAATGGTTGATTAAAAATATCATCACCGAAGAGTTTTGATTGATCAAATGCCAAAAAGAACACCCTTTTTGAAATTATGGTCGAATTGGCGCCCCTAAACACGGGCCCGTGCCTATACTTTGAAGCTTTGAAGAAAGGCACCTATTTCCGTGTTTTTTGTACGAGCATGATAGCATATCAGGTACCAAGTGGCCCGCCGGGACTGCTTCATAGCAAATAAATTGGGGGTCAAGATATCAACCAATTTAACCAACAGAGGATATTTGTCTATTGTTATGTTTTGTCTCAAATTTTTGTAAACAAAAGTTTGACTTTACTTTAGTGATTTATGATAGTTCCTTTAAGACTGAATTGTGAAGGTGAAGTTGGGGTTTTTACCCAAGCATTGGGATCATAGAAGCTGCACAAAAGTAGCTATACAATAATCAAGTCTGTTACCCTTGTCGTCATCCAAAAAACGGTTTGTAGGTGAAACTTGTGCCTCTGCTACCCTCTGAAACATTTTGGTTGTTAGAACACCTCACCATTGCACCACAAGATGTTGGTGATTTGAAGAAAAAAAAAAGAACAATTAAGAGAGAAAAAATAAAAAACTGAACTGCTTACCACGGGGGGGAGGGGGGGTTCTTGGCCAAATTTCGGATAGGGGTGTGCCGCGAGCATCTTCAAAATGGTACCGTTGGCTAGACCAATTGTTGTGAAACTGATGCCCTTGGCTAGACTAATTTCTAGACCAAAAGTGCCATAATTTGCCGTTTTCTAGGCACAAATCACCAAAATTTCGCCTTCTCTAGACCAAAATCGCCAAAATTGGGGTTTCTAGCTTCTAGACACAAATTAAGAAAATTTGGGCTTTCCTGGACGAAAATTGCCAAAAATTATACTCTAGCCTAGACTGACCTAGACTAAAATTGCCAAAAAGCATACCCTTGGCTAGACTAGAAGTCCGAAAAAGTATGAGCGCGGCACATCCCCAGGTATACCTTTACTATGGAAGAACCCCCCCCCTCCGTGCTGCTTACTAGCGGGTTGGCCAAAAAAGTAACGCTCTTGGCACTAAGTACAATATAGAAGACATGTATTGTGCGAAATTCAGTTCATTATTAGCTGTATTTACAAAGAAACGAACTTTTGAAAAAGATGGTCGCGAAAACCACCGTAACAAAATCACTCATCATCAACAATAACCCACCAACGCATTTTTCTAGGGACAAAACCCCCTTAAGTCACCAAATTTCGTAACCCTTGCAAGATTCAATCAAGTTCCTCTCGCTAAATTCGTTTGAATGATACCTAGTTTGCAGTATTTTGCATTAAAATGGCAGTTCTATGGCCAAAAACAATTTTGGTCTACAAACTTTTGGGAGTACTTTAGAGTTCAATCTCTGGTGGATATTTCCAAAATTTTACAATTCTTAATTGTATAATTAATTCACAAGATGTTGGATTGCATATTTGAAATCAGGAGGAAATTCAGATGAAATAAGTTTGATATCTGTGCGAATTGAAACAAAAAAGTTGCTAGAATTCCCACGGGGCTATCAACCCCCATTTCTTAGCTTGAAACTAAAATGTCTTTCAATTTTCAAACTCTGCTCTTTGATATCTTTCGATTGATGCATTTTTGACAATGTTTTGATTAGAAATACGGAAATACAGACTTCACACAGAAACAACAGTCAAAAGCCAAATTACTATCGAGATCGAGTCAAATCGATTCAAAAGTCAAATATCATTATTTTCTGAAGAATCTCGAATAAAGGTGGGTTACGTTTTTTATGAAACACCCTGTAGTATAACACTACAAGCATTAGAGAGACGTCTAAGCTTTAGACTCTAAACATCTTATTAATGGTGAGGCAAAGAAAAGAGTCACTTCAATTCTGTTCAGCTGCATAATATTCTTCTTCAAAGCATTTTATCACAAAGAAACTTTTAGAATCCTTCTTAGGAAGTATAACTGTTGCATTTGGAAGGTTCAACTCAAATAACAAACAAAAAGGCTCACTTGATTGAATCTTTACAATGGATATCTTTATGGCGTTTCTGTTATAATTGCAATTTGGTAATTTTGTTTTCGTGACCATTGTTTCTAAGACACGCAATTATCGAACACTTAAACTAAACATTGTTACCTCAAATATTTCGCTCTATATTAAGACACAAATATTAAGACACAAATATTAAGACATAAATGTCGCAAATATTAAGACACGGGATCAACCAATCAACTGAAAGATTTAGGAAACAAAATCTCATGATATAATTGCAGCGTATGCGTATTGTACGGATAGCTCAAAATTTAGAGCCAACGTCCAATGAACGAACTTTATAAGAACGAAGATGAATCAATTTGCCGAAGGTGACCATTCACTGGCGACAATCCAACGCAACTGCAGCAACTAGCTACGAATCTTCGACAACAACATGGTCGTTCCCCGTTCTCTCTGCGGTGGCATTTCTTTGCAACTGCTTTCACAAATCTTCCAAAAACCATAACAATAAGCAAAGAATTCAGACAAACAAGCAATAAACCAAGTGCCCATGAATCTTTGCGGTTATCAATGATGTCAGCGTCTCCAATTCCTTTTGCCTGCAAGACTGCCCCGATTGAGAGATTCACTGGAATGATTGTAACTGACAGTAGCTGAAGGAAGTTCTCAAATTTGTTTTTGATTGGGTTCTTCATTGCTTGCATTACAGTAAATGTCATGGCTAATGTGATGATACCACCCAGCCCAACTTTTGTGTGTTGCAGGAACAAAACAATACCAATTGTCATAACAAGCTTCCTTACCATTTCTATAACCTGTCAGATAATAAACAGAGACAATGTTAAAAACCCCAAAGAGACAACGATTATCCGTCTCGTGAACAAGTTGCACTATCACGAATCACACACCGACTTCAACGATATTTCAGGGTGGGCATGTTGCAGTGACTAGAAAGGACAGTGGTCATATATGTAGATATTTCCACATAACCAGTTTATTTCTCCCATAATATGTTAATGTCTGTCCCTAAAATCACGTTTATTTTGAACTCCTTTCAACAATATCATTTTGCAACTAACTTGGACTGTTCGTGTTCTTGGATGTTGGCCAATATTTGTCCTCAAAATTGGGGTTTATCGGAGTATTATAAAAATGCATGTCCCAAAACCAGTCTTTCTAAGAGCGCAGTTAGTACTGACTGGTACGCAATACGCTGAAAAATTATGCGCGTTTTGCGGAGGAGAGAGCAAATGCGCATCTTTCATTGCTCCTTCGCAGATACAGCGCCTCGTCCATTTCTTATTCGTTTAGTTTCTGCTAGTTTGAAAGGGGGCTCCCTGTGATTAAATTAGCTACAATCAAACTCGCATCAGTCGGATCTGTCGCACTGAAGCCCCGTTCACATTGTTCCGTTTTCATATGAAAACGGAGCAAAACTTATCCGTTTTGGCCTTGCGTTCACACTGCTCCGCTCTGAAAACGGAGCTGTTCGAAAACGCTAATGAAATAGCGTATTAATTTGAAAACGGAGCAATGTGAACGGGCAGCGTTTTCATCAACAAAAACGGAGCAGTGTGAACGTAGCCTGAGAGAAACATTTTGACTTAATGCGAAGTCCAACTTGCGCCATCATTGATTTATTCGCTGTGCTTCAAGAACTTCCTTAGGCCAAAACGCCAAAGCTCTGGTTTGGAGGTGGCAGGTGGAGTCAAATTTGACTTTCAAGAATAATATGTCAACTTTGGAAGCACCAATATCAATAAGTAAGGACATTATATTCAAGTTAACTTTTCAGGGTTAGTTTAAAAGTTATTACGAATTGATTGGAGCTAAATTGGCATCGCTAGCTCTGATCAAGTCTGTTACCTTTTATTTGGGACTCCCGGTAGAGCCTTCTTGTTTGCGCATGTGTTTCTCCAAATGTCCCAAGTTCAATTTAAAAGCGTTCAAAAGTCATTTTATGTGGGTAAATCCGATTTATGCAACGCTTTTTACTCAAGGGACCCCAAAAAGATCCGACTTATGCAAATATCCGATTTATAAAATCCGAGTTAGGCGAAGATATTTCAAATGATTTATGCCGATGTGCCTGGGACTGACATTTTTGTCCGACTTATGAAAAATCGGACTTATGCGAGTTTGACTGTATATTGCAAAGTCTTGAAATGGCTTTGAATTTTTGGGAATTTTTGCTGTTAGAAGCTACCTAGTTTTGAAGCATACTTCGAAATCACAAGGAATGATTATCAAATTGATTTTAATGCCACACTACCACTTAAATTGGTTTCTCATGTCCTTGTTGAAACCCTTGTGTCGTGTAGGATTCGAACTTTCACACCAAATTGCAAATTATAGATTTATGGCTAAAATACCATGCTTTGTAAAACACTAGTGCTCAGATTAAGGTTTTTTATGCTGAAATTACTTGTCTCTCTCAGGGCAGGGGTGGTCATGTCCTATAGGAACAGTGGTTCTAGGTCTGTCCCAAAAATTGGCTTTTTTCTAAGAACTTTGCGCTAGCTCTGTCCCCAAAAGGTGGCTTTTTTGCCTTTAGTGAGTTTGGCTTTTTTCCTGTATATTATTGGACAATAGATCACTTGGCAAGGTTTGTCCCCAAAACTGGTTGTTTTCGCGCTGTCAGCACTGGTTTTTTTCCTGCTCAATGTCGAGGAAAAACTAAAATCGTAATAATTTAAGAAAAGTTTTGGCTTATTCTTTCTTCAAATCATAGGACAAAAATTTTCCGAGTTGTTTGGCTTTTTTCGGTAAATTCATGCACAATATTGAAATAATTGCTCAAAACTGGGTGGGATCCAGCAAATACTAAGGACAGAGGTAACACCAATGAATTCAAAACACGTATTTCACAATTACAAAAACTGGGTGAGATTTCAGAAAACTTGGGACAGAACAGAGGTCACAACAGTGCTGTGACACAGCTAACTTTTGACCTATTGTTCCCTCAAGAAATTAATTGTACACGTAACAGATTTTCCTTTGCAAGACGAATGAGTAACGGATATGTAAGGTTAACGTCGGACGGACAGCTTTTGGAGCAAGTGTCTTGAGAAAGCGCTTGTATCCATGTCGTATATTTTGGTCCTAGTTTGGGGCGTTTGTTGTATTTGAAATATTAGGGTATATTTGAGTTAAGGCATATGCATATTTTGGAGTTAGATTATGTATGGTCTATCAGTGCTTGTGAGAGACTGAGTAGTGCCTGTTTGTTTGTTTGTTATATTTATGAGGCTCTAATAGGAGATGGGCAACAGAATCACGTTAGTCTTGGAAATTGGAAGTTGGAGATGTTACATAGAATGTAAGAATAGCAACGCCTAGTAACCACTTAAATTGCAACGGTGTACAGTTGTTAAGTTTATTTTAGCACTAGAATTATATCGATTCCCATTACGCATTTGAAACATGTTAGATATTTAATCGGATTAAGATCTATAATCATCACAGGAATAATTAGAGCGGAAGAATCTTTCAATCTTGTTATCAAATAACAACTATTGTTCCTATTGCTAGAATGTCCCAGAAGATCATCTTTTGTTGCAATATCGTTATCTTCGATACATTGTAGAGCTATGCTTAGAATATTATTTGTTTATCTTTGACATTAGATTTGACACATTAAGATCGTGAACCGACCAATCATATCATTTGTTGTGAGAGTCGCGAAGCAACTATTGTTTGTATTTGATCATAAACAAGTTTATTTAGAGAGTATAGAGTGACATTGGTGGCAGTAATCAAGGTTCAATGGCAGGGACGCAAGTCACCTCGCCGAACCAATACAAAGTAATACACAGTATGATATATCTAGATATGTGAAACAGAATGGTGAAAGGAATATATAAGAATGAATAAAATACGAAATTGGTTTTTGTCTTTACTGATGAATCACTGAACAATATGTTATACCGCTTGGGAAAAAGCTCGTGCCATGCCGAAATATAAATCTTTGTACATAGGTGACAGGAACGGAAATGTTCAAATGACATTACATGACCGAAGTGGAAAGAGGCAACATATTTTACATTTGCTAGA
>REGM01000098.1:77486-93061 GCA_004194415.1 Aurelia aurita
GTTGGACATGATTTAGGCCACTCTGAAACTTCGATTAATCCCAATCTTTAACATGTTTACACGATAATCTTATCTGCTTCCGGGCTGCTTCCCTTCGCGATCCGCCATTTTGTTCCACTACGGAGTACTTTGATGACAATGAACTTTTTCTCGCTTTGTAAAAAAGACAATACAGACTGTCTTTCGTTAAATCTATTGGGTCCTGGGATTTGAGGACTCGATACTGATTGGCTATCCTAACAAAAGAAAACAAAGGGCATCTCGCTTGCGCAATCACATTGAAAATGTGAAAACAAGAAAATTCACGGCGTTGCGCAGACTTTGTAGTTCCTTTCTTTCCCCTCCTCCCCAGTAACCAAAAAGTCTGCACGCAGGCTAAAGTTGAACTTGTTTCGATGAAAAGACAATTTCGAGTCTGCATCGAGCGACATTTATTTACAGAGTCTTTACATGATTTGGAGACTTTTTCGAATGGTCAAGTCAAGTTATCAAATTTCTAAAACGATATCGAAAAATTTCGCTCATTCTGACTCTTTTCCAAAATAGATTAGCTAACAGGTCTATATCTCAAAACCATGTCGACTTTTGTCCAACAGATTACCAAATAATGATTGCCAATCAATCGAAGAACATTTCTAACTCAAGAGATGTTGCCTAAATGCATTGGTTTTGTTTGACAGTTTGAAGACGTTTTTAAGATAACCAAACCCTTGTACAAGTGCGCAACCTTGTAGTTCATGACGTATCAACTATGAGGTTAAGTCAAGATAAATAAACAACTCAACTCTAGTTTTTCAAATATCATTTTCACATTTACAAGTTAGAACCGTAATTTCTGGAAGAACCATTTGTTTTTGCCACTCTTGTACCTATGAACAGAAACGTAAGAGCAATTAAAAAGTGAATTAGTGAAAAACTTCATGACCCAACTATGATACCAGTCCGATTCCTTCTCACTATTTCCGACTGTGGAGATGTGATGTGGCTGTTTTGCCAAAATTAATGTACAAGGAAAACAGGGATCCTATGGGATATAAAAAGAATGCAAGCACATATAAATAAGCTAGTTGAAGCTTTGTTGTTCTCTTTTTTGCCATGCAGTTATCACTACCATCATATGATTATGAAATTGTATGTGTAAGTTGTCCAGGCTGGCACAGCTTTTGCTGCTACTGTACCAGGTGGTGAACAAAACTACTAACAAGATTACCCGTCTTGATTACTTTGCACCTAGGCAGTAAGAAGAAACGGTGGATCACTCCTGTTCGAGGCGGAGGAAAAATGCAAAGTATTGTGTGTCAAGCAAAACCTCGGTATTTCATGAGCACTGTTGCTCCTTAGGTCAGAGCACAAGAGCACATAAACTATAGCTATGATGATATAAGTGAAATTACTTCAAAGCATAACTTCCTTGGAATCCTGGCTAATAATCCAGTGTTTTGAAATTGTTATGAACCTGGCAATCTGATGGACAATCAAGGCAATGTTCCTGATAATCAATACCAACTATACACAAGATGCAGAGCTGGGCATAGAAAATCATAAAAGGAATCTATATAGCATGTTGTCTGGCCTCAATGATAATCAACTCTACCAAAAAGGAATTCTGACATGCAGTTTAATTATGAAATGGAGAACAAGGCAAGCAACGACAATGGTTATGTAAATCTTAATTTTATTAAGATTCCATGTATAAATTGTAAAATTGTAACATTGTATTATAAGCGAATCCTCACCTCTCCTCAAATTTAGACTTGACCTCTACTTTGGCTTTTCTTCGCTTGCTTGTATCTTTTAAAGCATCTTTGTTTACAGAACTTTTGTCAACGCTGACATCCAAAGAGTACCTAAGAGAGCAAAAGGGAGTTTAGAAACACTACATGGTATATCTTAAAGGTCTTTGCTAGGAGCTACACTCTAAGGGTATTATACTAAAATGGGTGTCCAAACATACAGTTCTCTTCTGATGGAAATGAAAAATGTAGATCAGCAAGTAGCACATTTTTATTGGAGATTTTCATGGCAAAAATTACAATCCACTTAAAATTTGGAACAGGTTAATTACTGAGAAATGTGTATTTGGCTTTAAAGAATATGGTATTGTTCAGTTATAAACTAAATAACAAGCATCTTAATGCTGTTATAATCAAGAAAGATGAACCAAAACATTTGCCCTTCAAACAACAAGACAACTCAGCCTGGTACGGCTCATCATTTCATAGCCTCCTACCACTGTGCACTAGAACATGTGAACTGCTCCTTTTAGTTTGCTTGCATTTGCTTGTATGAAGGAGCACAAATATTGAAGGAAATATCCTATTTTATCTGTGAGCAGCCACTCCACAAGGCACAAAGATAAGAGTTCTTATGAACCTGGCAATTTGATGAACAATTGAGGCAATGTTCCTGATAATCAATACCAGCTATACACAAAATGCAGAGCTGGGCATAGAAAATCATAAAAGGAATCTATGTAGCATGTTGTCTGGCCTCAATGATAATCAACTCTATCAAAAAGGAATTCTGACATGCAGTTTAATTATGAAATGGAGAACAAGGCAAGCAACGACAATGGTTATGTAAATCTTAATTTTATTAACATTCCATGTATAAATTATTTAAAATCCAGGTCAAATTCCAGTATTAGACATAAACAGTTAGTTAAGACAATCAGAGTATAAAAAAATTACAGTCCCCTTGCGTGTAGGAAATGTAACTCACACTTGTTTACCTCATTTTATTTTGTTATTTCGTATAAATGTGTTGCGTATTAACATTCAGATTCGCTGGTGATGAACAAACTTTTGTTCAAAATGTTTGAAAACATGTTCAAGTCTTTAATAGAACACTTATATAGGATTATTAGAACACTTATATAGCGCCATTTATCTACACTAAGAATATATCCTCAGCCATATATCCTTACATTGCTGTATATTCTAGCAAATACATAATATGTATAATGTAATGTAATATAATCATGCTACCCCTGTTTGATGCACAACTTATATTTGTACTGCATTATGCAACCTTCAGGGTAAATTTAGATTTGCCCCAAATCTATTTTGCACTGTCCATAGTCTCTGTCCCATTCCTAAAGCAATGATTAAACAATGCGCAGATACCAAACAACGCCTTTCTGTTCATCAGTATAATATTAATTGTCATAAAAACATAACAGCAAAGCTGTAAAATTTTGTACCTCACAATCGAGGTGGTGGTTAAAAAATCTTCTGACTCATCTGCCAACTCAACTTCCAATTCAGCTTGAACAATCCTGCATAGCCAACTACCAACGAACACAGATGCACTATTGCACGTCCGCGTTGGCAATCATATAAATGGGGCATTCAATTTTACTCTAAGAGACATTATATATACAAGTGGAATAATTGGTCATATTTTCACTAACAAAATGGGGGGGGGGGCAGAGAATATAATGAATTTTAAACATGTGAACTTACCTTGTAGGCATGAGGTGGTTATAATTGCAAACTTTAACAAAAGTCTTGATTCTTGAACGTTTTGCAGTTCTTTTTTTCCCCATTGGTTTTGTAACCTTCAATGGGTATCGCTCAATCCCAGCAACTAGAGCGTGTCCATATGGCTTTTCTTGACTTCCATCATCATAATTTTTTATAATGACAGCTTTTCGGCCAGCATATCTTCCTCCTAGAAGGATTACCACTTTGCCTGATTTCATAAACTTTCCCATGTTTCTGTAGAAAGGACGGTATAAATCAATTAGGTATATAGGTATAAAGAAATGATTTTTAGAGCTTGTTGAAAGCATTCTATGCTAACAAACAAATGGTGAAAATGAAGACTAAGTTGCGGTTTTTAGCGCCAAGCACTGGGATCACATAGCATAGCACTAATCAACTTCATAAACCCCTTGTCATGCCACTAGGTGTTGGTGGGGTTTGAACATCACCCAACCAACTGTTCTGGCTGCAAAGTCGGTGAATTACAGGGGGGGGGGGGTTAATATTAGAATAACACGGCACTTGTGGATGACAAATGATTTGAGAGTGACAAATGTTTTGAGAGGACATGTCAAAATTGATTTGTGATTCATTCAAAGTCTTTTTATACAATTCTGCACCGAATCACCATTTTCAAATTGAACAAAATATTGCAATCTCAAAAGCAACAATTCTGATCATGAATCACAACTTGCCAAACTTAATTTGAACAGTCAGGGGTTGAAAACAAAACAAAGAATATTACTGCATAATATATTTTTTGAGCTTGCAACAGATTGGCAAATTTTCTTTGTGCAATCAGAAAAATCTTTCACACTCTTTAAATTTTAGCTATGATTCTAGCCACAAAATTGTTGCAAAACACCAAAATGAAACAATGGGCCTATTGCTTAGCAAAATAAATGCAGCCATGCTAGTGACTCTTTAATGAAGAAGAACCCCTCTAAACATTCCGCAAACTTTCCAATGTGGAGCCAGCATACAGCTAAAATGCAGATCACCTTTGGATTAGCATCTCCTTTCCCTTATGGGTCATCGACAAAAGATTTTTGTCCACGTCAACTCAGGGCTTTCAGTGGGGGGCGCGCGATAGCGCGCAGGCACGCGCCCAAGATGAGGTTTGGGAGCGATCAATCGCGCGCCCAGTGATAAAATATTTCCGTCGTAGAGAGCGATGTCCGTTCGAGAATTAAAACTGGAAAACTTTCCGGGCAATTTAATTTTTAGTTTAAAACATGACCTTGAACCTTCCTGATGATGATTTTAATGGTTGGACGCAAGATGAGTTACTTCATTGGCTCATCCAACCGAAGTTTAATCAGCCTTGCTTTTTTAGGCCATCTTCTTCCGACGAGAACGAGATTTCCGAGAAAGAGCTAGGCCATCTTTTTTTTAATGTCAGACTTCTCGAGCAGGTTGTATTAAAGTCTAAATATGTCTTAATTTCACAAATAGTTTGAAAATTGCTTCTTTTGATTTAATTTACTCAACTGAATGTAGAAAATATAGGTTTCAGGGTAATAGGGGTTTTCAAGACGATTAGGGGCAGGAGGCAAACGATAAGTTCTTGAGAGAAATGACACATATCTTTGTTGCTGTTTGACATTCGTTTCGCGCGCCCCAAACTGATCACGCGAGTTTTTGGTCGCGCGCCTTAATTTCTGAACGTGAAAGCTCTGCAACTGATTTTGTCCTTTAAGATCCGAACCCCTCCCCCCTTCTTAACAGACAACCTTCACGTCTTTTCAAGATTTTTGTTCCCAAAATGACAATCTTAACTGATTCAGGTGAGACCCCCTTCCCCCTAATGGACAAAATCCGCTACCGGGGACGAAAATCTTTTGTCGATGACCCCTTACTCAACATTAGAAATATGATATGGCCTGGTAAGCTGAAGATGCAATTGAAGTGGAAATGTTCTGGGTAAAATTACAGATGAAAATATTTTGCTCAGCTGTATATAATACCCTTTATGCTGTAGCATGCTCTCTGGCCTTGACAATAATAAACTGTATTATCATGGAATCCTGAGCATGCAGACAAATTATCCAGGAGGAGACTGAAATGTTTTGGGAATGACGACAGTGGTAGACTTCTAAAATGGTTCCAAAGTACTCTCAAATCTAGATTAGACTTGGCAAACCATGGCTCTGCCATTCCATGGCGCTTTTGATTCGCACACAGGTAAAAAAGCGGTGCAATCCACACCTATCACATTTAGGGGCCATCAACATTTAGGTTTCGTCTTTCATCGTGGCATTTGGCCGCGATTACTTGCATGTTCAGGACGAAACCCTATTTAAGATAATATTAGTTTGAAAAATAACATTTTAGTAAGTTTCACTTGTCATTTTACCTATAAGATTCAATCAAAAGAGAGATTGTTTGTTCCATCTGAAGATGACTGATTTAAGCGGCAGTTTAGACCTTACATTCTGCTTAAAACAACTCGGCGATCTCGAAAACAACGGTCGTTTTTAGGCTGATTTTTGCCGCCATGACAGAGGGGGAGTCCAACAATCACGGCCAAATGCCGCAATGAAAGACGAAACCTAAAAGTCGATGCAATCAAATCATGCAATCAAATCATGAGATTGTTGGCAAGTCTTGGAACCAGCGATGATTGCACTGACAAATCATGCTACTGCTATTATTGATGTTCAGTGCAATCCTTACTCATTGCAAGACTTTACCAATGCTCCTAGTGCAATCTTTACTGATTCCCAGCTGTACTATGCAATCAAGATGCGAGGATTTCTACAATCTTTCTACCGCTATTTCTTCTACATAGTCATAATGTCAATGATATGTCAAGCGAGGGCCTTTTTTGTGTGATGTGAACAAAACCAAATTTTTAAATTTAATTCCTCTTTCAGTTAAGGCTTCTTTTCATACATATCGAAAACAACTTTTTATTTCAAGTTAATGCAGCCTCAACCGAAATTTTCGTCAACCAAATCACATAGGCCTGACATGATGTTATTCTCCAAACAAAATTTCGCCACTTCGGCGTAAAAGAACGCATAAAGATATTTGCAGATGTCTCGAAAAACAATTGACAATAATTATTCTGCACTTTAAAGTGAAGTCCTACACATTTGACCTTCAGATTGCTACGGATTTTAAATTCAACTTTTCGCTCACCCTGGGAAGCTTCTTCACCATGTAAAAGGATAAACACTTGGCCTCGTTGCGAGTTTGAAGGAAAAAATTAAAGTTTGAAACGAGGGTATTTGCAGCCATCTTTATCTCGCCTCGTTTCCAAAATATTTCTTTCCTTACTTTACTTTTTTAGGCCATCGAAAAATTTTAAAGGCAGTTTGAAGGTCGAAACACAGTCAGACAGAGGAAAGGAGAGAAGGCATGTAATTTCGGGACAAGAAATCACGTTCACTCTCATAACGGCAACGTGGAAAGAAACTCTCAAGTTATTTCAAATGAGCAATATATGTGTGATCAAACAACAAAAGAAGAGATTGCCAGAAGAAAGTCAGAGAAGACTGATTATTGATGAACTGATGAAACTGAAGTCAAGACAAGCCAGCTGTTTAGTTCAGACGATGATACAATGGTGCAATCCTGAGTAACTTTAAACTGCAATAAAGATTGGCAAACATTTTATGACACAGTAGAAATTCAGCATGAATGAACCAAAAATACAAGACTTGGTCCGGCAGGAATACAAAAGATACAAGAGGAAAAAGCCACCTCCAGATTTCACTGAGGTTATAGATTTTCGTAAGCTTGAGAAATTTGCAGAAAAAGTCGACAGATATGAACCAAAATTACAAAACTGCATTTCAGATTCATGTGATAGGCTAGCAGAATATTGCAATGTCGGCCTGAAAGATCCACAGCAATGGGAAGTTTATTATTTGAAGTCATGTCCAGGCTTGATGTTTATCAAAAACCCTTTTCTACCTCATGCACAGAAGTATTGGACACATAAAGCATTGACAGAGTACACAAAGAAACCATTTCCAAGTAATCTGGATGTACATATGGAGCTTGATCCAGACAAGACAGTTTGGGATATAAGCAAAGAGTGAGAGTCAAGTTACTTTTCATTTACACACTTTGCAATTTGATCATTGTGTTTTTGGCTGGTTAGGCATTTTGAAGCACAGAAGCAAGGCAAAACGAATTAGCCACACTACTCCCTGAAAGAATGCAATCTTGGAATAATCTTGAAATCACTTCATTTCAGTTGGAAGACATCCAAATTTCATCCTTGAAACTTAGCTTATATTCTCAGACTGAAAAGTATTGGAATAGATGATAACGCTAAACATGACTTCAGAGAATTTTAACCACAGTCCTTTGTGTCTTTATGATAGATTGACCAATCAAATGGTAAAAATTGTTTGTCATCATCTTCAGTACAATTGTCAATTTTACATTTCAGAATTCTGAATGAAGATCACAGTAACACACCTGAATTGTGCGCTTCTTGACCACCTTTAATGAAGATCTTGACCACCTTTAATAGATTATTATTATTGCCACCCTCAATAGATATCATCACCCTGATAGATACTATTCAGATTTAATAGCATTTTGTACTATGGTGGAAAATTTGAAAGCAAGTGATTTGTCCAAGGCAAACCCTGTCCATCTTGCTTCTTTTAAATATATTTTGCAGTAACAGTAGCCTTGATTTTGATGTATTATGAATTTATTTCATGTTCAAATTTATTTCAGTGAAAGTCCTTCATGTCCTTATACATTCATGGAAAAATTGAGATGGACACATCTTGGTTATCATTTTGATTACAATTTTGTAAACTACAAAGAAGAGAAATATTATGGATTCCCAGATGACTTATCAATGCTCATGAAAAGTATAGCAAAAGGACTGGGATTTCAAGACTATTCACCAGAGACTGCAATAATAAACTACTATCCTATAGGGAGTAGCATGGGTGGTCATACTGATCATTACGAAGAAGAACTCAACGCACCTCTCCTTTCTGTCAGTTTTGGTCAACCAGCCGTCTTCTTAATTGGTGGAAGAACTAAAGATATCAAACCAGAAGGTATTTTTGTTTGAAACTAGCAATCAATTTAGATTTTGTTAGGCTTGCGTTTGTGGTAAAAGTAAGGCTTAAGTTTATTTTTTGAACTGCTGTTGTGCTCTTCTGAGCCACATTAGTTGCCGTGCCACGCTGCATATGAGGAATCCAATTCATACGTTGATCCAGTGCCTTGCCAACACTGTCTGCAAGAGCTGCTACAAACTTACCGTGTTGGAAAAGAGGTCTGTGCTCCAAACTATTTCGGTGGGAAAATTGAAATGGTGCATGCTCAAAGCCGTTGTTATGTACAGTGCAGCATGGCTCAGCACTCGACAGTTCAGATTTCCAACTTTGTCAAACTTTGCCAAACTTTGCCAAGCGGCGCGACATTGGCAGTCAAGTCATTTGCTGTGCCATGCCAAGGTACAACAGACTAAAAAAAATGATTCATACGTCGAGCTGCTTGTGGAATGAGCTTGGTATGGCACAACAAGCCGCCCAACGTATGAACTAAGCTTAATAGTTTTCTCTTTTCAAGTTCCAGCCTAGGAGTAGACCCATTATACAAAAAAAGAAAGAGTCCACAAAACAAAGAGCAAATGCTTGTTACAGCGGTTTCCAGAATTGGAAACTTAATTGATGTTGCTTTTGTTGAGATGCGTTTCACCATCCGATTGATTTAGACTGCTTCCAAATGCCAATAATTTCTAAGAAATTGCTGATAACTCGCAAGTAACTAGTGTTCTGAAAAAATCAACAAAAACACTAAGTATAGTTTAGGACTTCGACGAAGATTAAATCATCAAAATTCAAAATCGGTGAAGTGTACGATTCATCGTGGTCTTCCAAAAGTGGATTTTTTTTGGCACATTTGGTACAAAAACCTAACGATGATATCTGAATCACTTTTTAATTACATTCTAGCGGTATGGATTCGAAGTGGAGATCTTATTATAATGGCAGGTGAATCGAGGATTGCTTTCCATGCAGTACCATGTATAATAAAGGATGGCGAGGAGGGCATACCGCCTCTGGAACTGCAATTTGAACAAGAAAACAGTGTAGCAAATGGTGTCGCTAAAGATATAAACAAAGATTTTGCTGACCATTCTTTCCAAGTAGGCATCGAGAGCAACTGCGAAAACAATGCAAGATGCTGTCCAGAGCAAAGTGGACATTTCTGGATGAATTCGAACATGACCAAAAAGGAATGGCAGCCATTTGAAGACTATTTGTCGAGAACTAGAGTCAATATAAATGTGAGGCAAGTTCATAAGAAACAAATGTAAATGCTAATTGATGACTCCGAGTTATACCACCATCAATTGGTAGATGCACAATTTCAGTGTAACTTGCCTTTTAATTTTGTATTGCTTTTTAGTTATCCTGTTCGCAAGATCATACCACCGAACGCATTTGTTCGAAAGAAATGGAAGAAGTGAAATAGCTATAATTGATTGCAGATTATTGGTTTTCAGAATATAAATTAACAAGACACCATCGTTTACTTTATAGCTACAAAGCTACCACAAATTTACGAAATATATTCTGGATTACTCAATTATAAATAATAGAGAAAATAAGATATTACACAAGTCATACAGTCCAGTCCATCAAATGCAACAATGCACTCAAAAAGAAAATACTTTCCTCTAGATCATTTCTACACTACACTGCTAAAAGAAGATCTACTTTATAAGACTATACGGACTCAACTAGAAGAGATGAAGCTACTAATTTGTGTTACTTTACATTGCAAACTACCGCAGAATCATTTGTTGTGCATAACAAAAGAGATTTCGTCCTGGGGGGACACCGTAAACAGCTCTAAAACCGAATTCACACTTGAAGCGTCGCTCTTGACGCATTCCAGATAACAATGAAGCATGGAAATTTGACAATTTGACAAAATCACCTCAAGTGTGAATCCAGCTTAACACAGCCCTACCAAAGGTTAAGTGCGGATTGTGATCGTAGACGATTGCCTTCGATACAAAGTAATAATCAAATATTTGAAAAATTACGAACTTGTCAGTGCAACGTTTTATTTCGAGTTGTTGTAAAAAGACAAACGTTTGGTGGCCTCTATCAGTTTCACAAGATGCCAAATTAATGCGTTTCATTTTGTTTCGCTTCATTTATTTACATTTACTTTCGTTTCACAATTGTGCACGAGCTGCTAAAATTCTGTGATGATCTCATGAGTTACTTTTTGTGCTGTAATTTCAAGAATTCAATTGATTATAGAATCTTGACGCACCCCATACAAGGACCGCGGAGCCATACCGAGTGGGTGGGCTAAAGTCCGTTGCACGTTTTGCTAAATCTTCAAGTTTTCCGTTAAATTCATTTCGTTTTGTTCTTTTGGAGGGCTAAAAATGCCAATTAGCTTCTACACTTTTGACACACTGAGAGGTCCCTGCCATGCTCCAGTAATTTTTTTAAAATACTGAAACGTCGTGTTCTAGAAGTTACCTTATTTTCAAAGATACATTTGATAAAGGAAGAATCGAATGCTCATAAAACATACTACATAATTAAAAAAAAACTGTGATCAAATGTTGGGGATTATGCAAAGCATAGAGCGACCAGCGGAGCAGGTACAAGGTACAAAATCATTATGAAAGCAGACATCAGGATTGAAAACATTGCCAACAAAATTTTGGTGGTACTGGTATAAATCAACCTCACGCTTGCTTTTTGGATGATCTCGTAGAAAATCCGTCCCCATATGTGGTCGATGGAAAAGAACTTTATGTCGTGAGTTGACAAAAGTAAACCAAAATCCCTTTGCAACAGAACATCACTTGTTTTCTAAGTAAACGCAATATCCTACAGCGGGATTATTTTGAGCAACCTTTTCTCCGAAGAAACCGAGTGACGACTGTTCCATACTGCCAGATATCAAAAGGTCGACTGTCGAAAAAGCATTTCGATTTTGTAAATTACTCATGAACCAACTAAAGTTTGTCTCAAATTAGATGTCACGTGAGATTTGCGATAACGCAAAATTACTCATGCAAAACACTTCAATTGTTGTTATTCGCGGGCATTTCCACGTGACATCTAATTTGAGACAGACTATAGAAAAATGGAGGTCTAGAGCGGGAGGGAGGGGGAGAGGGTTTAAGTGAGATGTCACGTCGTCGCACACCGTATCTCTCAAACATGGTGCACAATATCTAAATTTTCCAACCAATTTGCTTTTTTTTACCAGTCTCACATCCTACAATCAGCATTACGTTCTACAGAGGGCATTTCGGCCTTCAAGCACCAAGGTCGAACTTGAACCAACAACCATTTACTTGACCAGAGCTGTCGTCTTTGGTTGAATTTAAATTTGTTGCCGATATAAGGAAATATTCATTCCTGTCACAATGTCAACCGTAAAACGCAAAAGCATCACGTCTACGAGAACTAACATTGGTGGGTAACCCTAGGCTACTGTAAGCAGTCCAATATAAATAGATGTAAAGAAAATTTCATGGTGTATGGACATTGATTTTTGCTAATACTACACACAGGATCTGCATGCACAAATAAATGTTGCAAATAAGGACTGTAAAGATATGCAACTGAATTGTTCATTTGACTATTCTTTGCTAGCTGCACGATGATGATTCTGCCGTGATGAAGATTTTCTTAGCTCCCATGGACCTGAAAACAAGATGTACTTTGATTATATATCAGCAAGGGTGAATTTTGTAAACCTAAAGATTCAGGCTTCTTTTTGCAATTTGAATACCGCAAGGATGGATTTCACATCTCTGAGTGCGCTCGCTCAAATTAAATTAAGACTGCTTTCACATGATACCGGCACAATTTGAAAACGGCATAAAAATGGTACGGATAGGCTTCCCGTTCACACAAAAGCGGCTCAATTTTCGCGGGCACAATTTGAAACAGCAGAATTTGAAAACGGACCTCTAACCGGCACAATTTGAAAACGGCATCGTGTGAACACTCGAAAACGATGAAAACGGAACATTTTTCAGAACTTTCCGAACGAGGTTGATCGATTCTTTAGGCGCAGATAAATTTCTGAGGCGCCAAATTCTAGCCTCGTTGGGGAGATTGCAATGACTTTGTTACCGTCAAAAATTTTCTATCCTTTTCAAATTGTGCCGGTATCGTGTGAACGCTAGCTAAAATGCTGGTACCGTCATATTTTTTGTTTTCAAAATGTTCTGGTATCAAGTGAACGTAGTCTAAAAGAGACTAATTTGAGACAGCCTTTAGTTGTTGTGTTTAACACGTCATAATATCAGCGGCTCTAATTTGTGTCTATGTGTTGATATTATGAGGAAGAATTTTTTTGCGAAGAAACGCAGGCATCAAATCTTTAAAAATTATGGTGTAAATGGTTGCTACAATATTCTTTCGAATGAATGGCTTGAAAAGAACTTTGAGTACTTTACTGTAATTCTACCGTTGACAATTTTGATATCTTGATTATATACTTTCAAATTTACAGCGTTCTTCTTCTTATATAAAGAATTAATGTAAAGCTTCGAATAAAATCAAAACAATCGTAAATTCTAAATTAATGAGAGAAATATGATAATATTTTCAAGAAGGTCATACTTATGAAGGTCTGCAGTATGGTACTTAGGAATCTGTCGACTTTATAGTTTACGATGTAGCAATTTGATGAGGTCACAACCTCAAAACCAATTGAAACATAAAAAAAGCTTTAATTTTGAAAATAATCAAGATGTGAAAATAATCGGTAGAATGACAATAAAGTACCTAAAGTTCCTGTCAAGCCATTCATTCGAAATAATAGTGCAACTACAAGCTACACTACTAAAGACTGGACGCCTATGTAGCCTGTTAACCAGACTCTGATTTCAAAGGAAATTTCCTCGAACCTGGCTAATAGGCTAATGCCTATGCAAAGCATCGCGTGAAAACTCGCTTACTTCTTGTGAATAATCCAACAACTTACTTTCACCATGTGTTTGAAACGCTGGAGACGAACGATTCCTGCTCATCAAAGCTTGGATTTCAGCTTCTCTACCTGACAAATTTAACTGTGGCGGTGTGCTTGTTCGGCCAGCATGAGGCAGTCGGCGTCCAGTCTGAAAACAGAATAAAATGCTAGAAGATCTCTCAACCTCTATGGTTAAACATTATTCACACGGCTTTATCTGAATAAACTTATCAACTTTAAATTCTGCACGCAAAATATCTGTTTGAATTAATCGACGATAATTCTCTTTAGGCCACTCACACGTATTAGAAAGCAGGTGTACGCACAGTAAAAGCCAGCAAATAAGAACCAGTTATTTGAGAACGAGATAGCTGATTTTGCTAAAAAAGTACCCACGTAAATAAAAACAAGCCTGACCATATTTCTGAAAAAGTAAAACTTTCCAATCTTTGTATAACAAGATGAAGAATACAGTAAATCCCCGCGTATAAGAACCTACAAAAATAAGAACCTGCAGGCTGTTTTTCCTTAATTATGCACCTTGTAATTAAGAACCTGTTTCAGTTTGATAAAATAAGTATGTTCTTATTACAAGGGTAATAAAATAGATTTTTTTATGGTCCTTATTAAATTGATGTTTGTCCCTGTTAGTTGTTAAAGTCTGAACCTCCTCCCCTCCTTTTTAATAATGGCAAACATTTCTGTCAAGATTCTAAGCCTAGATTTGGTTATTAGGTTATTAATAGCATTGCCAAATGCAAATAATAGGGTTGATAATCTCTTGTTGATGACTCCTAAGAGGTTTTCATAAGGGACCCTTTGAATAAGAACCTTTATACCCTGCAGTTAATCTAAGTACCTTTCAAATAAGAACCTAATTCAGCCTGCCCCTGAAAAAAGTAGGTTCTTAAACGCGGGGATTTACTGTATAAAATGATTCCTGGAACAGTGGATAAATTTTGACATATCCATCTCGTAATGAAGTAGAAGCAAAATTACCTTTTCTCCAGAAGAGCCTCCTGAAATCATGTTAAGTCGATCCATACTTGAACTACTCCGCAAGCCATGCTCTTGAAGTGATATATTTTGTGTACTTTCAACGAACATTGAAGCTCGGCGAGGGTCTTCACTGCAAATAAAAATACACGCAGATAAGAAAGTGAAAAAGGAGAGCTTGCTATCGTCATTAGAAAGGATTTTGCAAAATTAAGACTGACATTGAATGGTTATTTTAATCTCAAGAAATGAAACGAGTCTAGATCTTTATAAACGTCAAAGAATACGCGCTTAGCACAGCCAACGGGCAGAATCTATATGTGCTGCAATTTATTAACCACTCCATTCAGACTATAACGTATAGACTTAGGGTGTGTTTGATTGGTACCAATTCTGAAAACGGTAGACTTGGTAGACTCGGAATTCGCGTTTGATTTACTCCGAAATTCTCAAAACGGTAGGTTTGGTAGGTTTGGAAGACCTTCTGAGCCTTCTGCTCCAAAAGGCAGAAGGTTTGGCAGACTTTGGAGAGATTCTTGTTTTCATTAGCAAATCGCAATGGGGAATCGAAAACCTGCTGTTTTAAAGATTTTTGTGTTTGATTGGGAAATTTATTTCCATTTCTGCGAAGTCTACCGTTTTCAGAATTTGGTAGGTTTGGAATTACCAATCAAACACACCCTTGATGTACTATTACCGTAGGTATCTGACGACCTTTAACTATTCCACAGGACATAAGAAGCAGGAAACTGTAACTCCAAAATGTGAAAATATGAAAGTAAAGTTGCCTGGATCTTTGAGTTTTCCTGTCTGCTCAAAAAATCGCCTTTAATCTTTGTCCACATTTTCAATATCACAAATAAAAAACCTGGAATTGAAGGTGATTTCCTTGAGTGGATTTAACAGTTGAAAGAACAAGCCTTTCAATACCGCGATTGAAGGTGATTTCCTTGAAGGTGATTGAAGGTGATTGGATTGAAGGTGATCAATTGAAGGTGATTTCCTTGAGTGGATTTAACAGTTGAAAGAACAAGCCTTTGAATACCGTGATTGAAGGTGATATGATGATTGAAGGTGATCAATTGAAGATGATTTCCTTGAGTGGATTTAACAGTTGAAAGAACAAGCCTTTCAATACGTGATTTT
>REGM01000098.1:93248-116517 GCA_004194415.1 Aurelia aurita
TTGTTTTTTAATGATTCGTGGAGCTCTGTGATCTACACTCTTTCCCTTGACAGCGCTCTTCCGATCTTTTCCTGTCTGCTGAAAAATGCAGCTTTTTTCTTTGTCCGTGTTTTCAGTTTCTCTGATAGAAGGTGATCAATTGAAGGTGATTTCCTTGAGTAGATTTAACAGTTGAAAGAACAAGGCAACTTTACCTTTTGATTTCAATACCGTTAACTTTTTGTAGCAGATTGCGTGATATCTGAAAATCTATGTTAGCATCATGGAGGTACTTCAGCACAGTTTTGAGTAATAATAACCATAAGCCCAATTTTTACCTAGCCTAATAAGATGGGGCATGGTTTGTGTTCAAATCTTATTACTTTGCATAGACTAACAGGGAACGCTCGCGCAAACTTTGATAATCATCGTCCATCGTCATATCATTTCATTTCACAGAACGCGGGAACAGAAAGTGACCTAGATTCTGCTGTATGAAGTCTTTTTAAAAGAACAAACAACTGCATTACGGCTGTTTTTGCGCCCAGCACTGGTCACTTATCCGGCTTAATTCAAATTGATTTATCATGAAGCAAACAATCGGCTTGCTTTGACGTGGAAGAAATCTCGAGAAAATAAGCCTCACTTTAATGACTCATCGAATTTGGGAGCAAGAGAGCAGCCGTTGACATCTACAGTATCAGTAAATTACGTCACCACAACACCTATCTGGGATGATACGTAATATTAAAACGCTAACGCTTTATTCTGTTTGATTAAACTCTGTTGATGGAATAAGCTTACCCAGCTATTTTCGCTCGAATAATGTTAGAAATAATAAACAATGAAGCTGAGTTACAATGATCTCAACAAACAGTTTTCTTTTTCGTAGGCTTTTTTACTAGCCTCATCTTTTCTTCCTTCGTAGCTACCTCAAGGCTACTCTTCTTTCTGCTGCGTCAAATTCTATTGGACGTTCCACAGTGATCCAGATTACGAAAATTAAGGAATAAATTGCAAAAAGCGAATTTTTGAAAATCCAAAGAAAGCCCTAAGGAAAATTGTTTGCACTTTGCTCTTTGCTTTCGGCACATAGGAATTGATAAGATGCTGAACTAAAGTATTCATCATAATCATCATGTCTGTTACCAAAGATTTTGGAAGAATGTTTGCCACTTTATTTGAACGAATCAAAACGAAAGATTTGAGGGAAACATTCAGAAGATATTGGAGTTTAAGGGAAAATTAGTCGCTAAGGCTTGCAATCGCTTGCATTTTTTGTTTTCAACTCGCAAGTTTAGATTTCCAATCATAACAAAGGAATCTTGGGAAACATATAAAGTAAATAATTTTGCATAAATCTTGAGTAATTATTTATTATATGAATCTAGCAGCTAAATTGCCTTAAAGAAGAGAGAATTACCTTTCATTTAAAAGAAAAACTCCTGAAATCGGGCAAAGGCAAGATGACCTTTTGACATTTTGAAGTTGACGTTATTTTGAAATTGTACCGGAAATCTCACTGTAAACAAACAAGTGAAACTTAGGCCAACTTTAAAAATAAATTTCTCCATACTCAGTTGCCAGATTTCAAAAATTTTTGTTTCATGTTAACCCCGAGGATGTCCTCTATGAAAAACATCCAGTCATTTTTGGATTTTCAAAAATTTATTTTTTGCAATTTATTCCATGCTCTGGATCACTGTGCGTTCTATAGTTCTCGATCTTTCGTGTCTTCGGTCTCTTCAGCTTGACCGCCCTGTGCGTTCTATTTCTCATCATTACTGATGAAGGGTTATGCCCGATACGTTTAGTGTATTTCTTTCTTGGAATTTTAGACTATTTAGCACAGAAATTTATATTTATTATCTCATGATTAAGTTTGCAATTGGATCCAATTACAGCGTCATTGCATTGGAACCATCTTTCAAAAGCAAAAGGAGAAAATTATCATGCTCATACTACAAAAACCACCGATCAATGCTAGGCACCAAAAAGAATCTTCAGAATCTATATCAGATCGAACAGCGTACTTTTTAATGTTTTTAGACAAATCGATGAAGTGATTTTATGACTAATTAGTGATTTCTGAGAGAAATAGTGCATCTAAAATTATGAGAAAAATCTAAGGCTAGACTGCATTTTAGCGGACCAGCAATCAATATCGCCACGTTATGTGTCATGGGGTAAGGGTTAAGTTTTGGAAAAGGGGTTTTAATTAGGGTTAGTTAGGATTTAAGTTAGGGTTAGTTAGGGTTAGTTAGGGATAGTTAGGGTAAGTTAGCGATAGTTAGGGTAAGTAAGGTAAGGTGTAGTTAGGGTTGGTAGGGTATTTGGTCGAATTCGTTCCTGAGAGATATGACATAAATCTGGTCCGCTAAAGTGCAGTCGTCCCAAATCTAAAAATTAGGTTAAAGCCTCATAAAGACAAAGGAGTTAAAATTTTATCAATCGATTTGATGGTTTTGCAGTAAGATTTTTCAAACATGTTTTCACTCAACCGGTAGATTCAAATGACATTACGCAACATACCTCCCTCCTCTTGAACCACGTGATCTGGGCAGCGCATCCGATCCAACCGCATTTTTAATTCTTTGACTAACTCCACTGCCGCCTACAATAGCATCACCATCCGGTCTCTGACCACCTCTGATGACGGGGGTGACCCGATCACTTCCAGCGGGGACAATCGGGATTCTAGATGGAGACATGGCTCTGATGATCGACGGGGATGAAGATGCCTGAGAATCATGACTTGAAGCTGATAAGCTGTTTGTTTGGATGACTCCAGTTGCTGGGTGAGGGTTCTGACCAGGGCGAATCGGTTTTGCTGTGGAAACATCGGAATGATTTATTTTTTTGATTAAACAAAGAACTGCAAATATCTATTTTCCTTATAATTAATTATAAAATTGATTATAAAATGATTCGGAAATAATTACAGAAATGCTCCACTACCAGAAACTCCTAAAAATACTTCTGGTTGAAAAGAAATTCGTGAATCTCACTGAACTTTGTTATTTTGCGTAGTCTATGTGTAGTTACCATAATAAGCAATCGTACGATCAATATTCTGATCATGCATAGAGGCTGAATAATTTGTAAAACAACATTCGTGCGTGAATTATTTCATTAACTGAAAATAAGACATGCTCATCTCAAAAAGTGCTAAATTTATTAACCACTTGTAATTATGTTTACAAAAAAACTAATAATTATGTCTTAACTATCGAATTTGTCTTGATTTGTTTTTAAAGAACGCATGTCAACCATCATGCTTTACGAGGTTAGCAAAATGGCAGAAAACAGCTTCGAAGCAACTGTACTCTCCTTCTAGCGAGGCTGGTCGGCAACTTGATTTGTATGGATCACCAATGGCTGGTTTTAGGCCAGCAGGATTGACGCGATGACGTGAGCTTGTCAGGGTGACTCACCATCACCATGGTGAGTGGTGTCTCTCAGCATGATGGATGCTTTTAACCTTAGGCAACTATAGGCCTATTCTGATTTATCTTCGGAGCAGATATCTTCGCAGTTCCATCACCAAAACAACAATAAAACGAGCTAAAGAAGCACCACGAACGACGAATGCAACAGGAAAAGCAATAAATTAAAGTTTTCGAATTTTAAAGAGCCGGACTGACTTGGATTCAGCCTGCGGTTGATTTTCGTTTGATATGAAAATGGTGTCTCTCCTTAAACAAAACTAGCAAAGCATGATGATTGACATACGTTCTTTAAAACTGGAAATATCTATCGATAATAATAATCAACGGACTGCCAACTGTCCTTTCTGGAAAATGATCTTGATCATGTTCCTGGTATTCAGATTCATCCGCGCTAGAACAGTTCGAAGCTGATAGGCTTTGCAAACCTTTGATGTCTTGCTAGGTCAAATGAATTTATGACTAACCCCCAAAAAACCAAAGGCTTATTGTTCACTCAGAGATGAAGATTACCGTCATTTTGCAGTCCTCGTTTTGTAAGATATAACAAAGAGCCGGATTCTAAATTGGCCTGGCATAAAAAATTGTGAACTTAAATTTTTTTTGCAACTTATAGATCTCCTTTGGCAATTTCGTTCGTTATTTTTTCTGGATAATCCGGAAGTAAAATATTTTCACTGAGGGTCGCTATTCTTCTAAAATTTTGATTCTTTTCCATGTCACATATCAGATCCTTTGAGATTTGTCCCCAGATATTATTTCCTACCGAATTGTGAAGAATACTGAGCCCTGATTTTTACATTGAGTACCTATTCAAAAGTTCCTCCGAGAACTAAGATCTAAGGGTAAAGTCAGGTAAGAGGTTCGTAATCTGAGTCTTATTGTCGATGCAATGGATACGAAAACTAGCTCTACTGTGGTTGATGTCATTACAAAATAATCAGCCTCACCTATTTGTGGTTGATGTGTTCGGCGTGCTAAAAAACAAGTGAAAAATATGTTACATCTTTTAATAAGGAGAACTGCACGAATCCTGGAAATACTACCGATCTTCACGATCGTAAACTTCATGGTTTCATTACTACTTGTTACAATAGACAATAACGCTAAAGATGGCGGCTGCGCAGAGCATGCTGGTAAAAAGCTCCATGACGACCACCTAACGACATAAAAATGTTGGTCTGCCGTTTCGACTGGCTACCTGTGGTAAAGTTCGGAACAAACGATCAATGTAAACAAATAGAAAATTTTGTAATTCGAACGCGAATCTTTAATTAAAACTTCGTTTCGAATCAAAACTTTATTTTTCTGCTTTTGAAAGGTTTCCTTTCGAACCATGTTGGCATTCGAATTCAAGGTCGATTCGAATTCAAGCCAGCTGGTCGAAACGGCAGACTGACATGTTTACGTCGTTAGGTGGTCGTCAGTAAGCGTTTTACCAGCATGCTTTGCAGAAAAACACAACAGAGCCTTTGGAGCAGCCATCTTTAGCGTTATTGTCTATTCATAAGTATGCGAAAAACAGCATTGCTGAAGGTCATCAAGACCAATTAAGCTATCATGATACCGGGGAACTCAGTAAAAAATCTCATCGTTTGACAAATTATAGGTGCAAAAAGTTCTTCCTTTATTTTCATCAAAAAATTTCCATTCAATACAAAAAAGGTTGAAGCAATTAGGGTTAAATTGTTGGTTGTCTCAAAAGAAGAACAAAATCAGTTACTTCGAATTTTAAAATTGCCAATCTTGGAGTACAGCGGAAAAAGAATGATAAAAGATTCGAGCATTGATGGTTTTATTATTTTTTGGGAGAATGGCAGCTTATTACCAATCAATATTACCTGAAAATACCGTGTAACACATGAGAATGCATCTCCAGGATATATCTTAGGAATATCAAATTTCGCCCTCTGATTTGAAAGTTACTTTTCATTATTTGTTCTGGCCTTAAAAAAGCCAAGTCGATTAGCTGTAAAACTCAAAACAATTGGCACGAATCTCACTTGAAAGTAATATCCAGATTTTCAATAAATACTTTTATTTAAAGAATCTTGTTTGCAAGAAATCTAACAAATACCTTGGCTGTTATAGTTTTGAGTCTCAGTTTGATATGTGATATGATGAGTCGCAAGTTGTAGCTTAATTGCCTATATTTTAATTAGCTTCTTTAGTATCTGAATTAAAATGGTAAATTGTAAATTTTTGGCACGGCCCCTTGAAGAGAAGCCTTAGCTGACGGGGTTACCGTGGTTAAAGAATATAANATTTGTTCTGGCCTTAAAAAAGCCAAGTCGATTAGCTGTAAAACTCAAAACAATTGGCACGAATCTCACTTGAAAGTAATATCCAGATTTTCAATAAATACTTTTATTTAAAGAATCTTGTTTGCAAGAAATCTAACAAATACCTTGGCTGTTATAGTTTTGAGTCTCAGTTTGATATGTGATATGATGAGTCGCAAGTTGTAGCTTAATTGCCTATATTTTAATTAGCTTCTTTAGTATCTGAATTAAAATGGTAAATTGTAAATTTTTGGCACGGCCCCTTGAAGAGAAGCCTTAGCTGACGGGGTTACCGTGGTTAAAGAATATAAAATCAATCAATCAATCAATCAATCAATCAATCAGCCTTACTTTGATTCTTTGTCATGTTTTGCTTGAGGCGATCAACTTCTTTCTGGAATCTAAATTGAAAGAGATACTAACATATTAAAATGAAAAGAAAGAAAGAAAAAGAACCAGCGTAACTCAAGTTGAATAACTAAACAATTTTCCTTGGAAGTATTAATTTAAATTCTTGATTTGATATTTGGATATTGTGATGTCACGTTAAAGAAATTATGAGACAACATAACTTTAAAATCAAGATGACCAAAGCGAGATGAAATTCAAAACACTATCCAGTAACTGTCCCGTATCAACGAAGATTCTCTCAGGCGGAAGGGCTAACCTATGTGTGACAGTTTATTTCAACAAAATTGGTCAAGTGATTTTGTTTGGAACCACTTTCATAAATCTTTGCAAAAGAACTATTGTGCTACAGTTTGCTGAGGGAACATTTTACCAAGATCTTAAGCGTTTCATCGAACTTCACCGCGGATCTGTTAACACAAAGGATCTTTCTTGGTAAGAGTACCCATGGCGCTATGTTTAATGCAAACAATTGTTTATTGTCAATCAACTTTTCAGCTTCAGCTTCAGACGAATGACACGAGCACCAGGATTAACGCAAAATCGACAAAATGTACCGGGTGTTCCAAAAAACTGTATACAAGTTTGGAAAATTCTGACGCCAAGAGTTTTCGTCAAATCACCCCAAAGCAATTTTTATGTTAACTCCCAATGGAGGAATTAAATTTTGATATTTTTCTGATAATTTTCGGTAGCTTGGTTGCAGAGCAATAAATCAGCAAGTGTAAAATTTCCTCTTTGACCCAAACCAGAGCTTCCAGTAGAGAAGAGCTAACGATTCTAGGGATGGCAGAAGCACGTCGGCCCTCGACATCCAATGCTGATATGCCTCTGATATGAAAGCACATTTTTATATTAACCCTCAATGGCTAAATTNATTATTTGTTCTGGCCTTAAAAAAGCAAAGTCGATTAGCTGTAAAACTCAAAACAATTGGCACGAATCTCACTTGAAAGTAATATCCAGATTTTCAATAAATACTTTTATTTAAAGAATCTTGTTTGCAAGAAATCTAACAAATACCTTGGCTGTTATAGTTTTGAGTCTCAGTTTGACATGTGATATGATGAGTCGCAAGTTGTAGCTTAATTGCCTATATTTTAATTAGCTTCTTTAGTATCTGAATTAAAATGGTAAATTATAAATTTTTGGCACGGCCCCCTGAAGAGAAGCCTTAGCTGACGGGGTTACCGTGGTTAAAGAATATAAAATCAATCAATCAATCAATCAATCAATCAATCAATCAATCAATCAATCAATCAATCAATCAATCAATCAATCAATCAGCCTTACTTTGATTCTTTGTCATGTTTTGCTTGAGGCGATCAACTTCTTTCTGGAATCTAAATTGAAAGAGATACTAACATATTAAAATGAAAAGAAAGAAAGAAAAAGAACCAGCGTAACTCAAGTTGAATAACTAAACAATTTTCCTTGGAAGTATTAATTTAAATTCTTGATTTGACGTTTGGATATTGTGATGTCACGTTAAGAAATTCTGAGACAACATAACTTCAAAATCAAGATGACCAAAGCGAGACGAAATTCAAAACACTATCCAGTAACTGACCCGTATCAACGAAGATTCTCTCAGGCGGAAGGGGTAACCTATGTGTGACAGTTTATTTCAACAAAATTGGTCAGGTGATTTTGTTTGGAACCACTTTCATAAATCTTTGCAAAAGGACTATTGTGCTGCAGTTTGGTGAGGGAACATTTTACCAAGATCTTAAGCGTTTCATCGAACTTCAACTGATTTGATTGGTGGATGTCAACACAAAGGATCTTTCTTGGTCAGAGTACCCATGGCGCAATGTTTAGCGCAAGCAATTGTTTATTGTCAATCAACTTTTCAGCTTCAGCTTCAGACGAATGACACGAGCAGAGCACAAGGATTAACGCAAAATCGACAAAATGTATCTCTTGCATATAAACATGCAAAGGCGGCCTATTTCAATTCCTCAGGTACCAACTGCGCGAGAAGTAGAATATTATCGCAGCTGTCGGACGATTGGAACAATGGTGTATTGCGCATATTTCGTTTATCGCGCGATAGGTACCAAGCAATGAAAACTAAATGATCCAATTTTGATTGTTCTAAAGAATTGAAAAGTTTTCGAGTTAGTACAATATGTTGAGCCGATGGAAGTTTAAACAATCACAAGTTACTCAGCAGTAAATTTCTCTTGAACTTCAGAGCAACATGATTTTGTTGACAATAACAATCCCGTCCATCCGGAAAATCCGACTGTCAAAAGCAGGAAAACATTTGATTGACATTTCTGGCTATTTCACGTGAATTTTGAAAAAAACACCTTAAAAGCAAAGTAGTCAATAACTTACAAAACAGCATGATCGATTTTGACGTCATAAATCTAAGTTTATCCGAAACTGGCTGATGGCTGAATGAAATCAGCTGATAATCCATGATTACACATCCCTGCAAACCCGAAAACATTCCTGACGCGACCAGCATACCGAAAACAAGTTGAGATTGGAATGGAATTTCACAAGGCAGATGGCTGTCTACAATCCCTACACAATAGATCATCAAGAAAGAGGCGACTCATTAACCAACACAACTAACATCCAATCATCGCATTCACTACGGAGGATGAGCAAATAAAGTGGCGGGTTGCATTGCTGCAAATCATTGCACATGCACNAACTTACAAAACAGCATGATCGATTTTGACGTCATAAATCTAAGTTTATCCGAAACTGGCTGATGGCTGAATGAAATCAGCTGATAATCCATGATTACACATCCCTGCAAACCCGAAAACATTCCTGACGCGACCAGCATACCGAAAACAAGTTGAGATTGGAATGGAATTTCACAAGGCAGATGGCTGTCTACAATCCCTACACAATAGATCATCAAGAAAGAGGCGACTCATTAACCAACACAACTAACATCCAATCATCGCATTCACTACGGAGGATGAGCAAATAAAGTGGCGGGTTGCATTGCTGCAAATCATTGCACATGCACAAAAATATTAACTACAAGCCAGCAACCCTTGCAGGTATAATTATTTGCTAAATCTTCCAAAATGTCTAAACAAATCAAGCTAAATTTCATCGCTTTGTTTGTGATAACAATTTTGTACGCGACAGCTTCGGGGTTGCAATGTAGAAACGGCGTTGAGAATATACATGGATCCGCCTACAACACGACAGTTTGCAACGCAAATGAAACAGCTTGTTTTCAATCAGCAAAATGCGAGATGAGACGAAGAATCAGGCCACATACAGATTACAAATGGAGATGTATCGATCAAAAGATTTGTCGCAATACAACAGATGGGAATAGCCATGCAAATTATGAAGGAGTCAAGGGAATATGCTGCTATACAGATCTTTGCAACGATAACAAAATGTCCAAATGCACCGGATCTGATTCTGGCGATAACTTGCGAGTTAGTATCATTACCATATGCTTCACGTTGGCATTGGCGTTCCTTTTATCATAGGATGGCACCAGTGATCATTTTTTGTAACAATAATGTTGATTGCAAAGGGCGTTACAGGAGAGTGCTGGATTGCTACGACAATGGTATGAAATCGAGCAGAAGTACCATAACATTAAGCGAAGATAGTCACTCTGGGATACACATTCAAATATGGATTATATACAATTACACTATAGTATTTTAATAGAATAAAGAAGTCGCCTGAAGCACGTTCATCTTTGGACAACGTATATACAAATGTCCAAAATGTTAAATGCTTCCAATAATCGTTGATTGAAGACGGGAAACGTGGTGCAAAACTACTTTCATCATTGGCATTTCATCTCCTCAAAGAAATACTTTTTGCATGTACAAAGGCATTAGCGATATTACAGCGAGAGCGAAAAGAGGGAGCCCTAGCAAAGTTCTGAGTTATTTTCGAGGTTGACAGACATGTTACAGGATACAGCAAACAGCAGTGATCAGACAAATGAGTCTGAATTTTTTTTCTTTAACCCTTAAAAAGTTAGCGTTAGAGCATGGAAATGAAAAAAAAACCTTCATCTCAGCAAAGAGAAAAACGTTGGGACTCGATAACATTAATCGGGAAGATAATTATGACCATAGAAACCTTCAGATGACAGAAAAAGTTATGATCGAAATATATTGCTTTCAAGACCCTCTTTTTAAATCTTTAGTGCATGGAGTTGGGTTGCCTGGTAAAATTTCAAACGAAACACTGTATTTTGAGCGTTTATGAATAAGATTTCGTTTGAAGAAATATAAATACAAAAGTAGCAATGGTTTGTCTGATTAGATCTCCTTCTTATATTAAATAATATCATTATTCTTACTTTACTCGTACCTCAGCATAATAATTTTGGAGATAACAACTAAAGATCTTGCAAATTAACCACTTAAAAAATTAGAATATGATCTAAGATGGTGTACAGGGCAACAATGAATGCCTACCTGTAGTTGTCGGGCAGGTACAAGGATTTCATTAGGCATTTCCGTTAATTAAATGATATTAGGTATCAAAGTAAAGGATTAGACCCACAGGGTTGCTAAAATATATTACTTTATTTCACCCTATTTTTGGCTGTAGATTTTTTCTGATAACTCAGCAAGGAGAAAGATCTTGCCACTGAAACGTTTTCAATTTTAGCAGCTACCATTTGTGCAACTCACTGTAAAGTTTCATTGAAATATGTTAACAAACGAGGGAGACGGAGAAAATTTTCCGGGAATGACCCTGTCAAAATCTCAAATCTCAATTTTGCTAAAAAAAACTAGATAAGTTGCAATGTTTGCAAACTTCTTATGCAGAAGAGCGCTATTTGATGTAGCTTGAATATATTTACCATGTTTGGATAGATATTGTGCTCTAGATATGATTTATCAACTTTTTCGTCAAGGAGTTTAATGTCCAGACAAGAATTATCCCCTTTCAAATCTTGATAAAACTCTAACTGCTCTAACATAAATTTTTTTCACGACATTCGCACCGGGTGAGTTAGAAAAAACAATCCCCGTTTGAAAGGCCACTGCTCCCTGGATATCAAAGCGATAATATTGAAAAATACATTATTTAATGGTTGACATGTTCAAACATAATTTTTTTTCTTTTTTTCTATATTGCTACCTAGCATCCGAAGGTAGTTTTTTAGGACACTGAGAAGCTAAGCTTATCGAAGCAGTGTCCTGGTCCTTCCTCTCGCTTTCTTGAGAAAATCGCTGATAATTTCAGAACGGAGTGGCCGATTTCAGTTAGGTAAAATTTAGAATTTATTTGAATATGTCCACTATTAAATAATATATTTACCAATATTATTGCCTCGATATCCAGGGAGCAGTGGCCTTGCAAATGGGGATTGTTTTTTAAAGACTCACTCGGTATATACCCTGAAAATTAAACAAAACACATTTCTCACAAACTTCTAACAGCTTCCTCCTGCTAGGAATTAACAAAGCATTGTTCAATTACTTAATCAGCAATCCCCAAAGGAAATCCGACCTTATCGAAAAGACTGATTCGTACCTGTTTTTATCCTTCATGGCACCTTCCCTTGCTTCTTTCAATGCATTTTCTAAAGCACGAACTCTCTCTTGTGTTGCCTTCAATCGTTTCTCTAGTTTCGGTAACTCGAGTCGTAAGTCTGCATTGTCTCGCACAAGCTATAAAGATGAAGCATTATTAGGCTCATATTTGAAGATCAAGGATTATTTAGGCCCACTAACAGGTCACTTTGGCAGTGGTAGCTTGCCTGTGCCTATTTTCTTCCAACATTTTTGACGGCCCGAGTCAATTTTTAACGAAAACAGGGATGGGGCACCAATCTTTATATTCTCAGTGGAAACATTCATACCACTTGCGTTTAATAGACTATAGTGCTGGAGACAACGTCAGGGAATTTTCATTATGATCATTTGCGTTCTGTGATAAATCAACCAAGCAAATCAATCAAAACTCTTTTGGACGCAACGGATCATGGTTCCCTGAAGCTATCATCAAAAGTCATTTTCTATAAAAAGTCAATTTTTGTGTGCAAGCAACCAACTGTATCGATAGAAATTGACTAAATATAGGTAGGTCACTTATAGAAATGCAAAATAATTAGTTCCCACGGCTCAGGGATCACACGGCAGATGTTAAATTTTCAAGGCAAGTCATTTTCAAACCATGCCATTTAATGGTGTAAAAAGCAAATCCCTAACAAAAAGCTATGGCACTTGTGATAAAATTTTTGGCACGTCAAAGCTAACAAAATGAAGTTAATACCTATGTTCGTGCAACATGTATTGCTTTTAACGCAAATAATCATTGTTTTTAAATATAGTCGAATCCTCAAGGGAAATGAAAATTTGTTCAAGATAGTTCGAGTAATCGATAATTTCTTCGTCCCTGCTTCTACATTTGAAGCATGTCCCCGGAAAACAAAATGGCACAAATTGTCCGCTTTCGTAAGACAGTTTTTAAAGCTTTTTGTGGATATAATGGCATACATGTGAAAATCTCTCCATTGGCGTAAACACTGAATTTTCAAAGTAGGACTACATGTTTGATCAATATGCTTGATGTTTGATCAACACGTTTGATCAATATGACCTCTTGTTTGATCAATATGCAAACTTGTTCAAAAATCATAAATATACCTGTTTGTGCACTTTCGTCAGTTGTTCAAGATTGTTTTCCAAGAATGTAATCTTCTGTTTTTGTGCATGAGCATTGGCTTCGTCTCCTTCAACATCTCCATCAGTGGACTGAAAATTAAAAGATGTTCTAAATGGGCTTGAAAATCGAACTTAAATTGCTTGGACAAGTCGATTGTTCCAAATTCCAAGAAGCAGTCATCACATAATTCTGAATAGTATGCTAGCCCTCTACATGGAAGACTGTAGCCTCACAAGTACTGCCACGGGTATACATGCTCCAAGAAGCGCAGAATGTCGAAGGGAAAAACAGAATAAAAGATGCTACTTTCTGTGAATCTGTCATTACATTCCAAAATGTCCTTGTTAGTTGCTGTCAGGTTGAAAGTACTTAAACAATATGAATGAATGAATGAATGAATGAATGAATGAATGAATGAATGAATGAATGAATGAATGAATGAATGAATGAATGAATGTACGAGCTAGTGAGTGAATGAATGAATCAATCAATCAAACTATGAATGAAAGCTATAAACCAATAACTGAACGAACGTATAAATAAACTAAATAACGAACAAAAGAATATAGTGTCAATGACTTAACAGTATGGCTTGATAGAGCTTTTAAGAAACGGTCTAAGCTTAGTCCAAACCTCACTGTTAACGTACTTAACATCTGAAACAGGAACTGTGACGTAACACAATTGCTAATCTTATGGATGGCAGACTCTGAAGTATTGAATCCTTTAGCAACAGAGATGCCACTTTCTACTGCCTCGCTGAATAGGATAGCCTACTTCAGAGCTTGAACAGCTAATGCAGAGGTTATCTCAAACGTTATCTAAATAGAAAGAGACCCCATCATTCTGGTGCCTCTTTGCTACAGTAAGAACCCGCCACTAAAGCTTGCTTCACACAAAGAGTAAATTCGCGTTAGAAGTGCATTCAAAATGAGACGGGAAAACGCGTCGAGTTCATTTTTGCCTTAATTTTGAGATTTTGCCGGCAAGCTCGAAATCACTTGGATTCGATTTGGAAGCATTGACTTTCTAAAAGTGCGTTTAAAGTGAGGTTAGAAAAGGCGTTATCCCAATTCTAACGCGTTTTTACTCTAGTGTGAAGGAAGCCCAAGGAATTGAATTATAAACAACCACACAACGTTTTTTTTCAAAAATTCCTAAACAATATTCAGAGAAATACTTGAAACATTGACTTGAACCAGGAATTAGTTTCTGATAAAGAAGTTGCCGAGTCTGTTCTCTCTGCGATATCAGTGGTAAGCCTAGCTCACGATAATTTGGCAAAACATAAAGGATTGAAACAGCATGGTTTAAAAAAACTTGTTCCTTAGTGGCGAGTTCTTACTGATTCTTTGTTTACACTGCAAATACTCTTCTCTTTTCACATAAATGGTCTCTCGTAATAAATTCTAAACTTTATAACTCTTACGTCACAGAAAATAAATGAAAAGTTTGGTTACTTTAGGTACCTTTAGGTACCTTTAGATACCCGAAGACAAGCTCTTTGAGTCTAATGTCAACTTGGTGGAAAAATCCTCTGGCAAAAATCTCGTTTGGAGCGATGTCGATTTTCCCCAAGCAAATCACAATCATATCGCTTGAAAATGTCCCCACAATTAAGAATTTTCCGCTTGATAGAATTCAGGGTTAACAGCAAAGTTTTTGCTTTTTGAAATACGATATGAACTTTATAGTCACATTTTGAAACCAAACTCTTTGCGCAAAACTCCATTCTGTAACAAAATTTTTGACTCAAACAACAAAATCATGGTATACAAATAATAAAAAAAGACAGATTGAAATAAAAAAATTGTGTTTAGGCGTTGGTGCATGTGCATGTGCGTATGGTAATTGAGTCAAGTCAATGTCTGATATCCTGTTATGAAGTCTGAAATTCAATTAAATGATGGAACTATCTGCTCTTCATTTCCGTTCGATTCTTATCAAATAAAAATATTTCAGATAAACTTGAAAGACAGCGACGATTTTCTATAAATGTTGAAAATGTTAAAAACTTTCTAATGATAGGCATTGCATAAGTTTCCTTGTAAGCAGTGCGGTCAATCAAAGAAAACAAGAGGAGAAGAAGATTCCATGGGCTCTATAGGTTCTATTGAACAGAAACATTTTCTTGAGTATTTAACACATTGGCCAATTTTCAATTCCCTATATTTTTAATGAAAGAAGTAATAACTGTTTTAAACATTTAAACTTCTAACACACTGTAAAAATATTAAGAACAATCAGTTCTCTGGATGTCTGCATATTTGACAATGCTTTTAATTGCTCTTAAAGGACAATTCCGGGGTTTGTGAAATCAATGCTAGAAAACAACCTTACCATCTCCTGAATCAAATGGCAAACTTTTTTCCACATTTAGACTTGTCTTTCAGCTGTCAATTCAATAAACATCTTGGTAATTTAGGCCAAATGTCGCCGCCAGTGGTCTCCATTTTTTCCACGAGTACATGATAAGGAGGCTAGTCACGATTCGGAGGCGAGGAAGGCGAGAAAATAATAGGGCAGCCTCGTTCTCGCGTTGAACGTGACGTCAGAACGATCTGACTTTGTGCTTAATGACGCAACTACGTATTTGTCGCAGATTGTAAAACGTAATTTCGCAGAGAAAAGACAAAAAAAAGTTGGAAAAAAGTATGATACACCATTCATAACAGTATAATCTTTCATTTTATCATCCATCATACCAACCCCGGAATTGTCCTTTAATTTTCACTGAATTAAACAAAATCTGCTTCTTTGTCCGTGAAAACTGGGTGATTGAGGCGAATACACGAAATGTTTAATTGATAAGGTACTCACGACTTTCATTCTCGACTGCAAGTCTTTTACAAACAGTTGTCGAAGTTTATGCAGCATTGCCAATTCTCTTGCCTAGGAACAGATAATATAATAATGGGCTTTAGGATTTGTTCGACCCTAACAGCATAATTGTATTCCAACTAGCCTCAGGCCGGGCTCATAAACTACGGTATTAATAGTAACACGGCACACTAAAACTCGTCGTGAGTAAGAGATCTCGTTTCATCAGTGAGTTGGGTATTGAAACCAATGGATAGTTAAGTTAACCCCGGGGAAATGATTTTAGTTATTGAAAATCAACAATAATGAAAACATACCACGGTATCTTCCAGTCCTTGTAAATCTTTGTGAGCAGTCTCCTTCTTTGTCATCATCGTCCTTTCAAAAGAAATGATGGAAATTAACCCTGATTTTGGAATGAATTTTCCTTAATTCCACTTCTGAAGTATTCTACTGTAATTCACATGTGCAGAGATTTAAAAAGGATTTTCCGTCCATTGTTGTCTATTCATTTATTAGTGTTTGATTTCCAAACAAAATCTTCATCGAGGAAAGATTGTTTGACAAGAAATGAGCAAGGCCATTCCACCGAGGGCCTTGATATTGGAAAAAGCAAATGAGCATGATTGCTTAAAGTTTGAATGATAAACTGAACCAATTCTCTGCCTCAAAAACATATTCGATACGACGTGATGAAGGTCTTAGAAAGTCTCTACATTTGGTTACGTCGATTTGGGTGATTCGGTGTGATTTTTGAAGTATTCAATTTCAAACGCCTGACAAGCGAAAGTTCACGGAAGCCCTCTTGAATCGAATTTGAATATCATAACAATTCTGAAAAGGCGGGCATGCCAACAGTTTTCCCACCTTCATGACAAATAAAATACACATTAAATTCAGATGAATAATAATGCGTCGTATTAACAAAAAAAGCTATTTTGGAATCACTGCCATTTGGCAAACTTTTACCAGTTTTTCTGCACATTTAAACTATGGAGAATTTACATTTGGTTTAGACAATATTGTGATGAATACAACGTTATATTTGTTGTTCAATGTTTTGCTACGTGTACGCCATCAGGCAATTTTGACTCACACCTTTCAAATATACTGTGAGTATCGCTTTTAACAAACATGTAGTGCAAAGCAGTACTAAAAAACCTCTCGATTTGTTTGCCAAATCAAATTCAACTGATTGACAATTAACTGCGAGGAAGTTTTCGATTTATTTGGGTCTCAAAACTATCAAAATACAGTAAAGTCCCGCCTTTAAGAAACCGCTTTACAAGAAACTCAGACCCTGGATTTTTGCTAGAACAATAGGAAAACAATGGGTTAATTAAATGAGAACAATAGGCTGAGGTAACAAGGTGGGTTTCTTAGAGGCAGGACTTTACTGTACCCAATTAAACTTATAACTGTGTTGCTTATTTTAACTCTAAGTTGGCGACAAAAGATTCCATTAGTTATTTGTGCCATAAGGCAATTAGTTTAATTGTAGTTGACTGACAAAAGAATGAAGTTCATTTTGGCTAGCCCGGTACGTAAATACGTATCATCAACCCGTCTCATATTGCGCCCCTTAGGAGATTCATGACTAAAGTACTCCCAAAATTTATGTAAACCAAAACAGATTTTGTTTGGCCACAGAACTGCCATTTTATTGCAAAATACTGCAATTTAGGTATCATTCGAAAGAGCTTTGCGAGTGGAACATGAATCTTGCAATGGCTATGAAATTTTGATGAATCAAGGGGGGGGGGAGGGGGAGGGGGTTAGTTTCTTGGAAATTAGTTGAGGTTTTTTGTTTATCGATTTTGCAAACTAAGTTTAACATTTTATGGAACAGTGACGTCTTCTGATTAGGAACTTAAAAAGCAGAATAGCGTACGAATTGTTCCTTCCGAAACTGTAAGGTAGACCCTGGTCGAGGTTTTCTGCCAAATTTATTAAGAATGTACAGGGGCGAAAAACTGACCATAGTGCAACCAGTGGCATGCAATGGCTAAACCAGTCACTCATGCAAAATCTAACTTCATATTATTATTTGTGATCCGAATGATGTATAGGAGGTCTGAAAAATTCGCGAAACCAAAATTCTTCCTACGGGAATAAACTCCCCTAATTAAGTCACCATAATGTTATAATTTGTAGGTAGAACCACCGCAACACGACGAAAAACAACAGCAATTATGTACAAATTTACTGAATATATGTTATGTTCATGTTGAATACATGAAAATATAGTCAATAAATGTATACATATTTGCTGTTGTTCTTCGTCGTGTTGCGGTGTTTCTACCAGCAAATAATTTCCTTTATTCTTCATCACAAGCATCTTCGAAAAGATCCGACAAGCGATGTTGGTATAGTGGCCTTTCCTTTAAATTTACTTGAAAACATTATAACCCTTGCCAGGTTCAAGTTGCACTCGATTAGCACTTTTGCATGATACCTAGTTTGCAGTATTTTGTTATAAAATGGCAGTTCTATGCCCAAAATCTGTTTTGGTCTAATCTTTGAGAGTACTTTAGTGAAGATGAAAATGAAAGCTAAAATTTCCACAACAACAGAAAAACCTGAATGGTGATGTATTACCATTCTATAATATCTGAAACAAACCGAGCTTAAATTTACCGGGTGAGTCAGAAAAATGCTTAGGCATTTGAAAACCTGTAGCTCTCAAACAATTTATCAGATTCCTATAAACTAATAATACCTGTGTAGCTGACATGTTAACTTTGATAAGAAAATTTAGTTTGTGAAGTTCGGTCCTATTGTTCTCAAATTACAAGCGATTTTATAAAAATGCTTCATCTCAAAATCCTTCAAAACAGGCCTAAATCCTTGATCAAACCAGCCTCATACCTATAGAAAATAGACGAAAAAAGGCTGAATGCCGGTCCCAAGTGTATACCATTACACAGCAGCCTTCTTATATACCAAATAACTGTTTGAGCAATAAGATAGACAGATAGAGTTTGATTGTGATAGCTGTGGGGCAAAATTGCTAGCAAATTTGATCAAGGATTTAGACATTTCTTGAAGGATTTTGAGTTGAACAAATTCTATAAAATCACCTGTATTTGATAAATATACAACCAATTTTGACCAACTAAATTTTCTTATGCAAGTTGATATACTAGCTACATAGGTACTATCAGTTTATAGAAATCTGATAAATAGTTTGAGAGTTGGAGGCTTTCAAATGTCCTAACATTTTTCTGACTCACCCGGTATTGCAGTACAAACAACAAGTTTCATAAATATGCAAAAGAAAACATAACGAATAAAATAAAAACGACGACAATGCCGTAACTTACTCCAGATCCTGAACTTGGTTTCGAAGGCGTTCAATTTCATCTCCTAATTTGGTATTGTCATTCTATGGAAAGAACAGTTAAAATAAATAAAACAAGCTTTGAAAGAACTTAAAAAGCAGCTATTAGTAACTATCGTGTCCTTCTGTGAAGCTACACTAAGAACCAAATTGTATACTTCAAGCTATTTCGAATTTTGAAGATTTGTGAAATTAATAAGTTCCAAGGGTACCAAATTACTGTCGACTATTCCGGAGAAGAATCTCAGGTCTGCTTTTGTGGGTTCTGATCTTGTCATCGAACTGAAAAACTATTGGTCTTGGAATCATGATTCCTTTTCAAATGTATGGCTTAAACAACGGTTTCCAAGATACGATTTTATAATCTCTCTGTTGCACGAGGAACACTGTTATTTGCAATTTGGTCCATAAAGGGAATCTGAGCATATATACGCCTTGGATAAAAATAGCCGTGCAAAGACAATGGGCCGTGACACGTGCCGAACCATATTTGGGTAAATGATCTACGTCACCAGGAAATACTGATATCGGATAGGCTAGAATTTGACTGCAACTGGCTTCAGCCACTTTTATATACTTACATTCCCTGTAAAATGACTGAGCAACTAGAAATTCTAAGACCATTTCACTGTCAAGCTGCCTGATTTTCAAACGTAACACACATCAAAACAATCCTTATAAAAACATTTCAAAATTCTAGCAGTAGATATCTTTAAATAACTAAACTTTGTCGACTATCAGAGCCCATGTAAAATCAACTTTGTAGGATGCTCCTCCCCTAAATGTAGACTGGCTGCAATGAAGCTAACCAACTAATTTGAGAACTTTGTGACAGTGCTTTTTGTCATTTTTGAAGCAATGAATACTTTACATACCCTGAGCTGAGCTTCAGCAAGTCGTTGACTCTCATTCACCCTGTAACAAAAAAGCATCAAAATTACAGTATGCTCTTGCCCTACCGTGAAAGCAGAATTCACAGAAAAGTGCAGAGATTACTGCAAGCAAGAGAAAATACAAGAGCTTGGAGAACTTCTAATTATATTGCACTCTACCTGGCAACACACATAATCAGTATACGCTTACCTCCTGTAAATCAAAATTAATTAGTATACGCTTCTTTCTATCTTGACTGGGCTTAGTCAAGAGAAGTTCTGGTGGAATCTCATCTTTCACAAATTAATTTCAACGACAGCATGGTGCAAGCTAGTGGAAGTGGGGCGGATGTTGATTTAGAAGTCATGATTGCACCGTACTTCTGTCAGACCTTCTTAAAAACTAACAAAGAATATGATCGCCACGTCAGAGGCAGGGGGCATAAAGCAATATTTAATGAATGACAAAATGCGGATGCATTTAAAATCACATTGCAGTTGTAGGCAAATGTAACATCTTGACAGCAGGACAGCCGTTTGAGATTAAAGTAACACTTGGTTTCGGACAAATTCGCGGAGGAATCTTCTCCTTCTAAACGCGAAAGTGGTACAGTGACATTATCTTTTTTACTAATTGGTTATTAACCATTTTTACACATGCGAGGAGAGAGACAATTGGGAGTCAAGCCGATATCGCTTCAAACATTATCCGAATTTTAAAAAAGCTATCTTGTTTATCACTTCCATCTAAGTTTTCGTTACCATAAAAGAACGGTCGCTCTCTGCACTTCAACTAATGATCTCTAGGCACTTCAACTAACGAGTTAAAAGTGGCGTTAGCCAAGGGGTCTGGCCAATTTGAATAGAGCCTATTGTATCTAATGTTCTCCATAGACGATCGAACAATAGGACAATAAGTGGCATGCAGCCTGCTTTTGATCTATTATTAGACTAGATTACTATATCTCCCCTTATTTACTTTAAAGTCAGTCAGAGTACATGACTGGTTATGCGCTTATAAATATATTACAACTCACTCTTTGAGTTGCTGAATGAAATCACTTTGCTGTTGAACTTCATCTCTCAGATTGTTAACTTGACGTGAATGTTTGTCTCTATGAGTCTCCATTTGTTCTTCTAGTGCAGCCTACGAATTGAAAAAGAAAAAACTAGAATACATAGCTAGAATACATAAGAGAGAGGAACAACAGCCAAAATTTCATGCCAGAGATAGTAAAATTTTATAGAGGCTTTTTCGCATCATGAAATTCTTGACGACTCTTTGCGTCCTACTAAATCTGATAGATCAACGTTAAAGGGAATGTAAGCATATAAAAGTTGCTCAAGCCACTTGCGGTCAAATTCTAGCCAATCAGATATCAGTATTTCCTGTTGACATCGATCAGTTACCCAAATATGGTTCGGTGAGTGTCAAGGTATATTGTCTTTGTACGGCTATTTTTATCATGGGCTTATATATGCTTAGATTCCCTTTAACAGTCTCTTATGTTTAAATGAGCTTGATTCGAAGCCAGCCTTTTCAAGTGGTACAAAAGAAGAACTCTTACACAAGACGACCAAATAAATAATCAAATCATTCCCCGGCACTTGATTTCGCACTCTATGGACATNTAAGCATATAAAAGTTGCTCAAGCCACTTGCGGTCAAATTCTAGCCAATCAGATATCAGTATTTCCTGTTGACATCGATCAGTTACCCAAATATGGTTCGGTGAGTGTCAAGGTATATTGTCTTTGTACGGCTATTTTTATCATGGGCTTATATATGCTTAGATTCCCTTTAACAGTCTCTTATGTTTAAATGAGCTTGATTCGAAGCCAGCCTTTTCAAGTGGTACAAAAGAAGAACTCTTACACAAGACGACCAAATAAATAATCAAATCATTCCCCGGCACTTGATTTCGCACTCTATGGACATCGAGGTGGTTTAAAGGTAACTTTGAAGGTATATTCTCTCAGTTTAAAATACAATGCTAAAACTCCTTCCCTTGAAAGTGAGATCTATCTGGCAAATTTCACATCCAGTTACAAAGAACTGTATTTGCAAGGAAATATTTTCCCAAATGTAGAAAATTGAAAGATAAAATTTCCTGTCTTTGAACAATTAAAACCTCAAGGGTACGAACAAGTTTCTTTGCACATAAACCAGGAATAGTAATCGTGCCAGAACCAGAGCAAGTGAACACATATGATTGAAAATTGGTATCATGAACACGGTCACACTACAGGCTCGAGATTTGAATCAAGGAGAAAGGAAAAGAAGAAAGGCTACTGTAAAAATAGTAACACTAAATTTGTACCCACTGTCCTTGTTTATTGGCAATACCGTAGAAAGGCCTCACTGAAAAGTTTAGCTTAGCAATGACATTGTTCTTCACCAATATGGTGGACAATTGAAACTTCTTTAATGACAAATTTGTTGCTAATAACGTAGAAACGTATTGGCAATAACGTAGAAGGGCCAGGATGGAAAGTTTAGTCTAGTAAAGATGTTGGTCCAGACAGACATCACGAAAGAAGAACGACCACTTTAAGCACCTTTCATTTTACATGCAAATTCATGGATTTCCTAAACATGTAATACATATCTGTTGGTCTTAACCTTACAAGAAATAAAGTATACAATTGTGCTGCTTATGCATTTCACCCTATTATTGTTTGGGTAGGAAGTTATATTTTAAAACACACACACAAAAGCTAAGATGTACTTGAAAAAATAACTAAAATTTATTCAACAAATTCTATGAGATTCACAGATGAAATAAGGGGTGTTTTTGGACAACGGATTAGATTTTAACCTAGATTCTAGTGGAAGGAAAACAACCAAACTAAAACTAAATCTATAGCCATTCACGAAACTGTTCTGTCATTATTGTAAGATTGTAAGTAGCGATGTTGCACAAAGCAACAGCTCTTTATTACTCAACATATACAAATAACGAAAGGGGCTAAATTTGATAATTAAAAACTAATTTGCATATCGTCAACGGGTGAGTCAAAAATAGTTTCAGGGTTTGAAAATTACCAAAATTTGAGAATTCAATTCATGCGGACATTTTCTTTTTGAAGCGTTGCATCAAAAATCAAAGTAACTTTAGGGATATCGATTATCCCATCACCGGAATTCAATTAGCGAAATTCTGAAGTTTTATGAACTACCTGGTTTTGAAGTATGCCACGAAATTGCACAGAATTTTACGCAGATTGATCTTTTGTCCCTTGGAATTCTTTAACAAGGTTGATTGTGACAGAAATCAATCTCGTGATCATGTAAGCATTGAAAGTTAATGTGAAATCGTAACATTAAGAAACCTGGGCAAGATTTGCGATTTCTTCTGAAGCCCCTGGCTCAGAATTCTGGGTTTCAAGCCATCATTTCGAAATCTTTGTATAATTTATCATAATTGCTATCATTGCTAAAAATAATTTTGCTTGTGATACGACTGAAAACGATGAATTTTTAAAGATAAA
>REGM01000098.1:126278-136755 GCA_004194415.1 Aurelia aurita
TCGGCGACTTTCATACAATTATGACTTTTAAGGGGCACGTGATCCTTTTGTATTTTTAGCCTTTCCGAAAAGTTTCTGAAGCCTAGAAAAATTTCCTTCACCAATCTTTAACCTAAACTTTGCATTTAACCTGGATACAAAATGCTTACAGTGATTTGAATATTCAGTATCAATGTTGTGCACAATATATAAAATAATGCAAATTATAGCTAACTGTAATAATAGCGTACTTATGCTAAATTTGATGAGTTAAAGACCCATTGCTAACCATGATCCTTTGCGCGGCAAATGAAAAGCAAAACAAATAGAACGTAGGCCAGAAACGACTTTCGTACCATATCAAAGTCGATATTGGGCCTACAAAGGATCATAGTTTGCAATGGGTCTTTGATTGGTAATATCACTCGGATGGCAATGCAAAAGCTCTCGGAATTGCTCTTTTAACTAAATAGGAGGTATATCACGCACCAATCCAAACATTCAACAAAAATCTTTTTAATTGTTGAGGATACTGCGAACTTCCCCTTTTGTTTATCATGATAGCAAAAACGGTGTAGTCTGATTGGCTAAAGATCTTTGACGCATGAGTTCATCTTTGGATTTTCCCATTGCTCAATTAGATTATCTACCTCAGTTTCCGAGGCCATTTACATGAGAAATTTCAGCCCGTGTTGAACTCAGCACGGGCTGAAATTTCTCATGTAAAGGGCCTCTTAACGCTGGCTGTATCCCAAACAAGTACGCAAAACGAAAGCCTTCAGGTGCACTTGTCCACAGACATTAATTAAACCACAGGGGAAACCACGTATCATTTCAACAGGAAATATTTGGTTAAATTTCTAACCTTCCTTATACCGCAGCGGTGGATATTATTATTATTCAGTTAGACCTGACGCAAAGACAAACGGACTGTAACATTTATATTTAACTCGCATTAATTTTCACTACATATACCATACATTCATAATGATGCTAAAAACTCTGAACTGCTTGTTTCATAAGAACAAATATTAATCAAACAGCTTATCAATTGTTCTAATAACGGAGAGCCAAAAAAGTATCTGCGGTTCCTAAACAGGTGGGTAGCATCGGACAAAACTGAACCTTCTCCAGAACAGCTTGCAAACAAATCGCCGATAACTCTAGCACAGTATGAATGATATTAGTGATATACGTTTTCAAGTCAAAGCTACCCTTTCTACTTTTTACCATAAAATAACACACAGTACGTTGAAATTGGTCGATAACTCACATTTCGGCAAACACCGACACTTTTCAACTCATCCAGTATTTTCTAAAAAGTTATTACTGGTAGAAGATTCCAGATTGAAACTTAGTCGTCTATTACGAAAACTAAAGTCGAAACAAGTAATGCTCAAGAACTGGGTCTTTCCAATATCACTTGCGTTTAAAAATTATATTACGGGATGTGGTGGTCAGCTTTATGTAGCCAAAACATATCTAAGTCAAGACAAAGCTACAATCATGATGGAATAGAAATAGAATCTCGAACGTGCTAAAGTGGCCCAAAAAGCAGTTGCTTGNTGAGACTTAGTCGAAAATTAAAGTCGAAGCAAGTAATGCTCAAGAACTGGGTCTTTCCAATATCACTTGCGTTTAAAAATTATATTACGGGATGTGGTGGTCAGCTATATGTAGCCAAAACATATCTAGTCAAGACAAAACTACAATCATGATGGAATAGAAATAGAATCTCGAACGTGCTAAAGTGGCCCAAAAAGCAGTTGTTTGAAAAAGCACATGAATTTTGACATTCTACTGATCTAAAAATTTTCTTTTTGTGCATTTATGAACAGGACCAAATAAATACTAGAGACGTAGCAAACTCTAGTAAAAAGTCTCAAATTTATGAAAATTTATCGCTTTTCTTCCGCAGGAAATAACAGTTTGTTAACAATCAAACTAAATTTGTTATCACTGATATTACTGCGAATGGCGAAATTTCTCAGATCAGGCGCATAATTTAGGTGACCTTTCACACAATGATTTTTTCAAACTTTAAAACTAGGGGGAAAGGGACATAGGTACTTCATTTTGAGCACGTAGATCCAAAGAAATTTTCTTGTAGTGCTGGAAAACTAATTAATGTTTTATTGTGATACTATAGAAAGCTTTCAAATGGTGCAAAGGGATCGCTGACGTCTTGAACGATGTAGTAGTCACATTAAATGACAGCAAATGAATTTGAAGGTTTTCAAAACATCAGAAAATTGTGATGTGGAATTCGATTCCAGTACTGTTAGATTATCAAGTCTGTCTCAGTTTATGCCTTAACCCTCCTTAATTTCTCGATTTGCATAGGAACCAGTCAAAGGGTTTACGAAAATAACTTGGCTACCTATTCGGGAACAGGGTAGCTGTAAGTAAAGCTAAAGTAAAAACTAAGTTTTTATTCAATAACTTTCCTAAATCTGAATTCACAATTGAAGCGTGCTTATACTGTCCAATTTTTCAATGAACGGCCTCATTAAACTTTTTTTTATAACGTCTTTATGTAAAATTGTTGATCCCAGATTCGGATTTAGCACCCAAACCTTAGTGTAAATACAGATCTTCATACTGCTAGTGTTGTGTTGTTGATTTTATGACCACAAGAACTTTGGAAATTTTAAGGGCTTTGACTGCAAAAATCGTCCAGGGTGTAACTTTACACTCTCGGTCATTGTTCACAGTCAAATCACATAAAATTTCAAATATTGCACCATCATAAAATCAATATCAGACACACTAGGATGATGGAAATTTTTAATCTACACTACAATTTCGGTGCTAATCAAAAGCCGGGGTCAAAATTTCTTATGAAGCAGTTTGAAGTTGAAAATTTGAGGCTGTTAATTGAAGAGGTGAATTGCCGACCCTACGGTAAGACAAGAACGTAAAAGCAAGGCTCGTGCACCGTAAAATGCAAGCCTAATCTATGCAGCATCAGGAAAACACTTCAAGTGTAAATTTAGCTTAACTACTTGAACCTTAGGCCCAATCTAGTTGCTGCCTTCTTTTTACAATTAACCATTTAATACTCTTTCTTTAACTTTGACGACCTTGCATGTTCGGTTATCAGTCTATAAAAACATTCGTTTATCATTTCTCAATTGCATTCAGATTTTCCTTGGTCTCCTTACAGCTTTTATAAACAACCCCTTTGGCCGGGACAATTTGGACGTGGTTTGCGGGACTGTCAGGCATCTTCTTATGCAGAAGGGTTTTAACTTCAACCGTACTTCCATCATCTGAGACATAGCTTCCAGCTCTTGATGCAGCCTCAGCCCGATCAATCGGCTGAAAAATTTGCACATCAGGATCGGCTTTCGAGTTTCTCTGCAGAGTGTGGCACTGAAATAAGAGTTTGTCGAGTGTGTCTTCCAGATCAACAAGCTCTTTGCTACGTCTTCCTGTTTCTGGGTAGCTTTTGAATTCATTTCGTCGGGCAGCCCTAGGTGATGTTGGTGTTTTCAAGGGTTGCTTGGATGCAAGAGCTCGCTTCAACTCCGTCAACTCTTTTGTCTGCAAATGAATCAACTTCTTGTGCTCTCTTAATTGCAAGTCTTGAAATTCTAAGACTTTTGTCAACTTCGCAAATTTTTGTCTTGAAGATACAATTTCGGTAATGATCTCACCTAACGCACCGGAAACCGACGTTTCGAAAATTTCATGTTGAATCGGCAACAACCCAAGTAATGAGTCCCCAATCGGGTCCATTTCTTCTGCTCTCCCCTCTTGGTTACCCAGGTAAATGACCGAGGAGCTTGGTGTTAGCGTGGAGGATTCTGATATTTCGTAGTCCCATTCTAAGTTGAAAGGCGTAGCATCGACATGAATTTCATGTGCAGTCGAGATGGTGTCTTCATCCACAGGGGGTGGTGGAATGAAAAAATCGACATCAAGACTTGAGAATCTGATGAATCTGTCATGATCTGAGATGTTGTTTGAGTTTGGTCCTAATTTTGGAGGCACTGCAGATGCAGGACGCTGTACCTCCTCCGCTATATAATGTTTATCATTGTGAGAAGCTATTTCAGCCTCGTTTGCACTTACAGCATCTCTCACGGGTGAATTTTCGGTGCTCGATGTTGCTTTCCATTCTGGCAAATAAGACAGCCAAGGATCGACCTTCTCTTCAGCACGAGGCGACTTGCCTCTCACTGGTGTTGCATTCCTATTTGAATCCGAGGTTATCATGTAATGTCCTTCATGCGATACCACAACATCATCGACAATTGAAACCTCTCTTTGTGATACTTGGCTTTGAGCGCTCGTAGGCCTTGATGTGGTATCAGATATAGAGTCACGCTTTTCACGGAACTCTGTCGGTGTAAGAGTACGGATATTCAAATCAATTGGGGTATCTCTACGTTTCGTTGTCAAATCTTCTTGCCTTTTTGCACAGTCATGAATATGATCAAGAATTGATCTCTTACCATCTCTTTGGTCAATTAAACCGGTTATGCTTGTTGTTTCGTTAGTAGGAGAGTTATTCAGACCATTTATCGGTGAAACAGCCACGGGAGAGATGGGCAGGTTGTCCGGAAATGTGACGGGAACTCGTCTTGGTGTATATGCGTTGCAAACTGCTGCGAGGGCGCTTGAAAGATCAAGGCTTTGTGAAGATTGATATGGGGAGACAGTAGTATCATCTGTAGATGTTTTATCAACACATGACTTGGCTTGAATATTTAACTGTGAGGGAGAGCAGCTGGATGGCTGTATAGAAACTTTTGACAGAGCAGATTGTTTTACATCACCACCCAGGACTTCCTTAGGCGCTGGCATAGCAAGATTCTCCCGTTTAAGATCTTCAGAACGAGATCCCTTATTCTCGGTGATATTGCTCTCAGAGTCATTGCAAACTGTCAAATTGCCTGTACTGTTAGTTATAGTTTCGTCGCCAATACTGTAATAACTATCCCTACAAGGATTGCGCTCGGGACATTTCTTTTCATTATTCATGTTTGTGGTTTTTGTTGTTTTCTGAATTGAAAACCGATCATTTGTGTTGGCAAATTGTTCCCCATAATCTCCAAACATTTCACCTGCTATCCTGTCAAGCTCCTGATCTCGCTTTTCCGTATGATCGCTACCACTTGAGCTATCCGAATAAAAATTCGAACTCTCCACTGATCTTGCATCAGAAAACATACTATCCATCTCTTCATCCCGAATCCGCTCTTCTGATCGACTGAGATGCGGGCTTTGCAAGAACTGCTGAAGTGAGAGTTGGCCATCTTGAAACTGTGACAGAATGTCTTCATCAAACAAACTCCCTTCATCAGCACTAGTAATACTTAGAGTATCATCAATATCGAGCGAATCTACGATTTTGTCGATATTCCCAACATCAAAAGAAACTCGTCTCTGTTCTCCGGGTGAGCCTGTGCTCGATGCGAAAGAGTTTCGCCCGGTCGAAAACGACTCGCTACACAAATCACTTTGCTTCGTCTGGCTACCGCTGTTGGGCGTAACAGATCGAATTCCATTGCTTGCCTCTTGACTTGCCTCTCCTTTCAAATTGCGTTGATTGAGATAAGATAATTTATCTGAGCTTTCATCCTCGGTACAAGATTCATCTTCGCTGGCACTATGGAGCCCTTTCTTGTCCCTTCGTTTCTTCTTGCTTAGTTTCTTGAAGAGACCAACCATCGCGTTGAATTAACTGGTAAACAGGTAGTGCACAAAGTCGAATAACACTTGCAGAACTCTCCATCCGATGATCTTATGCATTATTAATCAGTACACTTTAGAGAACATATGTTTTATGTTTGAAAGAAGAAAACCACTTAAGATGCTCCCAACTGTTGTTGCCTGGATGACTGACGTGTGAAGTAATTCGCTTGAAGGTGGGCGACAACTAATCTACAGCCTCACAACTCTATTCCAGATAATTTCTCACAATAGTTGTTATGGTACACTGACTTGCAAAAAGCTGCTAAATTTACAGAGTTAATCTTCAAAATATGACTAAACAAACTTCAAAATTAGCATTTCTGTGAATAGCAGCTTCAATAAAAAACAATAGTGGCTTGGCGCGGGGATCTACCTTCAAGGAAGCATTTCAGACATGACATCATCATAGCATATATGCAGATGAATAAATAGAAATAAGTATACATGTAACTTCCTTTGTGGTTGATCTAAACTCGGAAGAGGAATAGAACAAAAGACTACACAGCATGCACAACTATCGGTCTGACCTCAAGACAACAGAATACTAGATAGAAGAGTGAGGAAAGCAAGGATGTAATAGAACGAGGCTTAGTGAAGGCTCATCCAGCCTGCTTGCTAAAAACATAAATACAACGAAAAGCATCAGATGGAGTTATTCTAGCCCTCTGAATTTTCCAACAATGACGTTTCTAACGTTGTAGCAATCCAGCATCAAAAAAAATTATCTTCAAGCATCAATAAAAATAGGTGAAGGCCATGCCTAATGGTTGAGCAGGCGTCTTATGAGATAATTTCAATCAGCGAACAGGCTTAATCTGCCATGCGCAATTGTGGCACAAAATAGAAGCAAAATTCTTCCTACTCTTTGAATACGTCGCAATATTCTTAGATAAATGAACAAACTTAATTTTCTTGCTATTACTCTTTTTAAAGATGTTTCAAAGCTGACAGATAGGGCTATTGAACAAGATAACAAGATCTGATGCGAGAAAAACTGTAATACATAGCATGCTTCTATTTCACAACAAGGGGCCGACTAATGTTGTCTAGAAGCCACATGAAATGTAATGACTGAACCGCCAACCACCACGTGAAAGAAGCTGAAGCAGCTTCGAACGTTAGTCATATCTATGTTATGAAATGAAAAGTTGTTTCCTTTGAAGTAGAATGACGCAAAATGACCTCCTACGTCAAATATAAGATAAAAATGACCTGGACGGATTTGAATCTCATCTTTGCAGCATCGCAAACAAGAAAGGAAAAACCGCGAAAGTAAATTTTTATCAAACCCTTATCAGATACCAATCAAAACCACTGAGGTCACAAACGGCTACAGGATTGTAATCATTGGCTCGCTAGAGATAAACTCTTCAGTCCGAGCGCGGAGGCGGATAACTACATCGCTTGGGGTCTTCAAGAATTTCATAACATCACTCCATAATTTTGCGGTCAGAAATTTGTCCAAAATTGGTGGGATTTGACAACCAATAAAAAGAGGAATGAATCAAGGTTTAAGAATGATGAAGGTACCACTGAAGACAAATAGCAGCAGAGGTTGCTTGAAACTTCTGGCTAGAATTTGAAGCAAAATTTCTGGAAGACCTGACAAATTATGATAAATCAACACAGTTGTTTCTCTTATGCAGAAGGAAGGCTACCACTAGTCCTTTCCCGCCAGGTCCAAAGATGCAACACGAAAAGAATGTAAATCCAAAGCCTAGGCCTGACATTTAAAGGTTGACGGGAATAATGTTCATTAAAAATGGAAGAAAGGTTGAAACTTCGTTGCCACGTAATATTCAGGTTGATGATGTTAGACTTTCAGTCTAAATATGAAACTATTTTAGCCAATGCACTGCAGGCAAATTGAGGGTGTCAGATTTTGCAAGTCTCTAGATGGTATCCCAAACACAATACAAATCTAGAGTGGGTGCATTGTGACTGCTTCACCGACTTTATACAGCGTCTGACAAAACATTTATTCTACAGTAAAAACCCCAACAAAATAACCTATGATATTCAGTAACAGGCTGAAATGGTTCCCATGCATTTATATAAAGGTTCTTATATATAAGGTGCTTAGTTGGACAAAAATCAGCCTGGAGGTTCTTAATCCGCAGTTTCTTTTATGCGGGTTTCTGCGGGTATCTTTGATTATTGTTCCGCTGCGATCTTATGTTTAAACTAGTTTTGAAGTTGTGACGTCATCAATTCGCCAAATCGTAAACCAGACAAGTGACAGATTTCTGATTACCACCAAATCGTAGACCTTCGTAGACTTTCGTAAACTATGATTTTCTTAAGTACGGTATTTCCTCTATTATTTAGCAATTAAGATGATTTTAAATTTTTTCACAACTTTCATGAATTCTTTCAATAAAAAGTAAAACGCTGTAATTTTGAAAATAATCAAGATATCAAAAGTCGCAAAAAATTAAATTATAGCAAAGTAGCGCAAAATCCTTTCATGCAATTAAATCCACAGGAATACGCAGTAACAATTTACACAAGATTTGACCCCTATGCTCATCTGCAGGTTTACAACACCAAACACTATTCAAAGATGGAAAATGATCGTTCAGACAAAGAATCACACCACTACTTCAAGGAAGGAAATACCATATTATAGGAAATCGACGCTGCTAGAAATTAACGTAAAGTAAATATACGTGACAGTTGAATTAACGCAAATGAGAGAGGAAAATATAAAATTAAGAAGGCAATGAAGATTTTATATTAAAGGAAATTAAAGAGACAAACTGAAGAAATTTGCCATGTAGACAAAGGTTTTTTCAAATCAGGACGTCATTCAAACTGAAACAGAACAATTTCCATAACTGAAGCCAAGCCAAAATGGAACAAAACAGAAGAATATGCTGGAAAACGTCACGAAACAACCGGAAGTGACATTGGAATCTTGCAGAATAATAACGGTACTACTTGATCATAACGACAGAAATTAATATCTTGCTTTATCAACGCAATTAATAAAAGCACATAAAATCAATGCTAAACAAAATATACGCGCCTCAAGATTAACACGAATTTGTGCAATCCGCGTTTCTTTCATGCATTATTATTATTATTATCAAATTATTTACAGTTGGTACAATATATAGTAATATAAAACTAATTCAAACCAACTATTTACATACAAAGAAAAAATTACAAAAAAGTTCATTTCTAATCCTCATTATCAACTATTTTATTTTTTAACTGCAGATCTTGCATGTGCAATTTTGCCCATTCCATTCTTTGGTCATCCTTTTAAATATTGCTGCTGAGTTTGCATTTTTTATATTATCTGGTAAAGTGTTCCAAAGCAGAGCTCCTTTGAATACAAGTGAATTATTTCCGAATGCAGCGTTAATTCTCTATGATAAGTTATGTTCAAGTACCCTACGCTGCTAAGATCTCACTAGTATTAACTCAGCAACAGCATTCCAAGTAGCTAAGTTCTTAAAGGGGCTCCGTCTCCAAAGCGTAAACAAATCTGTAAACACCACTGTTTTAGGAAAGTGTTCATTGTCTTTTGCAGTTTGTTTGGTGGCTTCACACAAGCCACGAAAAAAGTGACCGTTGAAAATCTACTTATATCCGAGCAATCGTAAAAGATATGAATGTTTGGTTTGTTCCAATGTGAAGTACAAGGATTTATCTTCAAAATAATGCTTTCATTTTTGAAAAATAGATGAAAAGTCTGTGTGATAGTGCCTATTAAAAAACTGCAAAATCTCCGTTTCGACCGAAATTGGAGACGGAGCCCCTTTAAAGCATGACGAAGAAGCAGGTGCAAAACATATTTAACGTGAGATTTTGATTTGAACCGAAGATAAAAAAATTAGATTTAATAAGACCACAACCAAGACTTCCTCACTGTTAACGATCCGCACAACACACTGGTTGAATCACTGGGTGTACAGGGCAACATCGCTGTGATGTCATCAATTATTCAAGGTAATCACTTTATTAGAATTTGAATAAAGGTCTTAAAATTCAAAGCTTTCGCAAATGTTCTTTAACAGGGCATCTGGCATGTTTGAAAGTCGGCGGGTTTTCGGAATAAGTCATCAATGTAACTATTTTAGTGTTGATTTTAAAAGCGCTGCTGTGCTGCTCAGGAGGATATTGTCTCGCTATGAGGTATGATCAACAGTATGAAAAATTGGATTACTAGAAAATCCTCGAATCTGCCTACGTGAGCGTCCTAAGGAGTCCTAGTCGCGGTCAACATACACGTCTTACTCGCGACTAATGAGCATCACAGCATCACAGGAAAGGTGATCAGTCTGCAATAACTTAAGCAGATCTATTTTGAGCAACGACACTATAACTATCGATAAATAGATGACTACACCAATTCCGTGAAGCGTTTGCAACATTTTCTGATATGCTGTTTGTGTGTTTAATTTGTTGTTTGTTTGCTAATAGTTCTGTTTGTTTTCTTGTGTGTTAGTTAGTGTGTTTGTTTTCTTGTTTTGGCACATTTAGAACTGAAGGCACTCACAAGTAAGGCTGCTCGTCGTCATTGCCTATATTAGAAATTGCCAAGGCAGCAAGTTTACCTATCCGTCCTCAACGAGCAAAATATGTAGACAGTAAATGGTTCAGCTGACATTGTGTCAATTCATTGTGTCTATGTGGACGATATAAGCAATTCTGCACTTTGCAAGTTCTTTCTCCATTAGCAGTCCTGCACCTTGTCTGCAGTCCTAACTTTATTCACTTAAATTGATAGCATGTAAGAAAATTTAATAACTTTCAATGCCCATAAAGGCTGCGGGGGGGGGGGGGG
>REGM01000098.1:137989-176679 GCA_004194415.1 Aurelia aurita
ACTTGGTGGAACCTACGTGAAGCCCAACCCTAGTTTGTACCTTCCGGTCAAGTAACTTAGTTCTATCTTGATGCTGGCTGGCTCTGGGGTAATTACGTTGTTTTGCTAAAACTAACTGAAAAAACTAAAACTTACTGTGACAATAGATTTAACTTCTGTCTTCAGTTTGCTGACATACAATCGCGCAATGGTAAATTCTTCATCGAGTTGTCCCTGACTTTCTATCGAGGGTTTCTGTGGAAAAAAACAGGTGATATCTAGGTAATCAGAAATTAGGTTACAAAAACTGTCTGATGAGCTTTTTTCTATTAATTCATATTTCTATACGATATCCCATCAGTGTATAAAAACTAAAATACAAAACTTATTATATTACAAAGCATAGATAAAGATGGTTAAAAAATTTAAAGGCTCTTAAACAACCATGGTCCTTTGCGTGCTCTGTTCTACGAAAATGAATATTTTTTTGTTCTACGAAAATGGCTGCCTCAATAGAAATGTACGCGCAAACGTTGACGGTTGAACAAGAGCCTTTAAGTACGAGCTAAAATTGGATCTACGTTAAGTTCTGATCTTCCTGGGAGTCGTGAAACTTAATTCCAGATTCTAATGAAATTTTTTACATACTAGCACCTCGAATGGTCTATTAATCTAAGCGGAAAGTACTGCTGTACAGTAAAACCCCGCCAACAAGAACATACTAAAAGGAAAACAGACTGACTATGTTCTTATCAGTGTTGTGCACTTCCTGCATTGAAGATGAGGTTCTTATCTCAAAGGGACCTTACGACGAGCGCAAAGCTAGATAATATGCATTTAATAAACTTAGGGGAGGCATGATTACATTCTAGATATGTGAAGAAATAATAATCTGTTGTATAAAATAAATCATAATTCAAAAATTGACCAACAATCTGCTTGCTCTTAAAATTGTTTGAGGTGTTTGAGCAATTTTCAGGCAATGAATTTCAAGCAATTTGACTATGTATTATTTTGCAATGTCATTGTGATGCAAGTTTATGTTATTGCAGATTTTAACTTTTCATTCTTGATAAGCGTATCATCAGATAAGAACATGGCAAGAAATCAGTCTGTTTTTGGTTCTTATCTTTGGGAGTCTTTTTAAAAGAATCAGTTTGTAGGTTCTTATTTTCCTATCTTCTTGTTTGCGGGGTTTTACTGTACTGTCACAGAATTTAGCAACATATTTCAGTTCTTTACTCTCACAAGAAACGGTAGAGTATACCAAGATCATAGAAACACCATGATGCGGATACGATGATCGAATACTCCGCATATACTATCCATCCTATCGAACAGTAGGGATATTGTATAGACTATTGACTTTTCAGTATGAAATGTTTCATCCTTGGGTAATGCTAACATGTAATGCAATACTTATTAGCGACCATAAGCATGAGTTCTTTTAGGCAACTGTATGACTCAAAAAGGAAGAACGTCCTTCTTGAGCTTCGATAGTGCCAATAGCTTACGTAAACAGCGAACAATATCTGTTGCCGCAGTGAAAGCCATATACTACCGTACTTATGATCACCATACGAATACATGGGATGATCTTTTAATACACGAGAAAATACAACAACCCTATTTCCCCACATATGCATACTGATGAGTTTCTGATTGTGAGGGAAAATTTGAGAGTTTCTATTTTTCAATCAGAAACAAAGAGGCACTATAAGTCAACAGAATAATAATGTTTTACTTCTCTTTCTTGTGAAAAAGCGAAGGAAAAGCTTCAGAGAATTGCTTCAGGAGGTAATAGTGTATTATGCTGCAAATGCATAATTTCAGGGATCCAAAGGCAAGCCAATGACCAATAACAATAATACCTGAATATTTGATACGCGTTGGAGAAAATTGGAATCTTGTCTGTTTTGAGCCGGAGTAAATAATTATCAAGTATTTTACAGGACAATTCCGGGGTTTATAAGCCTTCGAGCAACCTCAACATGACGTCAGAACGTTGAACTTGTCCTTAATGACGTCACTACGCACTTGTCGCAGATTGTAATACGTAATTTTGCAGGGAACAGACAAAAAAAGTTAGATAAAGGTACGATACACAATTCAGAACAGTATAATCTTTCTTTTATCATCAATCATACCAACCCTGCACTTGTCCTTTAAAGATCCATTGCTAACCATGATCCTTTGTGGCGCCAAGGTCGACTTTCGTATTATCTGAAAGTCGTTTCTGGCCTAGGTTCTCTTTGTCTTACTTTTTATTCGGTGCACAAAGGATCATGGTTAGCAATGGGTCTTTAAGAGCAAAATAAGCGAACGCCAATGTAAGCTAATGCCAGAAGTTGTATCTGGATACAAGTACACAGGTTTCTACCAGTAGTTCTATATGAAGACAAACGCAAACTGAGCTCTTGAATTAACTGAAAACCGGTGCCTCGACTTACCCTTAGTCCTCCAAGTGATCCGCCGATTACCAGTCCAATCTCAGTCTAAGAAACATAGAATAAAACATGAGTAAAAAAAAAAATGATTGATTTAACCATATGGTTGCTTCTGATGGAGGCTGAACGCCGAAACACAAAGACACAAAAAGTGTCTTCTGTACGTGATGAAGGCCAGAAATCTGTTCCATCATAGATTTTTCCGACTAAAGTAAACACCCGCGTATAAGAACCTACAATTTGCAAAACAGCCTGGGTTCTTATACAATGAATTATACATTGTGTTCTTATCAAATAGGGATCTAATTTGAAAATTTCAGCCAGAAAGTTCTTATATGCGGGTTTGTACTGTATTCTATTGCTCTGTACAGCGCAGTGGATTAGTCGCGAGACTTTTTATCTGAAGATTCATTGTTCGATTCCCAGCGGAAGACCATAAACTTCTCTAATTGTGGTAGCCAACTCATGATAGTATTTCTTACACCAGAGCGGACTCTTTTCACTGGTTTGAAGTAGGCCCCAATTTTTGTTAGAAAAGTTTTATTGATGAAGATCACCACTCAAAATGTTTAACTATATTTTGGAATTCTTGTTCATATTCCATATAGCATTGCATTGGAGCTCTTAATTTCTCTCGTAGTTTGAGACGACAGCTTGCGAGTCACCAAGAGTCTCAGCATTAAAGATCAGGAATTGAAATGACATCCGCAATCTCTGGTGTTTGATGCAGAGACTTCCTTGTCAATAGTCTTGTAAAACGACAAAATTGAGTACTTTGGCAAGAAACTTGGGGACTGGACCTGGATTATTTCCATAATGGATATCAAGATCAAATAAAGACCATGCATGATGCGGATATGATGATCGAATATATACTATATACTATAAAAATAAAATACCGCAAAAGATCAACTCGATGCCTGCTCTCTGAAGATGTTGTCCCTCTTCTGCATCGTTCACTCTATATACTATATACTATATACTATATACTATATACTATATACTATATACTATATACTATATACTAATATACTATATACTATATACTATATATCGAATATATACTCCGCATATACTATCCATCCTATCGAACAGTAAGGATATTGTATAGACTATTGACTTTTCAGTATGAAATGTTTCATCCTTGGGTAATGCTAACATGTAATGCAATACTTATTAGCGACCATAACAATGAGCTCTTTTTAGGCAACTGTATGACTCAAAAAGGAAGAACGTCCTTCTTGAGCTTCGATAGTGCCAATAGCTTAGGTAAACAGCGAAAGAGATCTGTTACTGCAGTTAGAGCCATATACTACCGTACATATGATCACCATACAAATACATGCGATGATAATTCTTTGCGATGCAAAGCATGCGAAATGCGATGACAATGTCAGGGTCCTCACATGACCCAGCATCAAGCTAATACTTCAGTAACTTATCTGTAACTTTTACACGCCATGCTTTTGTAACGATTTAGTCACTTGTTTCATTCATGGTTCTTGCTCGATTCGTTACATTGTAAATTTCAAACCAAGTTTCTAAGGTGCAACAAAGATGCCGGATTAAAAAGCAAAAGAAAGGGGGAAAACAAAGGGCCCTTAATTATCCACTGTTCTCGTGCTTAAAAGAATCATTCTTTGTGCCAACACATGGAACGAACGGCTTGTGTTTCTTGGAGGAGCAACAGAGTTTCTATACCTAAGATGTTCTGATATTAAGTTGCTGATGACAACTGCTCTCTCGGTATACTTTTCTGCCTGTTTCAATCTATTTATATTAGGCAAATAGAGAGTGCAAGATAAAAGTACTTCCGTCCGATGGCCTTTGTAATATTCGTCATTTCACCCCGGAACCAAAAGAGAAGATGTTGTGACCATCTGTTCTGTCAGATTTTAAGGCATATTTTCCTACCTATAATCTGCAGCAGACCTGTATGTTCCTTTCACCTTTGTAAATGATGTTATCAAAACGCAATGAAAGCAACTATACTTGCATAGCTCCTAGCTTTAAACCAGGCAACGCAGTAAATAAGATAAAAACAAATGGATCATCTTATCAACACCAGCTGAAAGAGGCACGCAAACAGAATTAATGGAACACTTACCAGTTCTTCAAGCAGAGTATTCGTTATTTCAGCAATCTTTCGTTTTAATATATTCATAGTCTCAGTCAATGTGTCGATCTCTTTTACTGCTTTTGATAGTTCGCTCTGTTTTACGTTTACTTCTTCCATAAAAGTCTCATTTTCTTTCGATTTTATATCAACTTCTTGTAACTTTTGATCATAATTCACGGCAAGTTCTTCAAGCGCTTGTAAAACTTCTTTCACTTCTGTCTTGGATGATTCGTTTTCTTTAGAAATTTGGCTTACCTGACTTTCCAAGCTCTGCGAGCTTGCTTTCGTGAATGCGAGGTTCTAAAGTAGACACAAGAAACGAACATGAGGCTTGATTACGGCTGCGTAAGACACGGCAAAGTTTCGGACCCTTTGGTATGAAGATTATGTTAGCCCTGTCAAACCGAATGCGACCAGGGTTTAACAGGTAAATGTAAATCGAAGAGAGCAAGAAGCAAAATATTCATATGGAAAAAATGTCAGGTGCAATTTAAACTTTTACGCTTTTCAAGCTTTTCAGCTCCGCAGAAATATCTATCTTCATCTTGTCTTACTGGACAATATGGTCCCACTGGAAAGAGCTAAAAAGTTGAGCATCCGATTACCGTATTTCTTCTAATTAACGCCTAGCCTCAAATAAACGCCTCCCCTTTCCACACAAAAATGACAATAATCATCATCAGAGCGGCGCTTTATTAGAAAAATTACAGAAAGTTTAATTTGCTCTCAATCGGCCTACCGAAATTCTGAAAATATAATATTACATCAATTAAAATAACTGCGTGGAATAAAAATTTAAACGTTTCAGATTTAACTCGATATTCTTTTATGCAAAACCACCAAGTATTTCTTGTAAATATTTCCCCTGAGGAAACATCTCAGTACAATTTGTCGATTGTTTAATAAACGCCGCACAAATTCCTTCAAAATTTAATAACGACGGGGGCGTTTATTAGATGAAATATGGTTCCAACATTTAAAGGAGGCAAAAGGATGCGCTATTATACTCACGTCCTCAAGATCTGATAACTGTTGTTTTAGCTGATTTATGGCTGCGGCTTGAGACTGGATTTCATCGTCCTGAAAAAAATGTAGTATAACTCATTATTACTCAATCAGTTAACCAACGAATTATCAGCCAATCAGTCAGTCAATCAATCAATCAACTTAAATCATGGGATAAAAATATGAATACAACGGACCAGTGGCGGACACTAGGGGGCGAGGCCCCATGTTGGGAAGAACAATAACCTTTTGTTTGAAAACAATAGAAATAAACAATGCTTTTTAACCAAAACAATAGATTCGCCCCCCAACATTTGGCAAAGTGTCCGTCACTGCAACGGATAATACTACAACAAAGGTTCTGAAATGGTGAACATTTTACTGGCAGACTTACCAACCAAGAAAGCTCAAGGGATGCTGATCGACCATTTAAATCTCTCGTATCGCAATACAACAACCAAAATAATTGTACAGAACGTATCAAAAGTCCCTGTTTTAGTAACAGTGTATGCNTGGCTATTGTTTCTCACCTCTAAACCAACAATCACCACAGCTTGATGAGAGCAGGTGTTACGTTGTAGTGCAAGATGCACGGAGCCACGTGCGTATTAGTAAGTGATTGTCTTGTTCGTCGAAAATTGTAAAACTTTCAAAACAAAATAGCCATGTGGTCAAAGGGTGAATTAAAAGACAGATTACGCTGGGGATTTAATTTTCTTGATTAACAGAAAAGCGAAGAAAGTGAAGGTGTGGGAACTTTGCAAAATATTCCTGTTTCAATGACTATTCAAATTAGATGTCACGGGAGATTTGCGATAACGTAAACTACTCATGCAAAACATTTCAATCGTTGTTATTCGCGGGTCATTTTCATCTGACATCTAATTTGAGACAGACTATAGACTTTGTGCTCACTAAAAATGCAATAAAATGAAGAGAACTTATGTTTCCAAACAAAAAAGATACTGTAGTATATCTTTCCACAAACCACGGCAAGAACAATCAAGAACCACAAATGCCATCTAAGCAAAGCAGTCAACCTCCTATAAAGGCCAGTTTCCAGTCAGTGGAATTTTCCGAGCAGGAGGAAATTCTATTGTTTACGAAAGAAAATGTCGCTTTGTAATTGAATAGAAATTTAGGGTTGAATGACTTTTGATTGTGTAAAATTCCGCCCGCTCGGAAAATTCAACTGACTGGAAACTAGCCTTAAAGTCGGATCAAATCTACAAATAGGAAAGTTCTGGTAAAGACAGTGAATTAGCAAGTCCCAAATGAGTCAAAACAGAAGTTACATTTCGATATGAGCTCCTATCATCCCCAGTTAAGTAAACAACACATGCTCGTACACAAAAACAAAAACACGTCAAAAACGACAAAAACAACACAAGTCAGATCACTTTGATCTCGGAAAACGATCCGGGTTAACCCAAAGTCCGCACATCTGAAAAAAATCTAAATAATGAAAGTTGATGGTACTTTTCAGTGTTGTAGGACATCTGAATTATGCGAAGTTGACTGCACCTTGAAATTAGGAAGTAACAGTAAACCTTGATAACGTTTCTAAAGGAGATAATTTCCACTGATCATGCTATAAGCTCTCTGGCAAATCTGAACTTCACACTGTAACGGTTTAGTACTATAGTCATTTAAATTTTGATAAAGCCGCCAGAGTTAAAGTTAGCTTTAAAAGATATCTCTACTGGATGAGTCAAAGTGAAATAACAGTTCCGGCCGTTGTCGTAATGCATGATCGTGAATTAACCAGCAATTTCAAGGCACTGCATACCATTTAGCCAATTTTGGGCTGGAAAGGCTAACTTGGACCTCAATTTCTATTTGACTATAATCAGTCTTCTGCTTTCCGTAGCAAAAAAAGCACCAAGGATTCTTTCTGCGAAACTGATGAAGTCGGAAAACACCATCAGCGTGCTGCTATGCAAAAATGGTAACGTACAGAAGTACGTCAAGCAAGTTCATTTTCTTCACGCATAACACAAGTTGGTACGATGGATCATCTCTTACTGACCGAAAGCTAGGTTCATAGTTGATGCCAAAGAAACTATGATTATAAAAATCAAGCAAAGTTGTCAATACGCGCTGACGACACATCACTCGTTTCCTGCTCTTATACAATTTCATCTATAAAACGATCATAAAATCAACGTCTTGACATTTCCAAATCGCTTTTTTCCTACAAAAATAGCTAAAAAACTATAACTCTTTTGCTGCAATATTGCGGTAGCAGATGCCTTTCAGTTTTCTCGTGGTTCATGACACATTGCCAGCAAAAGTGCCCTCGCGCTCCATAGTTCTAAATTTTGATCCAAAATGGCCTATTGTTAGTGTTAGCACTATGTTGTCTGTGGTGGCTTCATTTTTTAGCATATTGTCCACGCGAACCATCTGGAGAGGCGGATAAACATCTAGGCCGGGTGCATGACTCCTCTCGAGGGGACCTCTAGCCGGCACCACCTAAAAGCATTGCCACGTCTATAGGTACGTTTGTGAGTGAGTACGATAGCTCATTGAATCAAGAGAGGTGGTATCTCCCGGAGGAGGATAGCGGTTGATGGCTTTCACGCAAGGTAAGAAGAATGAATATAACAGAATACCTAAAAATGATAAAAGTAAGCAAACAATGTACCTGTGATATCAGCAAATGCGCAGCAGCAAGATCCTTCTCGTTGACATCTAATTTGGATTGACTCTCTTTCTTTATCTGGGTTAATGACTTGTTCGTCTGTGAAGGACAAAGTTAAGGAAGTTTTCAAAAACAAGGAACAGCGACAAAAATACAAATAGGGTGGTCTGATCAAACATCGTGCCCTTCTTCTATCAGCCATATTGCAACAGGCACAAAAAATGAACAGGTTTTTATGTAAAGAAGTTTCTTTGTTGCCTAGATGTGCATCGCTTCTAGATTCTTAAAAAACCAACAGCGGAAATGATGGTCTAGCAACATGGTTACTGTGAGATTACCGCTTAATGCAAAGGCCCATTCTAGTTTCGTTCATATTGTATTACATGGTGCTCGGAAGTACAGCTTCTCGGGCCGGCAACAAAGTGTCATGATTAGTTGATGATCGGTTTGTGTAAACTGTATTTCTATGAACCCTGTTTGGGAAGGGGAGGGGGTGAAGATTTAGAACTAACAATTTCACTTAAAACTTTCACAGGTTACGAAGCTGTCACCTCCAGTTTTCAACTTTTTCACTTGGTGGAACCTACGTGAAGCCCAACCCTAGTTTGTACCTTCCGGTCAAGTAACTTAGTTCTATCTTGATGCTGGCTGGCTCTGCGGTAATTACGTTGTTTTGCTAAAACTAACTGAAAAAACTAAAACTTACTGTGACAATAGATTTAACTTCTGTCTTCAGTTTGCTGACATACAATCGCGCAATGGTAAATTCTTCATCGAGTTGTCCCTGACTTTCTATCGAGGGTTTCTGTGGAAAAAAGCAGGTGATATCTAGGTAATCAGAAATTAGGTTACAAAAACTGTCTGATGAGCTTTTTTTTATTAATTCATATTTCTATACGATATCCCATCAGTGTATAAAAACTAAAATACAAAACTTATTATATTACAAAGCATAGATNTAACATAATATGGAGTAAGAGGATGATTAAGACTATTAATGTGTCTATAAGTGGCGTTGTTTAGCGGCCAAAGTCTTTATTTGAGTATCCTGGAAGACGTAGCAGTCTCCACTCGTGCGAATGTTTCACGAGGCCCCCCCATATTTGTACGTGAAGCGTTATTTGGCTAAATTACGCGCGTGATTTCGTGATTTTGATATTATTGGCTCGTGAATTCGTGATCAGAGACTCCTTCGTGCAGCGTGATTTGTTAAAAATTCGGTCGTTATTTCGTGAAATGGACTTTTAAAGAACGTCATTGATTGATGCGTCTTGATCGTTGATATAAACTTTTCTTACTTTCTTGTGTATTTTCAAGTTAATCACAAACCGAAATCACCAGTTCTTGGCAATGATTTGATTCTAAAGATACGAAGTGTATTTGCCAGTTATTCAAATAAAAACACAAACCTAACTACAGCATTCCTAAGTTTTTGCAACGTGANATTCCATTTAGGCGTCGTAGAATCTGTCCATAGCAAATTCAACGACCAGCGTGGAAAGAGTTCATTTCCTCGATTGAGGCCTTCAAATAAATCAAGCTTCTCCTGAGCTGGCGTCGATATTCCGCAGTAATGATTGCTTTTCGAAAGAGAATACTTATCAGCCCAGGTTGTTTCAAACAATCTCATCTCAAAAGTTTGCTTGGTCGTGAGAACCACAAACGCAATCAACATACTGGAAAAATTGTTCATCAGACACTGGTGCCAGAGCATGAAAATGTTTGACAAACTCAGAAAATTGCAGCTTCAGCCTAAATCACTGGAAGCCCAACATAGTAAAAAGGGGGTCTTTTGATTTGATTGACGATGAAGTGAGGGCACAAAAGAGAATAAGACTGTCATAAGCCAAGAAAAGTTTTCCAAATAAAATATTTCAAATCATTCTCAAATAAAATCTTCACAATGCAGGGGTTAGAGCAGAGTGAAGACCCCCTTTCACTAAGCTAGGCTTCCTTTGCCCACATCTATATCGTACGGCAAATTTAAAGGAATCAGCGGCGAAAATTAAGCAACATCACGAATCCTCTTTGCTGGATTCATTTTGATGCAACAGTTAACTTATCTTCCGTTTTTATATATTTTGATTTCATCTAACGGTATGCTTCCACAGAAAAATTATCGTGCCTTACCTTTGTCCAAAAAGAAGCGTCGATCTCGTCTCTACTTCATTGAATGATGATGGCGAGCAACAAATCACAATCGTTGTCCTTGAATTACCACCTGGAGGAAAAGTTGTGATTACAGTAAAAACCCGCTTATAAGAACATAAATTTTTTGTACTCAGCCTGACAAGCTTGACATCAATTGTTTGCATTTTTGGAAATTTTCGCAGGATTTTATTTCACCTATCTGATATTTACCTGCCATGCAAATCGATTTTTGGAATATTCAGAGCAACATTTTGGGTTATATTTTCAATGAAGTAAGGAAATTTTAGCCTATAGTTTCTTAAAATGGTCGGTTCTTTTACGCAGTTTACAATTTACTGTAACACCTGCAAACTTTACTTTGTAGTAATTTGAGTATTTCTGTACTTTAGGTTTAGATTTTGTTAACGGAAAAGTTATGTTTGGTCATCTTTGGTCATGAGGGCCATCTTGACCAATAAGCCTTGAATGAGAAAAGTATTTCGAGTATCGAAACATTGCTTTTAAGTTTTCAAATTCAGCATGATAGAAGATCTTTCACTAGCTTATGAATCATCAATGAAAGTATAATCTATAATAAAACTTCATGAGAAAAGGCGTGCAAATTTAATCAGTATAACTTTTTAGGCAACGTGCATGAAAAAAGAAGCTTTTAAGAAGTTGGTTCCAAGAGTCCCCTTTTTATTTTTATTTCTTAACCTAATCTTCTTAATTTCATAATTAAGCTGTAACATGATGACTTCTGTTAGATTTAGTACCATTTGTAAGAATTTTGAAATGAAATTAATCGAATATGATACAGTTGATATGTGCGCCTTGTCAGTTCTGGCCTGTATTAAGCCTATAATAACTGTTTCCGAGGGTAATGCCAGAAAATATTAACCCGAAGCCGTCAGTACAAGACCGAGCTTACGAGGTTTTGTACAGAGGCTGAGGGTTAATATTTTCTGGTATTTCCCAAAGGAAACAGTTATTATATAGTTTATTACGCTATGGTCTGGGCTGGGTGAAGGCCTTTCGTTCTTCAAAAAATAAAAAGATAATTATAAAAAGCAAAGTGATCGAAGGCTAGCATGAAGCCATTGCAGACGAAGCCATTCGATGCTGTTCGAATTGTTGTTCGTGTTCGAAGCTCTACTTGTGGTTCGAAGCTGAGTTGTTACGTCATGAGCGGGCATTACCGGATAATAATGCCCTATCATTACGTCACATTCGAACGTTTTCTGCCAATCAGATTGTATAACAGAGTTGCTGGTGGAAAACTGGGTGACCTGAATGAAGTAGAGCGCTATTTTTGACGATGCTTTGTGGAATAAACAGAGAAACTACACTGGATTGAGATCAAATTCCGGAACACCACCGCCTCTTGCTATCAATGACATTGCTTCAAGATAATGGTTTACATATCAAACGCTTGAGAGATAAGAAACAAAATTACCTAAACTTTCTTGTAAAATCCTAGTCATTTTGCTGTCTCGATATGGAACATATTGCTGAAAAGAAAATTAACAACTATTACGCACTACAAAGGACTTGGTGGAATCTCGAAGCAAAAAAATTTTGTCTGTAAAATTTAAAACAGGCAAATCAAAATTGGGAAAATTTAAATGTGACTTAAGTGGACACAAAAATTGTAGACTGGAATATCTTGTTTGTAAACTTAATAAGTTTCTACATTTATGACATTTTGGTACCATACCCAAACTATCAAAACAGCCAATATTTCAACGCAACTGGATTCTTTTCAAACGATCATGTCATAGCAAAAATATTTTATAGTGTACAGCTTATGGACTTGTGTTATCAATTCCGCAATCATCACTCTCGTGGAATCTATGGGGATGCTACTAATTCATTTTCTTTAAATTAGACCTTTTAACTTAGACCGAGCGATATTTTTATACGACAATACAAGACATAGATGATTAAATTACCATAAATTAGCGTAGATGTAAGAAGCACGACAGTTCGAGAATATACTCGTTTGACTTGATTCATTTTTCATTTCATTTTATATTATTTAACCACGGTAGCCCCGTCAGTCCTGTGAAGACTGCTTTTAAGTTAAATAGCAATAAAAAAGCTAAAAGTGTCCATAACAAAATTATACGAAATTAAATCAAAAGAAAAGTGAAATCAAACCCTCTGCAATGGCTCGTTTAACCTTTTTTTGAAGGTAGGAAGAGAGGGTGCAGGTTTGACATCCAAGCTTAATTTGTTCCAAAGCTTAGGTCCACGAAAAGAAATAGACTTCTGCCCATTTGACGTTTTGAAAAGTGGAACACGCAAGTCAGTTTCGGTGTTTCTCAGCCTCAGTGTATTTTGGGCTGAGTTCTTTATAAACAGCTTGGACAGATATTCCGGAGCAAGACCATTTGTTGATAACGAGTATATGCTCGAAAAGTCGTGTTTCTTACCTCTTCGCTAATCTATGGTACTTTAATCATTTATTTATTATATTGTCGTTTAATTTTGATGGTACTACACGCAACAAACATACTTTTATCGATATTTTTAAACATCTTTATTCGAAATGTTCGATTACGTGGCGGTGCAAAACGTCTACAAATATCGCTCGATCCAGACTCCTTTTAAAAATAGCTAAAAGGTCTACGCCAGACAACAATGCTACGTAGCCAGTCACTCAGTGTACCTCGAACCAAATTAACTGATCTTCTTGCAAGTGAGTTCCGTGATATGAAATCTATCCCTGATGAGATCAGCAAGGATGATTTTTTTAACACAAGATGGAGGTTTGAAAGGATAAAGAATAAATTCACAATCTCGGTGCAACGAAAACTTTAGGACAGTGAAGGTTGGAGGATGTGAAAGGAAGATATAGTTAATCGACAATCGGTGCGCGAATCAAATAACAAGATGAGAACTTACACTTGCGTCCGAAAGAGCCGATATGACATTTCCTAAAGCTGACAACGATTTGTTGATATTTTTCGCTTCATCTAAAACTGTTCCTTCAGCACCAGTCTTGCTAACCTGAATAGAAAAAAATAGAAGTCACAATAGTACACGCATTATTTAATAAGAAACCGCTTATTAGAAGCTGAGCTGCAGGCTAATGTTTTAAAAATAATCATAATCATAATAATTATAATTTAAAATAGTTGGTTTTATTTATAATAGTAATATTATTACCAATTCATGCCAACTATTTACAAATACTACGTTAACAAAAAAATACAAATATACAACTTCTCGCTATTTACAAATCCGGCAGTTACATCTATCGCCAGCCCAGTGCTTGATCGCTGTTTTGAAAGCTGCTACTTTTGGCAGTGCTTTTTATCTGGCCACTTAAGGTGTTCCAAAGAAGGCTTCCTCTGTAGGAATATGAAGACATTGTGATACCTGGCTTACAGTAAAGTCCCACCTTTAAGAAACCAACTTCTTGACCCCAGCCTATTATTGTTCTCCCTTAATTAGTCTATTGTTTTCCTATTGTTTCCCTATTTTTTAGCAAAAATTCAGGGCCTGAGTTTCTTGAAGTGGTTTCTTCAAGACAGGGCTTTACTGTATGATAGCTAAGAAACTTTTGTAATTTGCAGCTTTGAATTTCTAAAGTCGTTGAAAAAATATTTACAGTATAGTACTACGAACTGTTGAGTTCTGAAATAGAACTAAAAAGTGTCCGGATTGTCAATAATGTTAATCTCTGTTTCAAGATCTAACGAGAAACTGTAAAACAATTTCGACAAAAATTCTAAGTTAATAGCAGCAAAGAAAAAATTCATAAGAACATTTGGTAGGAAACTGTCCTTGAATTAATTTAACAAACTTGGTACCACCCCGGACATAAATTTCTTATAAAAATGTGTGTAATTACGAATCCCACAATGCTACACACTGGGGACGGACAACATATTCTCTTTTTATCTTCAAGATAGTACAACCTTTATGAAACACAGTAACTGTATTTGCAATAACATAAATAATACAATCAGCAATTTCTTGTAACAAGATAACGATTTGACTCCATCTGCGAGTCAGAAATCTATTTGAAATATTGCTACGAGATACTGCTCGTCGAAAATTTTAGCATTCATTAAGTAAATGCACACATCCATTTACTTTGACAAATACCATATTTTATCAAGATGAAAAATTGTGATATCAAACAATCAAATTTTACCTTTTCAGAGCCTGCCAAATCCACTAGATACAGTTTGCCACTAAGTTTCTTCTGCGTTTCCGTATTTTCTTGTTTCACATTAATCAAAAAGATGCTATGACTTCTAGAGCTATGTTCATTCATATCTAGAAAAGAAAACTTAAACAATTTGGCCATGTTTTGAAGAACCAAACATGAAGAGATCAGTTGAAGTAACTTAAACTAGCACTGTTTGCAGATTTCAAATGGTAAACAAACAGATCTTATGTACAACAGTCATCCCCTATTCAACAGTAGCGCCTAACTGATCGCTCCCAGGCTTTTTCTTTTTTTATATATTCGCATCAAAATTTACAGAAACATACATAAAGTTACAAGACGATACCACAAGGAGCATGGAAATACATAGCAACCCAGGCTTTCAGCAACAGCAGACAGCAACAGCAGCAGCAGTTTCATCAACAGCAACAGCAACATGCAATTCAGTTTTATTCATAAACCTCATGCAAGTATTAGATGAAACGCTGAAAGAGGCATAACATTTTCTATGCAACCCAAGGAAGGAGCACTTATCAGGCTTGTAGCTCAAACTTAAAAGTAAATAAAAAAATCGAACATCAAAACTTAGCAAATTGCGAGTTGTTAAAGACTTTATGAGCAATTGCTGACAAGTAGTGCTTCTTTAAGTTGGCTAATGAACGTTTTGGAATTTGTCAAATTGCAATAAAGAAATTCCTTGCTGTTTCAAACTGTATTGCCAAGAGACACATCACGACTTTACGGGATGGAGAATCAATATTGAAATGCAGTAGAGCTCATCTGAACTGCAAAAGGTTTTTAAAATATATTCTCTCTGCAGCAAAAAATAATCCATGTGAAAATCTATACAATTCGGTGGTGTATATTCAAAGGTACCAAGTTTCAGCATCAAGTTTTCATTATTGAAAATTTTTCGAGCTATAAAGTTTCCTTTAGCATAAGCGAGCTATTGGTCACCTCTTTGCTGCCTGAAGTTGCAAATAAATGACGGTTTTGGAGTAAAGGAAAGCATTGAAATAATATGTACTGAGCAAAAGATAGGCAAAAAGGTCTTTATCTTACTAGTTACAGCAATATGTCTATTCGCTTTTCCTTCGGCAATAACTTCCATCACCTCTTCTGGACTTGAAACAAATCTTTCTGAGGCGCCCTGCATGCAAAAAAAAATTATTTAGGCCAAGTATGAGAAATGACAGAGGTTTCTAGCAATTCAAAAAATGGAGCTACTTGCTGAAACAAACATTTGCAGAAAACCGACGATTTGCCAAAAAAAAATATTTTTCTCGTTCATCTGTTCCCCCTTCGCTGCGTTCATGTGTTCAAACAATGGGTGTATAAACACCTCATAAAAACGTTCTTCCCTCTTTGACAGCCCATAAAGCCAAATACAGGGTGAGTCAAAAAAATGTATCCACTGTTTCAAAAATTGCACTGCAAAGAAACATTCAATCGTTTTGAACAATTCCAGCCCCATCACATGCCTAAGGACTTAAGAATTTCCTGAAACTAACTTGAACATTTTTGTTAAAAATATAATGAGTGAGTGGTTCAATTAAAGTAAATGAACGGAGATATAGCAATCAAGTCTAAATAGCACAAAAGAAAAACACGCACCACTTCTGTTCTTATTGTTTTCATCGATCGAGAACATCAAATACAATAAGTTACATTTAGATTGACCCAGTCCCCTTAGCATAGCTACTTTTAACTCAGCTGATATACTTTAAATTCAATTTTCAACAGCTTGATTTTATAATTCTTTGCTAATAAGAATTGGCAAAAGACCTCAAGGCTCCAGTACGTTATCTGCCCTGTCGATGACAGAAAATAAAAAAGTTACCAGGAACAAATTTCCAGCCAAAACAAAAATGATTATAGGCAAAAAGGAAGGTCTACAACACCGGGTGTTCCCAGGCGGTCACCCATCCAGGTACTGACCCGGCCCTACCATGCTTAACTTCGGTGATCGGACGAGAACCGGTGTATTCATGGTGGTATGGTCGTAGGCAACAGTTGAAGAAAAGGAACGCTACTTGTTCCTGGCACTAACAGAGTTTTAAGGCGTTTTACAAACTATTTATCTTTGACATAGCATGAACTCGCGGTGGATATGTTGCTTTAGCTTTTTCTCTGATTTTCCAATTGTGTTTGAGTCTCTTTAGATGGACTGCTTGTGTAAAGGATCTATTGGAAATGACTGCACAGCCTACAAGACTTTGAATGCAACAGCATTATAAACATAAATTCTTTGGCATGTTCATCAATCATGGTGACAAACAGGGAGCTTCCTTCCCTTATATGAATTGGCAGAAAAAATGCCAGGCTCCGTACACGATCAGCCGATGAGACTGAATAAAAAATGTCGCCAGGAATTAACTTTCCGCCAAAAACAAAATGATTCTAGGCAAAATGGAAGGCCTACAACACCGGGTGTTCCCAGGCGGTCACCCATCCAGGTACTGACCCGGCCCTACCATGCTTAACTTCGGTGATCGGACGAGAACCGGTGTATTCATGGTGGTATGGTCGTAGGCAACAGTTGAAGAAAAGGAACGCTACTTGTTCCTGGCACTAACAGAGTTTTAAGGCGTTTTACAAACTATTTATCTTTGACATAGCATAAACTCGCGGTGGATATGTTGCTTTAGCTTTTTCTCTGATTTTCCAATTGTGTTTGAGTCTCTTTAGATGGACTGCTTGTGTAAAGGATCTATTGGAAATGACTGCACAGCCTACAAGACTTTGAATGCAACAGCATTATAAACATAAATTCTTTGGCATGTTCATCAATCATGGTGACAAACAGGGAGCTTCCTTCCCTTATATGAATTGGCAGAAAAAATGCCAGGCTCCGTACACGATCAGCCGATGAGACTGAATAAAAAATGTCGCCAGGAATTAACTTTCCGCCAAAAACAAAATGATTCTAGGCAAAATGGAAGGCCTACAACACCGGGTGTTCCCAGGCGGTCACCCATCCAGGTACTGACCCGGCCCTACCATGCTTAACTTCGGTGATCGGACGAGAACCGGTGTATTCATGGTGGTATGGTCGTAGGCAACAGTTGAAGAAAAGGAACGCTACTTGTTCCTGGCACTAACAGAGTTTTAAGGCGTTTTACAAACTATTTATCTTTGACATAGCATAAACTCGCGGTGGATATGTTGCTTTAGCTTTTTCTCTGATTTTCCAATTGTGTTTGAGTCTCTTTAGATGGACTGCTTGTGTAAAGGATCTATTGGAAATGACTGCACAGCCTACAAGACTTTGAATGCAACAGCATTATAAACATAAATTCTTTGGCATGTTCATCAATCATGGTGACAAACAGGGAGCTTCCTTCCCTTATATGAATTGGCAGAAAAAATGCCAGGCTCCGTACACGATCAGCCGATGAGACTGAATAAAAAATGTCGCCAGGAATTAACTTTCCGCCAAAAACAAAATGATTCTAGGCAAAATGGAAGGCCTACAACACCGGGTGTTCCCAGGCGGTCACCCATCCAGGTACTGACCCGGCCCTACCATGCTTAACTTCGGTGATCGGACGAGAACCGGTGTATTCATGGTGGTATGGTCGTAGGCAACAGTTGAAGAAAAGGAACGCTACTTGTTCCTGGCACTAACAGAGTTTTAAGGCGTTTTACAAACTATTTATCTTTGACATAGCATAAACTCGCGGTGGATATGTTGCTTTAGCTTTTTCTCTGATTTTCCAATTGTGTTTGAGTCTCTTTAGATGGACTGCTTGTGTAAAGGATCTATTGGAAATGACTGCACAGCCTACAAGACTTTGAATGCAACAGCATTATAAACATAAATTCTTTGGCATGTTCATCAATCATGGTGACAAACAGGGAGCTTCCTTCCCTTATATGAATTGGCAGAAAAAATGCCAGGCTCCGTACACGATCAGCCGATGAGACTGAATAAAAAATGTCGCCAGGAATTAACTTTCCGCCAAAAACAAAATGATTCTAGGCAAAATGGAAGGCCTACAACACCGGGTGTTCCCAGGCGGTCACCCATCCAGGTACTGACCCGGCCCTACCATGCTTAACTTCGGTGATCGGACGAGAACCGGTGTATTCATGGTGGTATGGTCGTAGGCAACAGTTAAAGAAAAGGAACGCTACTTGTTCATAGCACTAACATACTTTCAAGGCGCTTTCTGATGACTTATCGATGTGAGGTAAATGTGTCGCGTACGTTTTTCCTCTGATTTTCCAATTGTATTTGAGTCTCTTTAATCTTTGGTAATTGTTTAGACATAAGAATCTCTTTAGATGGAAAGTTGGCGTAAGGGATCTATTGTCACTGAACGAGCCAAATGAAACGAAGTATCTACTCACTAGGTATTCTCAAACAAATGCAGCAATCTTAAAATGAAATTACGATTTTACTGTACCTTAACATAGGGAACTCGATGTCGGTCTTCGTGAACAGCCAAATTCGTCTTTGAAACTATGTTAAAGAAATATATGTAATTACTACCCGTACCTTTGAAATAAATACTGGAATTAGCAGTCGAAATAAAAACGCATAAAAAGCGAACCATTTCCAAAGCGAATCAAGGGAAACCCTAGTGTTACCTTCAACCCGTTTTTTTTAGTAGAAGTTTTAGTCATTTCCTCTAGACGTTTTGGTTGCAAAATTTTTCGTGCAAAAAGTACTACATGTTTTCGTTTTCATCTGGGCTAAAAGTTAAATGTGTTAGCCATCGCCACTAACGTTCAGGTGGGTCAAAAGATACCCGGGCTAATTCACTCTAAGAGCTGCTTTTACACTTATCCGGTTTTAAAGTGGGTTAATGGGAACACAAGCTTCTTTTTTTGGATAACTTTAAAGNGGAATTAGCAGTCGAAATAAAAACGCATAAAAAGCGAACCATTTCCAAAGCGAATCAAGTGAAACCCTAGTGTTACCTTCAACCCGTTTTTTTTAGTAGAAGTTTTAGTCATTTCCTCTAGACGTTTTGGTTGCAAAATTTTTCGTGCAAAAAGTACTACATGTTTTCGTTTTCATCTGGGCTAAAAGTTAAATGTGTTAGCCATCGCCACTAACGTTCAGGTGGGTCAAAAGATACCCGGGCTAATTCACTCTAAGAGCTGCTTTTACACTTATCCGGTTTTAAAGTGGGTTAATGGGAACACAAGCTTCTTTTTTTGGATAACTTTAAAGCTACTTTTATTTTGACCCAGGCTAGTGGAAAGGCAACCTAGGTATTGATATTAGTATGTTTCATCATGGTTTCACTTGTTGTACGCCAGGATAACTTTGCAATTTGCTGGTCATAATGAGAGAGACTTACCATCTAATAAATCTCTAATCCTGTCTAAATAAATTTCGTAGTATGAAACCTGGAAAGAAAAATAAATAGAATTTCATCAGCTTCTTAAATCAGGCAGATCGAGCAAGCATTGGTTGAACAGTCATTTGGTTGTTCAAAATTTTAAGTTAGATTTGAAGAAAGGAACCAAACTGAGTGCCTCAAAAAAGCTTGGACACATTTTTTAAATTATCAAAATTCTACTAGCATACCTATATTATGTCGTTTCACCCCATGTTACTCTTAAATTACTTTTAAAATTAATAAAATTATCGTGAACTTGACCCATTCTTAATATAGGCAAATAAATCAATCTGATAATCATCTGTCAAATATGCTTTAAAACCAGGCAGCTTTCAAAGCAGCCATATTTGCAAATTTAAAGAACAAACCTGGGGTTGCTATGACTGATGATAAAATTAAAGATTATCCTGCTATGAATGGTGTACCGTACTTTTTCCCACCATTTCTCGTCGTGACGTCATTTCGCACAAAAATCGGTGCGTTCTGACGTCATTTTCAATGCAAACAAGGCTGCCTTATTGTTTTCTTGCCTCTGAATCGTGGGTAGCCTCCTTATCGTGTACTCATACAAAATGGCAGCATACGTACAAAATAGGTTTGATAATTGAGTTTTGGTGATATTGTTTACACAGGAGCACTTTTTTGGGACACCTGGTATAAATTAGTTTTTTAGTTTTCGATTCTCGGAAACCAAAATTTTAAAACGATTTGGCATCGATGTTTTCTTCTCGATAACGTAGGGCCGCTATCGTTTCAACTTACAGTTAGATATTAATACTAAGGCATACCTTGATGTGGAATTCTAGGTTTTCATCCATTGTGTAAATGTAATTAAAAATGTCTGCGATGATACGAGGAATAACACCTTGCCAGTGTTCATCACCAATTATACCCTACACAGAAAATGAAAACATGAAGACAATGAATAACATTGACCCCTGTAAATCAGTCCTTTGACTGAGGGGCTACCATGGGCAAAAAAGATGAAGTGAAAGGAAGATGGACCTTCTTTAATAGGTTTGTTAAAGTAGCGTTATAACAGCCCGAACCTGGTGAGCTCCTTCGTTGAAATGCTTTAGTGCTAAAGCCTCCAAGATGACAGAAAGAATTAGGTTATACATATTTGGTAATACTTTGAAAAATACAATTTTAACCCATGATAAGAATTTTTGATGACATTAAAGTCACCTAGCAACAAAAAACTACAGATTTACTTTTCTCTAAAATCTTTTGAAAGTCCCCAAAACAACGATATCAGCTATAATAAAAGTGTCGATAAAAGAATTTGACAATACCGAGTAATAAACAAGAACCAAAATTTATATATTTGTCTAGCATTTAAATTTTCTTTTTGCCTAGCTATGTAAATCAAAGACAAAAGTAATGTTACTAGCGATACTGACTACCCTCGCTATAGCTCTATATCAGGGAAAATTGGAAGTTATCGGTGCTACTTGAATTCAAGGCTCTCAAAAATACTGTCAGATCCATTTTGTGTACAGGATGTGCTATAAAAAAACTACCCACATTTGATAGGCAACGATAAATGGTACACCAGATCAAGTTTAAGTATAGACGACTCAATGAAAATCAAAATCCTACGAAATTTTGTAAATTTGTTATAAGTGATTTCTTGACAATTATTGGTGTAGAAACAGCCTAGATTGATCCATTTGTAAATCTCCCAGTTGTATAAAAGAATTATCTTTTTGTCTTTTCTATTCCACTCTTTACTAAGAAATCGTTAAAAAGTCGAGAAGCAGCACGCCGAAAAATAAAAAAATTCGCGAATTACAATTTGGGCTCATTTTCAACAATGGCCAAATGTATTTATCTTTGCCTGCCTATTACTTGAACAAGCAGAGCAGTGGTATGAAATGAACTGGTACGAAAGAAGACTTACTTCCATCGTGTGTGTTTTGCCACTAGCCGTTTGCCCGTAGGCAAATATTGTGCCATTGTATCCAGCAAGGACATCTAAAATCAAGAAAATATATTAAAAATCAATACACAATTATGGAAAAGATGGCCTCGAGGGGCATTTTACCAAGGTGCATATCACTTTGCAATGGAATCAAATTTGATTCTATTGAAATTTGATAATGAAACACAATGCCTCTTTGTCAAATGCCCCTCGGCGCCATCGATCTATTGGAAGCAAAGAAAAAACTAACAAAACAAATATCTACTAACGATAAATTGCACAGCCAAGTAAGATAAATACATACAATTAATACGACCTAGATATTCCTCTACATTTCCAAATAGTACCTACATGACGGGCGAAAAGAGCGGGCCAAAATGGGTCACGTGATATTTTATTTCTAAAATTGAAGCAAAGTGTCCTAGGTTGCAAACTTGCACTGTTTTCGATGAATTAAATTGTCTTTGTTCATGACAGCAACGGATTTTCTTCCAATACAGCACAATAACAGTGAAATCCGTGAATTTGTCAAGGACCCATTTTGCTCAATTCTGACATATTTTTGCCCCACCTTACCCAACTATTTTTTGTCAGCATGTGAGGCCAATGCCAGAGGTTTCATTTCTTGAATAGCTTGCTGCAAAACCACCTTATAGCTATTTGGCAATGAAGTTCGCAACAAGTGACAAGTTTTAGGTACTTGGCTGATTTAAAAGGGCCCCGTCTCTAAAAACACCATTGTTTTAGGCACATATTCATTGTCTTTTACAGTTTGTTTGGTGGCTCCACCCAAGCCACCAAAAGTGACCGTTGAAAATCCACTTGTATCCGAGCAATCGTAAACGATAAGAATGTTTGGCTTTTTCCCATGTGAAGTACAGGGATTTTTCTTCAAAATAATGCTTTCATTTTGAAAAATAGATAAAAAGTCTGTGTGATATTGCCTATTAAAAAATTGCAAAATCACAGTTTTGACCGAAATTTGGAGACGGAGCTTGAGATGTATCAGTTTCAAATAGGACTTGAATCCTCAATAATCTACCTCTTTGACACTATTATACAAGAGCCATTTGGCTTAATTGAAATTTTCTGAGGTACATAAATGACAGGGAGAAAAACAATGACCTTTTTCGAAACATCTATATGAATAGAAGGCAAGGAAGAATTCATTCTCGTCAAATGAATGAAAGATGCAAAAGTCTAATCTCAAGCTATGATGAAAGCGTCTTTTCAAAACAGATGTCTTGAAAGATATTAAGGATCGTGGTTAATCAGTTGTGAAGAACACTGTAGGTATAAATGCAACAATCCTGCTTATTGGCTAAGTTAAACTTTTAAAGACATAACAAATGGTCTGATTACTGCTTAAATAACAAGCTGGCCACATATCCACCAGCTAGCCTTTAAGCAGTATGATATTCGAGTATGACGTAGCTATAACGACCAGTAGCAGGTTGGTAAAAAATGACATCCTACGCTAGATTGGTTTATGTTTATAGTTTTGTGGATTGGTATTGCTAGTGCCAACCACAGCCGTGTGAAAGTGTCATTGACCAATGAGCAGCGAGAATTACCTGAAACGTTCACGTGAGAATTGAACTCTTTCAGATTTAAAGACCCATACGTAACTATGATCCTTTGCGGCCCCCAAGGTCCACTTTCGTATGATATGAAAGTTGTTTCTGTCTTAGGTTCTCTGTGTTTGCTTTCCATGCGGCGCGCAAAGGATCATAGTTAGGAATGGGTCTTTAAGTGCTTTAGAGTCGCAAAGAATTCGGCCTTTTCAAATTGGCACTACACATTATTAAAACATAGTGGAGAACATCACACTCTGTATAAAAAAATCCAATCTAAAGAATGTTGCCTAACATTCACAGCTGCAAATTAAAACATCGGTGGTGATATAACGAGATTCCAATTAAACAAGACCTACACAATCACATTAATAGGTGTTGGCTTTACGATTACAATCCTGGATGTAAATTATTGATCGTAATTGCATAAGAGAACTCATATTTCACATTGCGACAGCACTACGTAGGCTTATCATACTCGTTGAAGTTATCGCGAATATGCTAGAGGTGGCTGTCTCGATCTGATACAAGCGATAACTGCACTCACTGCAACAAATGCAAGGATCACCCTGCCATACAACTTCTGAGCTTTGATGCAGATGCCACATGAGTAACTAACTAATCAATGATCTCTATACTACCAAAGGCTGTAATCATCGAAGTATGGATTTTAATCTAACACATCAACAACAAATGGCGCTTTTTAAATAGAAAACCATTTCTAGCGACCTCGTAGTTGACGTTCAAACTAGGCAGCTAGAAATAGCAACGAATTTCACTAATTAACAAGGACTACCCTACCATACAACGTCTGAGCTTTGATCCAGATGCCACATGAGTAACTAACTAATCAGTGATCTCTATACTACCAAAGGCTGTAATCATCAAAGTATGGATTTTAATCTAACACATAAACAACAAATGGCGCTTGTTAAATAGAAACTCATTTCTAGCGACCTCGTAGTTTACGTTAAAATAGGCAGCTAGAAATAACAACGAATTTCACTAATTAACAGCTATTTCCAAGACGCACAAAATCTCTTGAATTATTTTGTCCTTGACACAAACATCTTTTTCGATTTGCGGAAAGCTTGAACTTTGAGTTTGCAGCCTGAAAACCTCGAACATTTAATTTTGAGGATTTTCAATTTTTCTTCTGTCTAAAACAACATATAAAACAGCTAAAGTTTGCTAAGGCGATTCCAATAAAAAAGTTGATTATTTTCATTTTGTCCAATCAAACACACCTGCTGGTCTTAAATCCAATCAACTTTTGCGAAGAAACCAGTTCACGAGGCTTCTTTATTCTTCTCATGGAGAAAGGAGGCTCTATATTCTCAAAACATCGTGAAGGATAACTTTTCAATTACAAATCTACAGGACTGCTGTCTTGTTTCTAACTTTTTGGCCTTATGCTTTAGGATTAAAGAAAGGAAAATTAACTTTTTCATAAAAACAGATTGGACGTCATAGAATCCCCCGATTAGCGCTTCATTTCGTGTGGTGTAGAATATTGTGAAACTAGATCTCCACAGAAGCTAAATGACTGAACTTGTAACTGTTCTAGTTTCTCTTTTGTGAGTAAGAGGTACTGGATGAGTCCAAAATACGTAAACGATCAGCAAAAAAATTGCCAGTAACTTACGCAATTAGCACAGTGGCATCAAAGATACTTCAACATAATTTTGAGATTCCCTAAAAGCATCAAAACATATTGCTCAGTTAATTTAGATTTTAAGTTGTAAAGGTCAAATTTCCTGCACTGCACTGGGCGAGCTGCAAAGTTACATTTCAACAGCTCCCTCTTGTGCTTAGAAAGCAAGAATCAACTTAAAATACTTCTACGTTTGAAAGGAATCTTACGTATTCCAGATTAAATTATAAGAATCCAGTCGAAGCCCTGGTAATGAAAAGCGAAGCAGTCTGCAGGGGTTCTCGCAGTATGATTCTTGCAGAATGGATATATTTTTCTAACTCACTGGACGTATTTACAATAGTCCCAATGAACGATTACTGTAATATACCAGGCTTAATATACCAACCCACCAGGCACCTTCCAATCCCTCTGATTCTCAGGATCTTTAAAAAATTATAAAAGGGGAAAGCGGGGAAAGCGGGGAAAGCGCGGAAAGGAAGAAAAGAATTTTCCTTCTTTTTATTTGATTTTTTACATTTTTCAAGAGAGCCTGCTCACAAACTAACAATGCATGTTGAGAATGTGCTAATCAAGTGCACAATACAAGCCAAAGACGCAATTGAGTCGACTCTTATCTTTCAACGACAGCACTGCTGCATAATCTACATTCAAAGCAGCTTCATACAATTACCTTACTAACCACTAAAACAACAAACATGAGAGCTTTGGTTTACACCTCTATACTCCCATCATCATTCATGTAGCCTATACAAGAGCAACGCAAATCCATCTAGCCACTGAAACCAAATATCTACGATTACGAAAGCCACTAGACCACCAACTGATAAGTGATGTCCAATTGATAGCACTGGAACCTAGCTAGGGTCAGAAGGCAAAACCACCATACATTTATGACTCACAGAAAAATACTAGTTTCCATCCAACATTTGACAAACTCTACATAGACAGTTCTTAGCCTTGATGTGCATAGTTTCCACAGCCCCCAAGTGGAAAGCAGATCTCGGTCAAGTACTAAAGTACAACCGAACACGGTCTGACCTAGTTACATGTAACTGATTGGCTTAATCCCTGTCAAGGGGGCCTACTGTACTTTCTTGAGATAAAACTATGACACGTGGCAAATAGTAAAATACTGAAACAACAAAAATCTTTTTATATTTATCTGACAGTTCTCCTTTTATGGGTTGATTCCAAACAAAGTATACCATTCTTAACTCAATGTAGTAGATGAATTTTTAACCAAAATTTGCACAGATTTGTCATATAAAGATAGTCTACATAAAACTTTTAAATTGCTCGTCCTGTCAAAATAGGTCCAAATTAAATCTGAAAAAATCAAAATTATAAAGTTATCAAAGATTTCAAAAGATACAGTGCTTGGGTGCTGCATCATACAACTACTCATAAGATGGTAAATTTTCCTACTTTTTTCTAGATCATGTGTTGGTGGTAGAATTTTCACTGAACGAACAGTGAACAATATCAACTACTGGTAATATTAATAAAAAGGAATTAAACATCATCATCTGCAAATGCTCCATGGTTAAATGTTAAAAGATTGTTTACTTTATGACTAGTACATCATAGAATCACCCAAAAGACACACATAAACGTATGTGTGGTATATTTTAACAGAAGGAAAATGGGAACAATGTTATTCCAACACCTATCTTGAAAAGATACCAGACTGCTGTTTCTGAGTTTACGCAAATGATAAAAGGTGGTTTACTATTGTCTCCCGAACAAAAGAATTTTTTATCAACAGACTGCTCTGAATTGAAAAACATCTGAGCTGCAAGAGAGTACAGGAAGAGTGAGCTTAATTCAATACAACACAATGCAAGTGGTCTAATGTTTCTTTTCATTTCAAGCACATATTTCATAAATAAATTATGAAAGAGATTGGACTTGCAATGTTGATAAAAGTGAAATGACATGCAACCACATCAGTTTATGCTGTGACATTCAATCATGCTTCTAAGACTCAGCAGTAACATAACTCTACAAAAAGCATCAGGAAGCAATGTGATGTTATGCATTGTTTAGTGAAATCTTTAGAATGTGATTGGTGGGAAAAGCAGACAATTCTAAAAGACTGTTAATGATTGATTTTAAGGTNCAATTATTTATCATCTTCCAATTACTGTAAAGTTCTTTTACAAAAGAATACACTGGTATCATCGAAGAATTAGTGGAAGAAGACCAAGGGATGTTATAGCGTGAAGCAGAAAGAGCAGAGGACCAAGAAAAGTTCCCTGAGGAGCACCACGTTGGATTGCTTGAAATTCATAGGCTTCTTGCCTAATACGTACTCGCATTATCAGCAGTGCTAAGATAGGAATTAAACCTTCTTACAGATAAAATAATTAGCATGCTCTGCAAGATTGAAAACCGTGCAAGGAAATTAAGATGACTAACTCCAGGTTTGAACCCTCGACTTTAAGTGCCAACGCTCTAATCACTGAGCTGTATTGAGTCATGTATCTTCTGCCCGATGCCGAATCCTGTAGCTACTCAAAATGAAGTAATTTTCTTGCACTTGCTGGGGGATCGGACCGCTTGCATTTGAAGTGGGATCGAGCGTATGGAGATGGACACCAAGGCATTCAATCAACCTATACTGACAGCTTCCAGTAAGAGAGGACTTCATTTAAAAGGGGGGCACATCCTAGTTATCAATTTGCTACACACAGAGGACACATTTTGGAAATTTCAACTTTCAGGTTGACACGGTCTCAATTTAAATACACAGGTATAAGCTGCGTTTGGTCAGTTTAAGTACATTTATAAATTGTTTAAAATAAGCAGTTAATACTACATTTACAAATTCTGCAATACTAAAAAAATTCAACTTGAACATCCAAAGATTGCGTCTTGCCATCTCCAAGGACACGACTATCGTTCAGACCTTATTTTTACCGATTGATAGGGCTTGGGACCGGCAAATGAAAACTGTATAGTTCCTGTTCGGTCATATAAATAGTGGCTGTACTTAGCAATGTGATATAAAATATATTTTCTTGCATAATCAATCCTGTAGCAGCAAGGTAACACAGAGCCCTTGTAAGTTGGTAAAGCCAGTGCAACCAGTGGTCTCACTCAACCGAAATTTTCCCATCGTTTCATACAAAATACAGCGAAAAGCATTAAACACTATTTAAGGTTCAAAACAGGATCAAAGATTATGTTTACCTTTTAAAATCTATAAAGCATATGTTGGTCGTCCCACTCTTCGTTAAATATCTGTTTTTAAAAGAGTTTTTGCTCATTTTCCCAACTTTCCTAGAAAACATACTACTATGTCTTTAAAATCTGTTTAGAGTAAATGAAAGGTCCCTAAAAACAATGGCGGGTTGCTACAACACAAAATAAAGGAAGAATTAAGGTGCCCAGTTATCTGGTTTAAACAAAATAGTTTAAAAGTTTTCACAGGTCGCCTACAATCTTGGCCAAAAAAGATGGGACATAGGCAAATTTCAGTGTTGTCGCGATGTTTCCTAGAATACCGAGAAGTAACCGAACATTTAGGACCTTGTGATCCCCCCTCCCCCCTAATGCAATAATGGCAAAAGGTCGAATTGCGTTTGATTCTAGCAACATTGAAATGGGCGAGCGGGGGCACGTAATCAAATACCGAAGTAGTGCAATTTTTGTGATTTGTCCCAAGTATTTTGGCCAAGATTGTAGCATTGTAATTACGATTGCAACCTTTGCATCTCATTTTGCATAGTGTTTCAATTTCTCGTGGTTGTATACATCTTGAAACGAAGGTGTTAGCAAATTCAAGTCTTGGTAGAATTGGTAGAACAAATGGCCCGTGGTAGAAAATGTGACAATGCGAATGATCAGATTGGGATCAGATTACTTCATTCGGCAGGGGACTGGATCAGATGTTACACAGTATCATAATTTCATCCATAAGCGTACGGGAAGATCAAATCTGGGAGGCTGCCCGATAAAAAGTCTATTGTTTACCGAATTTTTTGCCCGACTTAGGGTGGATTTTTGCCCGAAAAAGGCTGATTTTGGTACATTTTTCCAACATTGGGGGGCTGCCGCCCTCCCAGCCCCCTGGCTCATACGCCTATGATTTCATCTCGTATTCAGTTCTCAATTCGAGGGTGAATAGTACCGCGGTTTTAAGTCCAAATCATTCAGATTTCATTTCATCACAAAGGCCAGTTCTTCCCTATTTCAGATACATTGTCAGAGTTGCCTTAAATATCCATCTTTATCACCTTAGCTAAAAGCTTGACTAATGTGGACATGCAGTCCCTGTAAGTCCAAAAACTTGCTGCAATAAACAACCACCATTATGAAGCAAAGACTGAAAGTTTCAAAGTACACATTTTGTAGTAAACTGAGCCATCCCGCGGGGGGGGGGGGCACTTTACCAGATTTTAGTTGGGGACGTGCCATTCAAGCTTAAAAACATACCTGATACAATTTTTCGAACATGTATATCCTACCCTATGCAATTTTTTCGAAAATATATATATACCCGACTTTATACCAATATTTTAACATGGTCTATTTATTTGTTCTTTATACCAAGATCACAAAATTTGATGCCATTCCCTATCCCAAAATCTTGAAAATCGATACCCTTCCCGATGGCACGTCCCCAGTTCCCAAAATTTACATTGATTCTGTCCCACTGTTCTATAAGAAGGAGTTTGCGTTTACTCAGGTTTTTGCCATCATCAACCGCAGCATGTAAGCAGGTCTGATACTGAAGTGTCATATGTCACTCTACAAATCCATGATCCCAATATTCTCGTTGCATTTCGGCTTTGATATTTTTAAAATTATTAAGTTGCTGAAACTTTAGTAGTATGTGAAAGGATTGCTAATTGTTGAAGAGGTTTCAGGGCAGAATGAAGACATTTCCAGCACCATACAGTAGGACCAGGGAATGTCGAATTTGTCTTTAAAGATGCCACTCTCGCAGTCTTGCGTAATGGTTGTCTATTTCTTTGGTAAAGGCATCTATTCATTAACTTCAACAGGGCTTCAACACAACTTTCAGGGGTAAAGAAAGTTCACGGTATCAGTAACGAATGTGTAAGGTCTTTTACATTGTTTTCCGTTATTCAGTTGATTGCTGATTACTTAGTGAGGCATTTTTTTTTTGGAAAGTGCAAAATTGTATTTGTGGTGAAAAGACCCAACGACATTTAGACCATGAACTCCAGTTCTTCATCACTTGCGTATCTTCGCGCTCCCTCGCTGGACATAGTCAGAGACACTCTGAAGACAAACAGAAGCACCGAGAAGCACAACAACAGCAACACAAACGCATATGCTCCATTTACTGTAGTCCGACACTCACCAAACAGCACACCGAGCATGATTGTCAATGTGATGTACTCAGCATATGTGTATCGTGTGTACTTTTCGAATTTGAAGTTTTGAAGCACAAACCAAACAAAAACGAGCAATGCAAGGACCAGGAGGGAGCAGTTGAAAGCGAAGTTATCGTTGACGCCAAACATACGCGACAAACTTGTTGAAAAATAGATACTTGTTGTGATGGTACTCCAAGACTGCATGCACAGTAAGCCATTTTGAACCAAAACACGTTGGCACCAGACGTCAAATTTGTTTGGAGATATGCGCGTTTTTTTCCCGGAATATGCGGCAAGAAACTCAAAAAGGCCGTAAAATGCAAAGAACAGACATCCGTGTCTACAAATTGCTCCTGCACAGGCAAACATCCATGCCCAAAGAACATACTCCCTCGCAATCAACAGTTCGTGGCCAACTTCAAAACAGCAGGATGCACTCCATGCTATGTAGAAATGCGCAGGCAGGATATTGAGTGAACTTTCACGACATAGAGTGGTTAGGCTATACAAAATCCACAGCCATTGATAACTCAAAACAATTTGCCATGTAGATTGTAGTATTCTCCAGTGGTGCAGGGAGGATATGTGTGTGGCTAAAACAGTATCACCTCGAACTGGAAACAGATCATCGAATCCATCTTTTGAGTGTCTGTCGTAATGAAGTTGCAGAAAAATGAAATATATAAAAAAAGATAAGATTCCAGTTACAACCCAAAACGATTTGACTTTCCTTGAATCCAACGACATAATTTTAATTCCTGTCTTTTCAATTCGTAAATCTGACGACTTGCAGGTCCTCGATTCTGTAAATATTTCTTTGTTGGTCTGTCAACTTGGACTAGTACACGCAAATAGTCAGGATGTGATATTTGCGAAGTTGACGTTCACAATTGGTTAAAGTGGCTCTTCGAAATGCCTCAAAGGGTTGTATTAACATAAACGAAAGCCTTGGCGACAGCAATCGTCGATTTCCAACTAAACGTATCGATACAATCTTTCGCGACAGCAAACATCAATGTTCTCCCGAATGTTTTGGCCTAACAACACATCCAAGAAATACACGAGCTGATAATCTGTTGAAAGAAAAATTATTTTTAGTCAGATTATATCAGAATTCTTGCATCATTGACGTAAATGTCGTCATCTATGGCATAAAATAGCCTGAGATGTTCCACTTGCGTCAACTCCAACTCTTCAGTGTGTAGAATAAAAACTTAGTTATTATTCACATAGAGATAAACTTGGGAGTTAAAATCTCTGACAGTGTTTCTCATTAATTTGCTGGTTGTAACCATACATCGAGCCATACATGCTGATTTACGATTTCCTATCAATCTTGTGGAAATGCGGCCGAAAGCCTCAAGTGGTCTCAGGCCGACAAAGAAATTGCTGTAAATCAAATTTACTTGCAAATTCTTTTGCTGATTCTGTGTAGAACGTTCTTTTTATTATTTTTTTAACGTATGAAGTTAAAAGGCAGCCATATAAAAGATCATAAAAACCTGTATAAAAATTCGAAAATAATTAGTAGCTTTCTGATTTTCCTTGTTGTCTCTGCTTGTAAAACCTACTGTATACGAATCTGTTTTTAGAAAAATCTTGACAATAAACCGAAATCAAAGATTGCCAAAATTAAGAACCTCGAGTGCTGGAAAATATCATTCGATAAACTTGTTATCCAGTATGTATAGCTAGGAAATCCAACATATATTTTTGCTTGTTTCTTGTCTTTCTTATAACAGTCTGCAATGCTTTCTGACTTTAAATACAAAGTAGAAGTAAATAGTTTTTCATATACTAAAACTTCGATCTGATAAATATATAAATATCTGTGCACTTTAGCACTATGCTATGCTTCAATTACTTTGACCGATATTGACAAACTAAATGTTCTTATCTAAGTTGATATATACATTTATTTATGCAGTATTTACTCACCCGGTATACACTACATTACCCTGGGTACCAGACTTTAAAAAAGAGAGTCTGTTCCACAGGGTAACACTACATTGCATCACGTTCAAAATCATATCGTCCTGAACAACATGAAGTTCAACTTTTTAAAAATTTATCTTTGTGATAATTTTTTATTCGAGAGCGATAATTGTTTAAAAGATAGTCCAAAGGCCAGTCGGACTTTCCAACGTATTGTTTGTTGTTACAGCGTATGCATTCAAGTGGTAAACAACAAAATTGCTTTTGCAATTCGCTATATGGTTGATGTTATAGATATTAGGTAACAGAACTTTGTAATGCATTTGCGTTCTTAACTTGTTTGCAGCAACGATTGCCTTTGCCATTGCATATGGCTGTGTCATTTGACTTTATGAACAAGTCTCTCCCTCTAATCCCGGGGGGGGGGGGTCACTTCCATATATACTGGTACGGGGTTGTGCCATTTTTTGGGGTGCCTTTTTTCAGGCAGAAAATAAATTATAGGGTGTCATTTTTGGTAAGATCATAAGAAACCATAAATTTTGGGGTATCATTTTTGGTATGATCATAAATTTTAAGGTATCATGAAAAAACAATTCTTTGGGGTAGACTTTTGGGATTTTGACCCATAATATTAAATTTTAGGGTATGTATTTTGCATGTCCTGTAAATTTTGGGGTAAGGTTTTTGGAAAATCTATAAATTTTAGTAAATTTTGGGGTATGGTTTTTGGAAAATCTATAAATTTTGGGGTGTGATTTCACATGTCAAAATGGCACACCCCCGTTATCTCCGTATTGAAGCTCCCCTCGGGGGCTGCTTTTACGGTAATTAAAAATACATTTCACAACACACACAATGTGTCAAGGTGGCTCGCTACTGATAAAAATTTAACATTGATACACATTTGCTGTCCTTTGGTTCAAGGTTTTATTTACAAAACAGTAGCTCAAAAGCCAAGATAGATCAACTGTACTGCTACTTTGTGGTGATCCTGAGCACATTGTGTTCTCTGTTCATTGTCAATATCAAGCCACAAGCAATGGGGTTAATTGCGTGCCTTGCCATGTGTGGGTTATGGTCTTTGCGATGATATCACAGATTACAAGCAAATTCAAAAGCATGTCTTTCTTCGAGTCGAGCACTCTCATATCTCTCCCTCTGGTTTGAGGAGGAACAGGAAACATTACGCGGATCGCACTTTGTGGACTATTTGGGTCAGTACTGTGGAAGTGGTCTGACACACACTTCATTGCCAGACATACCAAAGCGAAGTTATGTCCGTTTCGGTGGGTTGGATGCCCGTTGGATGCTACTAAAATCCAATGCTTTCGGAATACAAAATTCTGTGCTTTAACTCCAGGTCCATGCTTGTTTAGAAAAAAGAGCAGTAGGTGTTCTGTAAAACTCGTGGTACCATAGAAGATTTCCAAGACAACGGACTTTCAACAAGTCTCTCCCAAACTCAGGAAACAATGAAATTATAAAAGCACTATAAGAAGGAAGCATTCTTTTCGTGGATTTTTAAGTTTGAGGAAGATTTGCAGCGACAGTTGCAAGAAAAGAACTCTTAAATAATGAAGTTTCAGTTTCACAAGCCACAAGCGCCGTCACAGGAACCGTAATGTGTAGCCCAGAGGCGTTAACATTTTTAGTCTTTCAAAGCAGATTATGACCTATAAAATTTTTTGATGTTATGCTGCAAGACAGGAAAGTTTTCAAGGCTTAAATCACACATGAGTAAATAGAGGAAACAGAAGCGAAATAATGTTCTTTATATGGAAAAAGTTGGTGTTAGCTACTGCCGACCTCTCCGTCCTCTCAAAGGCGCAATCTGACTACTAACGCCGCAACGACTACTACATTCACCTGGAAACATATCGCATGCTTGAAGTGAGTTTTTTCATATAAATGAGAGAAGGTCAGAATTTTTCTTGAAAAACACAACTGCATTATAACTGAACCAGAAGAACAAACACCAGCTTCAGCTTCAGAGTACGCGAGAACAGCCTGTCTAGAAGCAAGAAAGCTGTCTGAAAGATAAGCGAAAAGTTCGAAACTCAAATGATCGAAATTAGATTAGAAGCGAGAAGGATCTCTCTCTCTCTTTCTTTCTCTCTCTCTCTGCTAGAAATTTGCCACCTATGCTACCATCTAGCGCATGAAAATGTTTACAGTATGTTCGATGTCAAGTTTAAGATCAATAAAAGTATAAACAAACATACCTAAAATGGGCTTGAAGATCTTGAGCTGCGAATGTTATGTGTAATCGTTGAACGCATGAATGAATACCGCAAGACGACTTAACAACAAAGGATACGACTCTGAGATCTTAAGCTTGTTTTGCTGTTTTGTTTCGTAGATTTTCTTGACATGAATCTAGCAAAATGTATTATACTACTGACAAAGTCTTACAGAGAAGCAACTGATATTTGAAAGAACCGTTGCCATGGAGGTCTCAAATCTTTCATGCGATCAAAGACCATTTGTACGAGCAGAATTTATCTCCGTTGTGACGTAGGCAGAACGTGGGCTTGTCAGCAGGCAAATGGCAAAACAGTAGCACTCCCTCCTCAGACTGTTAGTTTTCAACGTTGTTTTGCTAACTCTGCGGTAGGTTGGTCTGTAAAATTCTAAGTTTCCTGCTAAGGTGAAGCGTGAACTAATAAACTTAACGAATACTTGGTGATATGAAACACTTCAAAAGGAAGATCTCTCTTACTTTCTTGAAATTATACTTCTTTGAAGAAGAATTCAGGAGGCTAATCAAGCATATGTTGCTAAGGTAGTTTGGATATTCTCAGAAAACTCAACTTCAAATAGATGTCGAATTGTTCATCTCTATTTCAATCAGTTGGCCAAAGACCATCATTTAATTGGACAATATCATGAAAATCATCAAGCATGTTCAAATCATAGTCTTCAAATTTATGCTGCATGCATATGCAGCTAAACTTTCAAACATTGTCAAACATGTTTTGAGATTTCAAGGTTGTTTCACAGAGCGATATAATATACACAATTAGATAGTAGTTGTTCTTGAACACCAGTCAACATATGTCATATGTATGGCTTTGTATGATGTTTTGCATGATAATATTTCATTATGTAGACTGGACTTAGAAATTTTGATGAGCATTCTACCCGATGTCCCAAAAAAGGACACAGATTTGGTGAGGCCTAGCAATGAGAATTTAGCTTGAATCAACGCAAAATCATTTCTAAAACATTCCTCAATGCTTAAATTGAACAAAAATACCATAATCATTCACACTGGAGCTTTGAGAGTTGAAGTACCGGGTGACCCAAACAACACTTCACGAACTAGATCACGTCTAGCTTCTTGAAAGCAAATGTTATGAACACAAATAAGGTATCGGCAAGTAGCTGAAGGGCGTAGCTATTTTTTTAGATGCTGCTTCGTCAGTTTAAGCTATAACTACTTTCCGAAAAACCAGTTCCAAAAATGTGGTAATTGTAATTCATTCATTTCTGTGACTCTCTCGTCCTTTTCAAGTTGATGTTTTTGAAGATATGAAAAATGGCGAATTTCAAATAAAGCACAGTGAATAAATCAATAGACTTGAAAAACCTTCGAAACAAGACAAGAAGAATTAAAATCTACTGTACATAACACAATAGATGAGTTTGGCAAATCTAACAAGCCCGACACTAATCCTCGCAGAAGCTCTGTAGTACACATTTTCTAAGTGTAATATCAGTGTAATACATTGTTGCTGTTCACAATGAATGAAGCTTACTATGGAGATAGTAACTGTCACATTTGTTATATTTGCTAGAAGTCATCGATGGTGTAGTTTTTTTATTTTGTTTGTCTCGTTTCAAAGGCTTATCAGGTCTATTGTTGATTTATTTGCAGTGCTTCAAAAATTTGCAGAGGCAAAAATACTAAAAGCTCTGGTTTTGAGGTGGAGGCAAATTTTTCTCATCTTGTTTCAAAGTTTATCGATTCTATTGTTGACTTAATAATAATAATAATACCTTTTTTAATGTTAGTTTTACAATAGTGTGGACACTAATATACACTAACATGAAGCAATTTTAGAGATTGCATTATGGAACTTATTGACTGCAAGCGTTGCAGGCGCATTGGTTATCGAAATACCAATCTNAACTGGCAACAGCAAAGAAGACGCTTGAATTCTGAAAATAATCAAGATATTAGAGAGTTTACATATATAACTATAGCAAAGGTCTTGAAGTTCCTTTCAAGCAATAAAGTCAAACAAAAGATGCATTACCCATCCGTGCAATGTTTTTTTAAAGATGCCAAAGATTTGGAGGCTATGCTCACAATTAGATAGTTGTTCTTGAACACCAGTCAACATATGTCATATGTATGGCTTTGTATGATGTTTTGCATGATAATATTTCATTATGTAGACTGGATTTAGAAATTTGATGAGGATTCTACCCGATGTCCCAAAAAAGGACACAGATTTGGTGAGGCCTAGCAATGAGAATTTAGCTTGAATCAACGCAAAATCATTTCTAAAACATTCCTCAATGCTTAAATTGAACAAAAATACCATAATCATTCACACTGGAGCTTTGAGAGTTGAAGTACTGGGTGACCCAAACAAAACTTCACGAGCTAGATCACGTCTAGCTTCTTGAAAGCAAATGTTATGAACACAAATAAGGTATCGGCATGTAGCTGAAGGACGTAGCTATTTTTTTAGATGCTGCTTTGTCAGTTTAAGCTATAACTACTTTCCGAAAAACCAGTTCCAAAAATGTGGTAATTCATTCATTTCTGTGACTCTCTCGTCCTTTTCAAGTTGATGTTTTTGAAGATATGAAAAAAGCCGAATTTCAAATAAAGCACAGTGAATAAATCAATAGACTTGAAAAACCTTTGAAACAAGACAAGAAGAATTAAAATCTACTGTACATAACACAATAGATGAGTTTGGCAAATCTAACAAGCCTGACACTAATCCTCGCAGAAGCTCTGTAGTACACATTTTCTAAGTGTAATATCAGTGTAATACATTGTTGCTGTTCACAATGAATGAAGCTTACTATGGAGATCCTTTGATAGTAACTGTCACATTTGTTTTATTTGCTAGAAGTCATCGATGGTGTAGTTTTTTTATTTTGTTTGTCTCGTTTCAAAGGCTTATCAGGTCTATTGTTGATTTATTCGCAGTGCTTCAAAAATTTGCAGAGGCAAAAATGCTAAAAGCTCTGGTTTGGAGGTGGAGGCAAATTTTTCTCATCTTGTTTCAAAGTTTATCGATTCTATTGTTGACTTCTTCACTATGTTTGAGAATATGAACAAACAAGGTATCAATGTCCAATTTAACTACTGCAGAAATGTCTAAAATGATATTAATTTCATCCTCATTTATTAAGCTAAATTATATTGCTAGGCCTGACCAAATCTCTTTCCTTCTTTGAGACACATGGAACATTATTCTTCAGGACCTGGTCATGGCATTCTTCTTTGCTCAAAATTTTTAGGAGTGTTACCCTGAACCCATGTATATTCAGCAAGCATGCTCGCAACTTCAGAATAGGTGCATCCTTTCCAAAATATTTGTAAGCCTCATAACGATGGAAAAGTATAGGTTTAAGCTTCTAGCTTCCAATTGCATATTTGTTTATCAAATTCGCTTAGCTTTATAAACTTTTACATCACGTTCCTTATCATATAGAAGCTCGTTAACAGTGAAATAAGTCTTTAGAAGTCCTAGGAAATCTAAATCTCTCTGGTATCTTATCCTACATGAAAGTAAAATTAAAGTCTCTTTGTTTGATTCAGTCAAAACTTTAAGGGTCTCCAGCAGATCTTGAAATGTTTCTTGTACATATACAATATCTGCACCAACAATGACATCCCAGGATGTGTTTTTCCATTTTTCCAAATTTTGTCCCCAATGCAGTACCTCAACTTTGAAAGAGCCCTTTTGCAAACATAAATTTTTGGCAGCCTGGCCTAAATTTCCTTCCACATTTTCTATCGTTCTATTCAGTGCATTTTTGGTGTCAGTTATTACAACATTAGCACCAAGTAGACATGCTACTATCCCAACCAACCCAGTGCCTGCACCTAACTCCAAGACATTCTTGCTTTTCAAAGAACCGACTCCAAAATTATTTAGGCCACTTTTGCTTTCGTCACCATTAGACAATGTTTGTAAGTATGTCGCCAGCACAATGGCTGCATCCCATACAACACCAGCTACTCCAGAGTCTGCCCAATTCTGTTTAATCCATATGGACTGATTTGCGAACGTGAATTGCCTTTCTGCTTCGTGGAAAATTGGTAAATATCCGTTTGGTGCATATGGAACCAGCGCCATTTTGGTGTCCTACCACCTTAAGGTCATATCTTAAGGTGGAAGAAAAAGTTAAGGTGTCTGTT
>REGM01000098.1:176938-198628 GCA_004194415.1 Aurelia aurita
AATTCACAGTTAAAATAGAGAAATTATGACTTAAAACATAACCGAAAAGGTGCCCCATCACCAATAAGCCTCGTAACTAAAGGGAGACTGAATCTCCAACCGAGACTTCAAATCAAATTCAAATCTTCAAATCACTGGAGTTCGAACAGTAAGCATTGCAATTCTCTTATATTTTATGTGCAATTCAAATACATAAACTTAATGTTCAGATTTTGAGCTGAATAACTAAAATTGAAGCGAAACATTTTTCCTATTTATCTTTCTACTTTCGATGATTGATTTGATTTTGATTTGATTTTATAATATCTATACGGGGTAAAACATTCAGTTTACGCTGTTTTACAATGTATCCTGTTAAAAACTTACAAAAGAAAACACTGTCTAAATTTTACAAGTAATCTAAAATTAAACTAAAATAAATATCATCATCAGCAACTAATTACAAAGTATATAAAATGCCGTAGATATAATTATTTGACACGATAAATATGAAAGAGAGAATCACCTAAATCATAGGTTTGCTATGCTTTTTTTTTTAAGTTTTCAATGTTGGGGACAATTTTGTATCCAAGCTCAGATGATTCCACATTGTTGCACCTTTATATGAGAAGCATTTTTGGCCATAAGCAGATTTTCGCATGGGAATTTCTAAATCGGTTCTAGTATTGCGTAATTCTCTCTTACATGTATCCGAGAGTCTTAAGAACATTTTTTTAAGGTAAGTGGGAGCCAGATCATTGATAGATTTGTATAATTTCACTAACAGTGTGCCAACCAAGTTTCTTAATGATAGGCATTGCAGAAGCATCATATCTACTGTTAGTAACTTTAATAACGATAATACTCATATCTTCTCTTCTTTTCGCTTGCACAACAAGTGAGTTCACCATCGAGGTTTCGGGTATCTTTTGCTGCTTCTTGCTTATTACATTTTGCAGCTTGAGACGTCAGCCATAGAAATTCCTTTGTATGCAATTGTTGATCGCTTCGTACTTGCATGTCAATCAAAACAACTGCTACAGTTTCCTAAATGATTAGATCTTAGCACTAGTTTCTTACATACCAATTTCTTAAATACGAAACATTGATTACAAGTAGAGACTCTAAACGAACTAGGAACATCGAAACATTTTCTCCGCAACATATCTTTGCTTGTGTAGCAGTATGATATCTTTAGCTTGCTTGTGTCGATATCTCTTCTATATGCAGGATATAATTTTCTTACTTGACTTCATCAAAGATTGTGAACATTTGAAACTTTGTATTATTTTGCTTACCTGTGTAATGTTTTTAATTGTCCAGTTCTGTTGATTTTCGATCTAAAAGCTCTGTCTCTCATTAAGACATTTCATTAAATATCAGCATACAACTATTTCTTTGGAAAACTATCAATGACAGATGCAAGTCTCTCGCAGTGCCCTAAGACCTCAGGTGCCAGTTTACTATTAATCAGATTTTAATGCCATCTGGTAATGTCGATAACTCTTTATCTAAAAGACCATCCGTTCAATATTGTAATCTTAGATTACCTAAAGTCAATCTTTATGCTAATTTCACTTTGCATTTTAAAGAAAGTCGATTTATACATCTTATTATGAAATAAAGACGAGTAAACGTTGATGAGTTTTCATCTTAAAAGCTGCTCTTACATTTTGTTTACCAAGTAGCTAGTCTGGAACAAAACCAATTGGTACGTGGAAATTAGTTTACTTATTGAGCAAAGCTTTTTCAATCAGTTCCTCTGAAAGTTAGAAAGTTACTTTCTAGTGCACTACCGGGTGAGTAAAAAAACAATCCCCGTTTGAAAGGCCACTGCTCCCTGGATATCAAGACAATAATATTTGCAAGTATATTATTTAATGGTGGACATGTTCAAATCGATTTTAAAAATTTACCTGACTGAAACGCGCCACTCCGTTTTGAAATTATCAGCGATTTTCTTAAGAAACATACGAAACAGACCTAAAATCATGACCAAATTGCTTTAGCACGTGTTATCCCTTTGGGATGACGAAAGTGTCATCCTGGGAGCATAACAGCATTATTCCGGATGATATTATTCTCCCATGAGGATAACACGTCCTAAAACGTGTTGAAATCATAGCTGTAAGGCAGAAATATTAGGAACATTCTTGCGTCTATACTTAAGTCTTGCAACATTTTCTTGTCACATCAAGGACATCTAAGCTAATTGTCCTATTTATTTCCACCTCTAAAAGGGGCCACTATGGAAATAAAGTCTTATTTGACTTATTTATTATTTCCACCATTGTTATCTCAACTCAGAGGTGCTTTTATTTGGTTTCCTTTATAATTTTATATTATGTATACTATATTACTTTAGCGTATTTTTTCTTTTCTTTTTTAGTTTCACTGTGATTGTAAACAATTTTAAATCATAATTTATTTTAAACTTAAACTTTGTAAATTCTATTTTTGAAGGCAAATGAGCGCTCACTTGCTTTCTCAGTCACTCATTGGTAATTCCAAACCTACCAAATTCTGAAAATAGTAGACTTTGCAGAGACGGAAATATATTTCCCAATCAAACACAAAAATCTCAAAACAGCAGCTTTTGGATTCATCATTGCGATTCGCTAATGAAAATGAGAATCTTTCCAAAGTCTGCCAACATGCCTTTTGGAGCAGAAAGTTCAGAACGCCTTCAAAACCTACCAAACCTACCGTTTTGAGAATTTCGGTGTCAATCAAACACGAATTCTCAGTCTACCATGTCTACTGTTTTCAGAATTGGTACCAATCAAACACACCTTTACTTTCTTACTCACTCGCTTACTCGCTTACTTTCTTTCTGTCTTACTTACTTCAGTAGCGAATAACTCTACCACGAGTGCGACAGGGCATCTTTTAACATACAAAGTAGTGGGGAAATTCCCCACCAGGCCCTTCAATATCCCCACCAGTCATGCCCATTTTCTCCACCAATGAAGTGCTCTTTTCAGCAAAAACTGTGTTCAGGATATCATGATTGTAAGTTGAATACATGTTTGACAGAAGACAATTGTACAGTTTGAGTTAATGTTAACTTGGCATCAGATAATTTTGTCCACAAATAAGTAATCATTCATAATTGTGAGTGAGTTCCAAACTGATGCTATTAATGAAACATACACTGATTCTAATTGCATGTTAAATTGCAAAATATTTTTTTTATTGATTTTGTAAAACGCTCTATTGGGCTATCTTTAGTTGCCCTTTCAATGGATTCCCCACAAGTAAGAAATCCTTAAAAGATGCCCTGTATCAATATGTGTCTTTCGGTCATACTGATTTTGTGTGCAACTGGGACATGTATCAATAGATGTCTTTCAGTCATACTGATTGTGTGTGCAATTGAGACGACTAACAATAGATGTCTTTCGGTCATACTGATTGTGTGTGCAATTGGGATATCAATCAAAAGATGTTTTTCGGTAATAATGATTGTGTATGCAATTGGGGACATCTATCAATAGATGTCTTTCTATGAGGTGTCATCTATGACAAAAATCAATTCTCGAAATTTGGCATGCGTCAACTGTGTTTTATGAATCAGGCAGATGCAAAATCCCGAATTTTGCATTCATTCAATATGAAATTTGGCAAAAAGCCTTCCTGAGTTCCAGTTACCATTCCGTAATTCTTCGATTTATCATACTTCAATTCTTGATTTCAAAATATGCATGATCGTTGTAAAACATCATTCTGTCATTCGATTACTTATCATTCCACTATTGCTCATTTCAGGATTTGCAATCATCCAGTCACCATTCCATATTCCACCATTTCATCATTCTGCTGTTTATCATTACACCATTCCGGGATTGGTAACCTTTGATTCGACATTCTCCAATTTCGCATTCGTCAAGCTGTTATTCGTCATTCAGAATTTGGCAAATTCAGCTCCAATATGCAAATGAGCTAGAGAAATTCAATTCAGCTAGATAATCTCTCTAAGAATTGCATACCCCCGTCGGTGTACTTGCTTGCCATATGTGAAAAAATATACGCGCTGCGTTTTGAGGCCATCTATCATCCTTTTTCCTTCGCCCTTCTTCTTAGTGCCCTTTCCAGTGCCCGTACCTGCCTAAGAGGGGGAGGGTGGTGTGGGGAGAACTCCCAGGAAATAAGTCATCTTTTTGCTGCCACTGCATGTTCACATGGTTCAAGATACACTTTTTTATAAGAAACTTGGTTTTAAAGTTTGTATTATGGTTTCTTAACTTTGGGCTCAATACTTGTAGTAAAAGTTTCTTATAAAAAGCTTCATAATTTTTAGAAAATTGAATTTAATAATTTATAACAATTCAATGACGACTGCTAATATAGCTTTTATGCACACAGAATTACAGGAAAGAGCCACATCATAAAACAATATACTTTTAGTACTATTTGGGTGGATAAAAGACTTTTTGTTTAAAAACACTTTTTTCTTAACTTAGAATTGACTTCTGATCGCTTCTAGTAGAGTTTCTTAATTTCTGAAAGAGGCTACTACAGTTTCTCATCAGCGGTATTCTTGTAAGTAAATTTGTGTTAACATCCCTAAAAAGGGCTTGAACATTTTTCTTTGATATTTCAATGATTTTATACTTGCAGTGTTTTTGCAATGATTTTATATTCATGTCTCACGCTACCAGTCTACCAGGAAGTAGACATAGACGCTACCAGGAAGTAGACTGGGGAAGTAACTACGGAAGAACTCTCGAACGGACACTTCACCTAATAACTCAGCGGGTTTGTTTGTCTCAAGACAGTTGTTTCTGTCAATCCTTCCACTAAGAGAAACGCAGTTTGAGAAGGAGCATTCTACACATAGTTTTATGATGCCCTACTGCTGTCTAGAAAATCCTTTCCTAGGTATGGAATATAGAAATCAAGTGAAAATAAAGCGAAAAAACGCCACTCTGGCCACTGCATTGATTTCCGTGATCAAGAAAAATAGTTTCCCATATGATTTTCGCAGTAATAAAGTTCATAGTTATTAGTTATATTAGCATTGAGTTTTTTTTAAGAGTTTCTTAAAAAAAGCGTGTATCACCCTCTCGGAGAAGGGTGAGATTTTTGGGAAATTTGTCTCAGATCAACAAATTCTCTGTCACAGGTATCTGAGATTGTATTGAGTGATATGCCCTTCGTGCACCACGCTACCCAAAAACAATTTCAAGCCCTATTCGGGGCAGCTTGAAGCCCCAATAGTAGCTCGTTCTTGCAGCTGCAATTGAACACAATCGGAAAGTAGGGAAGGAAGGCCCTCCAAGCGAAGGAGAAACATTAACAGAGGTAAATCAAATGGTCAAACAGAAAACTGAGGCTTGCAAAAAGATGCCTTATTTCCTGGGTGCCCCCCCCCCCCCTCTTTATGAGATACGGGCACTGAAAAGGACACTGAAAAAGGGCGAAGAAAAAAGGACGATAGATGGCCTCAAAACGCAGCGCGAATGTTTTTGCACATATGGCAAGCAAGTACACCGACGGGGGTATGCAATTCTTAGTGAGATTATCTAGCTGAATTGAATTGCTCTAGCTCATTTGCATATTGGAGCTGAATTTGCCAAATTCTGAATGACGAATAACAGCTTGACGAATGCGAAATTGGAGAATGTCGAATCAAAGGTTACCAATCCCGGATTGGTGTAATGATAAACAGCAGAATGATGAAATGGTGGAATATGGAATGGTGACTGGATGATTGCAAATCCTGAAATGAGCAATAGTGGAATGATAAGTAATCGAATGACAGAATGATGTTTTACAACGATCATGCATATTTTGAAATCAAGAATTGAAGTATGATAAATCGATGAATTACGGAATGGTAACTGGAATTCAGGAAGGCTTTTTGCCAAATTTCATATTGAATGAATGCAAAATTCGGGATTTTGCATCTGCCTGATTCATAAAACACAGTTCACGCATGCCAAATTTCGATAAACGATTTTTGTCATAGATGACACCTCATATCTTTCGGTCATAATGATTGTGTGTGCAATTGGAGACATCTATCAATAGACGTCTTTCGGTCATAATGATTGTGTGTGCAATTGGGACATCTATCAATAGATGTCTTTCGGTCATACTGATTGTGTGTGCAATTGGAATATCTATCACTTGATGTCTTTTAGTCATACTGATTGTGTGTGCAATTGGGACATCTATCAATAGATGTCTTTTGGTCATACTGATTGTGTGTGCAATTGGGGCATTTATGAATAGGTGTCTTTCGGTCATACTGATTGTGTGTGCAATTGGGACATGTCTGTTGGTCATACGGATTGTGTGTGCAATTGGAATATCTATCAATAGATGTTTTTTGGACATATTGATTGTGTGTGCAATTGGGACATTTATGAATAGATTTCATTTGGTCATACTGATTGTGTGTGCAATTGGGACATCTATCAATAGATGTCTTTTGTTCATACTGACTGTGTGTACAATTGGGATATATATCAATAGATGTCTTTCGGTCATACTGATTATGTGTGCAATTGGGACATCTATCAATAGATGTCTTTTGGTTATACTGATTTCGTGTGCAATTGGGACATCTATCAATAGTTGTCTATTGGTCATACTGTTTGTGTGTGGATTTGGGACATCTATCAATAGATGTCTTTTGATCATACGGATTGTGTGTGCGATAGGGACATCTATCAATAGAGATCTTTCGTCATACTTATTGTGTGTGCAATTGGGACATCTATCAATAGAAGACTGTCTGTCATGCTAATTATGTGTGTAATTGGGACATCTAACAATAGATGTCTTTCAGTCATACTGATTGTGTTTGCAATGGGGACATTTATGAAAAGATGTCTTTTGGTTATACTGATTTTGTGTGCAATTGGGACATCTATCAATATATGTCTTTATGTCATACTGATTGTGTGTGCAATTGGGACATCTATCAATAGTTGTCTTTTGGTCATACTGTTTGTGTGTGCAATTGGAACATCTATCAATAGTTGTCTTTTGGTCATACTGTTTGTGTGTGCAATTGGACATTTATGAATAGATTTCATTTGGTCATTCTGATTGTGTGTGCAATTGGAACATCTATCAATAGTTGTCTTTTGGTCCTACTGTTTGTGTGTGCAATTGGGACATTTATGAATAGAGGTCTTTTGGTCATACTGATTGTGTGTGCAATGTGGACATCTATCAATAGTAAACTTTACTAAGATCGCTCATCTGTTACTGTCAGACCCAGGAGCCAGGAAAGTGCTGGTAAGGCCTTGTATGGGAACGAAAATTACAATTTAAATTTCAATGGCAAGTACATCATGGACCAGAATCGAGCGTGTAATTTCCGTTCCCATGCAAACCTCTTACCGACATTTTCGTAATTTCTGGGTCTAAAAGATGAATGATTTTATCAGACAACTTTCTATGTAGATTCCGAATTTCAAAGTTGTTTTTTTAATATTGCACCACTTTGCTGTGACGTCACAATGAAATCTATAGACATCAACGGAAATTGCAGCTGTGCTGCCGACAAGAGGGTTGACCCAAAAAATGTGTTACTCCCCAGGATTTGACATCAATCCATGCAGACTTTATTTCTTTGATTTTTTTACAAAATATCGAAACTCCGCGAAAAGAATGGCTTCAGGAAAGCAGTCGCAAGAAGGATTTCAGTTTACAGCTATGGCCATAAGTTTAAGACCACCCTTGGGAAATGTTAAACAATCCTGTGGAATGTAAAAGCCTTTGATATGCGGTAATTAGAAAGATAAAATTAATTCTTGAAAATTAATTGTGAATAACAATGCGATTTGTTGCTTCAAACTATGAGTGAATGGCTGGTCTTAAAGGAGCTCTGTCTCGCAGGTGATTGGTTTAGAGAACAAAGCTTAGACAAAGGAAAGGAGCTAGAGCCCAGACTCTTTGACTTTTTCGCATGATAAAAATGCAGTTCAATTCGTGAAATGATCTCTTTCCAATTGTTTTCTGTTAATCCTGCCATAGAAATTTTTAATCCCCTCTTACAATCTCAGCAAATTATGATCGAGACAGATGTCCTTTAAACTTATGGCCATAGATGTGGACTGAAACCCTAATCATGTGACTGTTTCCCTGAAGTCTTCCTTTTCGCGGAGTTTTGATATTTTGTAAACATATCAAAGAAACGAATTCTGCATTGATTGATGTCAANAATAAAAATGTGTTTGTTGCGTGTGGTACCACTAACAATGAAACAAAAATATAATAGATAAATAATTGTAGTACCATAAAATAGCGTAGATGTATAAAACACGACGTTTCGAGCATGTACTCGTTATCAAGTGAATCGAAATTAATCGATTCGAGCAAAGAGAAGGCAAGATTCGACAAATAGGAAAGAACGTGAGATACGACGTGACGTAACCTGAGTAAGAAATAGGAGGAAGGTAAGAACAGAGTAAGAAAAGAAAGAACCTATTTTAGATATGTAAATTGCTTATTAAGTCCATTAGGATAAAGAGTTTTTAAGCTAAAGGGCTAAATGGCTAAAGGGCTGGTCTTAAACTTTTGGCCATAGCTGTGGACTGAAATCCTTCATGTGACTGTTTCCCTGACGTCGTCCTTTTCACGGAGTTTTGATATTTTGTAAACAAATCAAAGAAATGAATTCTGCATTGATTGATGTCAAATCCAGGCGAGTAACACATTTTTTGGGTCAACCCCCTTGTCGGCAGGACAACTGCAATTTCCGATAATGTCTATAGATTTCATTGTGGCGTCATAGCAAAATGGTGCAAAATTAAAAAAAACAACATTGAAATTCGGAATCTACATGGAAATTTGACTTGAAAAAACTCAAAGACAACTCAAACGTCATAGCAGTAGCATTGCAGCTTCTTGCGTCAACAAATGTTATCGACGAAAATGTGGTCTTGAACTTTTGACCACGACTGTAGATTCACCTTTCAGTTGTTAATATCGGCCATGTAATTCTTATTTCACAGCCCACCAAAACGTTTTAACTTGTTTTGACTCCCTTGTACAATCAACAACTATCCTCCAAGTTCAACATATTATAGTCCATTTTTTAGCAGAAAGGCTAAGTTAGATATGGTGCTTTATTTCACTAAAATCGGTCATATCGTTCTGGAGTTATTGGTGATTTTGCTTGGAAGCTGTTTTTGGAAGAGCTCGAAAAAGGACGAGACGTTACAACCAAATTTTGCAAGTCTACAGCTTCAAAATGATAGCAATTGCATCAAAATCGTCTGAGAAAGGAATAAATTTGAATCATTTATTTTCCACTATAGAGGCTGTTTACGGTTGTTGCCACTGTTCATAAGCTTAGAATTAGATAAAATTTGATCAATATTTCTAGTCCTTCATTCAGTGTTCAAAACAGCTCCTTAACAAAACTTCCGATAGCTCAAGAACGAAATGAACTATTAGAGAAATGAATTTTGACATCTAATTTAGTCTGTTTACTATAAAATGGCATATAGTATGATGATATTGGTGGATTATTATCCTAGGTACCAGGCTGAAAGAAAATGATATTTTTAGAGTCAGGTACCCAGGGTAGTGGATTATTTGTAGTTGTACAGTTTTGCAAACGCTTATACTTTTTTGACTCACCCAGTATGGTTAGGTTGTTCACAGTCACTCAAATCAGAACACAGGGAAACAAGGAAAACCAGACACAACAACAACAACCTTCACAAGCATAGGGACACGGGGAGGAATGAGCATAGGGACACAGGGAGGAAAACTTTTGTAGGAATAACTCCCATGGTTCAGTTGGGAGAGCGTGGACGTTCATTGCCCAAAGGTGCAGGCTCAAATCCCTCTCTTGTCAGGTCAGATCAGAGATGAGAAAAAGGGAATGAAAGATGGATCGTCATTAGTCACCACAGTTTCCATTTGGACGTTGCGCGTTCTCTGAGACCAAAGCTTAGTTTCTCTGCAACTTTCATGTTGTTCAATTGCATAAAATGGTGAGGTGTACATTATTAGACAAACTTCCTCAGACAAAGCAGAAATATACGGGCTATCTTTGTCTCAATGTCGACTTACTGCAAAAATGTTGACTCTTTATCTAAAATCTATCTCACAACATTGATCTAGGCAGAAAATCACATTTTTGGCTGTCTCTTCTGTCCGAGAAGGTAGGCTTCAACAATAGGATAAACAAGGTTTCAGCAATTCATCACTAGTTATAGATCTTTAAATAAAAGGAAAAACGTGTTTGAATCGGCTATTTTACTCGATATTACATCTATTAAAAGTTTTTTTGAAAACAGATGTCCGCAGACGTCACTCTCTGTAGCATTTGAGCAAAAAGAAGAAATTTTAATTAAACTTGAAGCAGTATATAAATACTACTCGAAAGGATTCAATGAAGTTATTAAGCCTTTCACAACCTTCGTTAAATATTTTAAGCTGTTTCATGCTTTTCTTGAAACGACAAAATTATGAACTCCACGTAAAAGGTCAGTTTTTCACCAGCGTTGTTTGATTTTGCAGAGAGATCTGAGGTGTTGAAATTGCCCTTTTGCTTCCATAATATTCGCAAAATGGGCTAAAGAGAAAACATTAGTCAGATATTAACTGATTCTCCAAATATATATCTATTAAGCGACAGGACTTCAGGACTTAGAGCATATTTGTTTGCCGATTTCTCATTTCCAAGCGTTCTTATTTACGCATATTTACATAGCTGAATGCGAATATTAGGCAATTAGAAAGTGACCATCTGCTGTAAGTCTGATGACCAATTTGTGTTCATAGACGTGATGTGCTCTGGCCCTATCTCATTTTGTGTAAGGCTAGCCGGGATAGGTTGCTTATAATTGACCAATCTCTTTCAATCAATTTCTTGCAAGAATTTTATGCAACTAAAAAGAAAGACTCATCCTGAAATTGTAAGTATGAAGTTCTTGGTAAGATCAACACATCAAACTTTGTTAACAAATTTGAGGACTACGCCAATATATCAAAACCTTGAAACAAATTAGGGTTAGGGTAAGGGTTAACACTGAAATGAATTAGGGTTAGGGTTACTTTTAGGATTATGGATAGATTCAGGGTTAGGGTTAAGTTTAGCGTTCAGTTTAGGGTCAGGGCTAGGGTTAGGGATTTCAAGATTTGATATATTGGCGTGTTACCCATATTTCAGTGCCTAATTTTGCTCAAGGAGGTCTTGTTTGTTTCAAGAAGCATCAAGTATGCTGTATTAGAAAGAGAAACCATTCCTTACATCAACCTTTTAAGTCCTTCAAAGAGTTTCAGTAGTTGCTCTCTCCTGTCACCCAAACAGCTAATGTTAGAATTTAAGCAAGTGCCACCAATCTCACTTGAAGGGGCTGGCATTACTCTAGCAGTAAAAAGATGAAAGCTTCAGAAAAGAAAGCAATGTCTAAGGGTGTGTTTGACTGGTGAGTCAAAACCTACCAAATTCTGAAAAATGTAGACTTCGCAGAGATGGAGATATATTTTCCAATCAAACACATAAATCTTGAAACGGTAGGTTTCTGCTTCACCGCCAGGGTTTGCTAATGAAAGAGAATCTCTCCAAAGTCTATCAGACCGTCTACCTTTAGGAGCAGCAGGCTCAGAAGGCCTTCCAAACTCCAAACATACCAAAACTACTGTTTTGAGAATTTCGGAATCAATCAAACACAAATTTCGAGTCTACCAAGTCTACCGATTTTCAGAATTGTTACCAATCAAACACACCTTAAGTTAACAGCCTATTAATCACCAAAATGAACGATTTACCACTGCTTATCAAAGCTATTTAGTATTGAAGCGCCGAGCAAAATTCTAAAGGTCTCTCTTCCTTTCTTACTTTTGATGATCTCTCATCGCAGGGTTAAAATTCCCAGCAAGATCAATCATGTTCTCAGACTCGAAAGTTTGCAGCGAAACGTATGATGTTGTTTTTTCCAGTGTTTCATCATCAGCTATCACAACTTTCTTGACATTTGACATTCCCATTGCAATTCTAACAATACTGGGAAACTGTACTTTTATGCTTACATTATTGAAGACACGATCACTACAAACACCTTCAAACATGTTACTTGGAGCTCTTTGCTTGAGTGATCTATTGGTAGGATTCATCGTCCAGCCGCTTTATACATCGTTCCTGGTGAAGTTGGAAAGTGAGCATATCATTGATACGACATTGTGCGATGCTGCATACTCTATATTCTATCTTTGTGGCGGACTATCATTCTTGTATGCAATAGCTGTCAGCATTGACCGTTACATTGCAATATGTCACCCATTCATATACCATGCAAAAGCAACATGCAAAATACATGTGTGTATTGCATCGACATTAGGCTTGCTATGGGCAACATTCGCTGGTACGGAGCATCTATTACAACAGAGATCTGATATAGAATTGTTCAAAGCGATTTATTCAATAGCATGTGGTCTCGCTTTGCTGTTTTGCTATGGAAGAATATTCCATGTCATGAACAAACAGAAGAGATCTGTTGTCACAATGGGAACGCTGGCTACTGAANTTGAAGGTTCTCAAGAACTAAAGAATTATATATAATTTCAATTGTAAAAATATCAAATATGGAAAACATCTTTAATTTTCCATAATAATTATGTTGCCTTTTTCATCATTTATAAGAAATTGAACAAAAAATCAGGCTGTCTAATTTCCTATAAACGAGTAAATATTCCCTATGCTGGCAGGCTGCAGTTGAAGTTGATTATACCATTTCATTGTCACATTTGATAAAAATATATCCATCTTTTCCCCGCTGTGTATTTTCTATTGTTTTGAAGCAAAAGTCGTTACATTTAATCATCGTTGGTTATTTTTACAAAACTGCTTGCTTACAAAATTGTCCGTAACTATAAAACCAGATTATTGATTACAACAAACTAACATTCTTTATCTATGTTAGCATTTCTGTAACACGACAAGCATAAACCTAAAAACGGGCGAAGAACAATCCTTACTCAATTGCAGGCTGTCAAAGATCAAAATTAAAAAAAAAAATCAAAAGTGGCTTCTTTCAAATCAAAACAATCAAAAACGAAATATCCTAAAGTTTAAATTTCTTCATTCCTTGGTCTTAAATTAAAGATGATTTATTTGCTCTTTTTTTAGAAAAAGTTAAGTGTCTGTATGCAAATATAATATAACTCGTTTCGATAAAAAATCGTTTTAATTTGGTTGGAAAGTTACGAGAAACAAGTTCTACTGATTAAAAGCACATCCATAGTGGCTCAAAATATCCACTACCTAGTGAGTCAAAAATTGTATCCTGTGTTTGAAAAATCATAACCCGAAGACTATAAAATTAATTCAAAAATTTCCAACTTTGTCACTTGTCTGAAACTGAAGTTAATTTTGGGATTTTTTTCTGTATTTTTCAATGCATAATGTGGCCTTAAATGAAGAATTTCCTGAAAATTGGTTTCCCTGGGCTTGCCTAAAAAATATACGTTGGTGGCACTACCAGGTGTCCCAAAAAAAGTATACAGATTTGGTCAACCCTAACGATCAGAATTTAGCATGGATCAATCCAAAATCATTTTTAAAACATTACTAGATAGTTAACTTGAACATAGATACCTTGTTTGTCTACATTGGTGCTTTGAGAGTAGAGATATAAATCTTCAAAGGACAAATTTGCCACCACCTCCCAACCAGAGCTTTGGCGTTTTGGCCTAAGCAATATCCACAATTTGTTTCACTTAAAATGAATAAAGTTTACTTCGGAACTCCCTTGATGATAAGCATCACGTTAATTATAGTTTGTGAAACGCATTTGTTGTGCAGTTTTTAATTTTTCTCCTCCCGGTTCAAATTATTGTCGATTTATTCGCTGTGCTGTAAGAAGTTGCTTAGGCCAAAACGCCAAAGCTTTGGATTGGAAGTGGAGGCAAATTTGTCCTTCGAAGATTAATATATCTACTCTCAAAGCACCAATGTAGACAAACAAGGCATCTATGTTCAAGTTAACTATCCAGTAATGTTTTAAAAATGATTTCGGATTGATCCATGCTAAATTCTGATCGTTAGGGTTGACCAAATCTGTATACTTTTTTGGGACACCCGGTATTCAACTTGCATTTCAACCATTGGACTAGCATAGTTAATGACTGTTTTTGGCATAGGGTATTGGCTTATGATTACAAGGCAACTGATATAATGTAATTGTTCTCTCCAGTCTTCAGGTTTTAATAATAGAGACGGAAAAGAAAGTTTTGTGTCAAAATCTGTATCTGAGTAAACAGCACGTTTTGACCGTTTTTGAGAAATTCGATGAAAGCAATTTTTTTACTAATGGCTGAGTTCTGAGAAAAGGGAAGCACACAAAACTATGAGAAAAATATCAAAAGTTAAATTAAACCCCAATTGAGGTGGAGGATTAACAATTTTATGAATTGGCAATATAGTTTCTGCAGTATTATTTTTTAAATAGTGGACACATCTTTTTGACTCACCCGGTATAAAAAGAGCACAAAAATGAGATGATGTAACAAATGGATTTTCTAAACTGAATTGTTCTGATTGTAAAATTCTGCAAGACTGTTCATTTATGGAAAATGCAAAATAACAAAGAGAAATATTACCTTAAACTTGAAACTATCACAAACCATAATTATTTAAGAGATAGAAAAATAAGATAAAAGTACGACATGTGCTTTTGCAGCTAGTTTTTCAAACGGAAGAAAGGAGGTATGACAGTTGGATATTCATTGTAGAGGATTTTAAATTTATACCTTAAACTCCTGCACTCAAAGTTATCAATTAAATAAAGCAGCAATTTCGAAAATTGAAAATTATGCTGGATGAGTAAAAAAATTATCTATACTTTGAAAAATCGTGTAGCTAGCTAATAAAATTAATTCGTAAAACCTTAAACTTTTTAACTTGCTAAAGAATCAACTTAATCTTTGAGACTTCCTTCGAAATTTTGGTTACATAATTTCTCTATAAGTAATTAGCATAATATTGTATTCCTCGATTTGCCAAGAAGCAATTCAAAATGCAATGTTCGACTTGAGTATGAATTTTAAAACAAAGTGTTCTCTTTGGTGCCTAACATTTTTCGGTGAGCCTATTTATCTCTTTAAAATTCCCTAATCATTAGAATGCACTAACCTGAGCAAATTTACAGTCTTAAACATTTAAATATTTTGAAAAAAAACGAACCAAATTGAATCTCTCACAGCCACTTTTTAGCCATGCCTATTGAAAACATCTTTCGTGAAATTCCAAATTTAAGAGCAAACGAATGCATTGTAAATTATAACTAAATTCTCAAAATCAATTTAAAAGCCTCCGTCGGATGATGAAGTTGAAATTTTCCAAATCGAGTTACGAGTGATACTGTACGAGTTTTCAAAAGGTGGATGCATTATTTATCTCACCTGGTATTTGCAGTAAAAGTAGAGAAATTATTTTGAATGCATGTACATGCAGAGCACAGAAAACTGACAGAAGAATTCTAAAAATGTGTATGTATATCATTATATCACATGGTGATTCAAAACTAGCGGGTGTCCCAAAATAATGTTTCGGCGTTTGTATCTCCAAAGTTAATTTGATATCCTCGAAAGAGGAACGATTAATTTTTTTGCATATTGAATGGATTGTACTCACCGGATGTGTCAAAAAATTGCACTACTTATTTGAAAAAACGTAGCGGGCTATTGTTTACGTCGAATGAAAACCAAAATGAACCATTAAAACAAGAAGGAACTAATCTAAATCTAGATATGTTTGTTGGTTTTGCTGCAAATCAAAAATTAATAAAAGTGTTCGAATAACAGATTCTATCTTCCACCAGATCTTCCGCTATAATTTTTTCTCCTGGTGATGAGCGTAGGAACGTCGTTGAAAAATGCCAGTCTTCAATTGGCCATTGCTCGGTTTGAAAGCTTTATATAGATAAATGTAACGGTGGATAGTTGGATTGGTTCAATTACTTTTGATGATAACTCACATCTCGTTTTAAGGTGAATTGTTGCTAGCAGCACACAGGCACACAGGTCTGCTCGGAATCGAAATTATGTGACTTTATCTTCTTAAAATGTCATATATGACATGACTGATCGATACAATTAAGTTGCATTGTTGACTGTAGATAGTGGTTCTACTTTTTGGATGGATGCTATACGTGAAAAAATATTTATCTTTCACTTCTGNAATTAATAAAAGAGTTCAAATAACAGATTCTATCTTCCACCAGATCTTCCGCTATAATTTTTTCTCCTGGTGATGAGCGTAGGAACTTCGTTGAAAAATGCCAGACTTCAATTGGCCATTGCTCGGTTTGAAAGCTTTATATAGATAAATGTAACGGTGGATAGTTGGATTGGTTCAATTACTTTTGATGATAACTCACATCTCGTTTTAAGGTGAATTGTTGCTAGCAGCACACAGGCACAGGTCTGCTCGGAATCGAAATTATGTGACTTTATCTTCTTAAAATTTCATATATGACATGACTGATCGATACAATTAAGTTGCATTGTTGACTGTAGATAGTGGTTCTACTTTTTGGATGGATGCTATACGTGAAAAAATATTTCTTATCTTTCACTTCTATTACTTTCTTTGAAAGCAGACGAGAAAGACTTATCAAATTCAATACATTTATTCATTTTAAGAGAAATTTCAGTCTCCTAGGAATAAAGCTATCGTTGATTCGCGAGTTGGAGCAAAGCTGGCGAAGGCCATGAATGATATTTCATTCTCATTTCCTCGTATGAAAAAGCATAACATCGCGCAGCAAGCACGGGCTTCAGATCTCTAAAAATGGTTGCGTGAATGGTTATTATATTTTTTCTTCCGAAAAGAGCTTCATGTAGCCATACGTACATGATAATGTGTCCATAATGTGTCCATACAAATAGGCCTCCCAGAGCAAGGCATATGATCAATTAAAACTTCTTTTCAATCACGCATTACAGCAATTTTTGCTATTCATGTGATCAGTTTGAATAGCAACCAATCATTTGCCGAGAATTTGATGGATGTTGACAGGTTGGGTTTACGCTGGCCTTATGTATGGACACATTACCTTTAATGTAACTCTCCTAGGAGAATTTCTGTTATTTTTATCACTTTGAAAATTACAGCAGTTTTTATAAAATAATTCAAGGTCGGGGAAAAAATAGTTATAACCATCGTAACTCTAATCAATGAAGGAAAGCAGGTTGTATCTTCTAGAAAGCCTCAGGTATGCAGCTGGATGCATTTTATAGGTATGCTGCTGCAGTATGTAGTTTCAAAAAAAATTCTTGGCTACATTTCACAGCACTTATTCTAAACATTTCTACAAAAAATCCACAAGTCTTAATTGTTTTAGGTTAAGCATTTGAATGACACGTAAAGGTATTAGTAGCTTGTGAAACTAAAAACACAATCTAAAAATACACTTCTGGCGAACATTTTCATTGCCTTATACGTAAAAGATCTTGAGATGCTCCAGATAGATTCGATTAAATTGGCATTAAATGTGCGTTGCATTCAAGCATTCGTGGATGCATTGACCAAGGAAGCGTATGAACTCAAGTAGGTAAAGATGGATTTTAGCCACGAAGTATCGTTGTTTGACTGAATGCATATAAATCTTTTTAAAAACCATGGAGTTTGGAAGTTAGTATCGAGCCACGAATATAGAATTGTCGTAAAGTTTATGCAATGAGCAATATTTTGACTTTTTTCCTAACGAAAATTCACTGAGAGACTTTTTCAAAGGTTCGAGTGTCACCCTGTGACAACTTCTTGATTCACAAGCATAAATTATGCAGGAATGTTAATGTATCGTTCTCGATCTTTTCACAATGCCCTGAGGGTATTGGTGGAAATGAATTAGCATGGATTGCATGTCTACTTAGCATAGTTTCTATAGTGGCTAGCCTATATTGTGTGGCATATACTTGCTTGACGTAAAAAGACAGGTGATGTGGCTAGCGGCATCGTGTGGACTGCAGATAGCATGAGTAACGGTCAATTTGAACAATACCCTCTTAAGCGATCTTGAAATTGTTATTAACGCAATAGAACCGAAAGCCAATTTCTTAATTGTTGAGGTATGATATCCAATTGTGGCGGATCAGTTTAACAATCGTAGGCAACTTTGACGGATTTAAGGAGTTTCGTGCATGAAACTGTAGGAGATTTCTTGTCCCACAAGCATAATTACAAATTAAATTACAAACAAGATATAGTGTTATTTCAACAAATGTCTCTTATATTCTTTTCAAATTCTCATTACAAGGGTTTATTATTCTTCAGCAACCTATCAAATAGGACTTTGTCTCTTTCTCTAGGATAATCTATCCTTGAGTAGTTCGCTGTTTAAAGATTTCAGTTGGTACCTTTTGAGTTTCTTTGAAACAATGAGACAGTGTCTCATTTGATGCTAGGTCAGGAACAAGAGAGGAGAGGTTTAACAAGGAAGTGACACCGTCACACGAACTAATTTAGACAACTAAAAATGGCTTGTCTTTAACGATTTAAGCTAAAGAGCGAAGAAAAACTATCAGAAGAGCTAAGTGAATATTATGGATTTGGATATAAAATAGATTGACATGATTTTGTGACCTCTCATGCTAGGTCATAGCGCTTTCGTGGGTTATTAACGCTGGTAAAAAACGATGAAAGATAAAAAGATGAAAATTTAGCCAACTGCGCCTGTTACTGATAATGTATCCTTTTGAAAAGACATTTTGAATTGGTTGTTGAAAGTATTGGGAAGCCTTTTTACAATAAAAATGACAATAGAATCTTCCTCACTCGTTCTTTTTGAAAAAATAGGAGAGTCTGAAATGTCAGTAATTGACAGTGGTTTATGATTTCAGTTGCAAAATATGTTCACTTTGAAAGAAGACGTAACAGCCAATGTTCATAAAAAGATGCTTCGATAACATATCGGAAACTCTAATGGTTCAAAACACATCATAGTTCTTGTATCACCGTTATAACGAATTAGCAAGAAAGATATTGCTTAAACCAATCTGGGGTTCTTCTTCTCCTCTAGCTTCTCCTTATGGGCTGTTTCCATCTTGTTCCGCTCATTTCCATTTCTCAATGTGAAATTAACCAATGAAAATAACAGTACCCGGGTTATGTATTCAATATAAAAGTGAGACTTTGAAAAATGACAGGAAGTTGGTTATGATTCTAATCTTGAAAATCTCTTTTTTTTCATTTGCTTCAAGAACCAACTTAATCTCAGAAATGATTGCAATCTTATTCCAAAAGGAGAGAAGCAGTAAAGTCATAGCANGTATTGTATTGTTAGTTTTAGTTTTACTTGATATAAAAAAAAAAAGAAAATAAAAAATGATATTTGACAAAATATTGTAGTTTAGCCAAAAAGCTATTCCATCTGAAATTTCCAGTCATAAACCATAACGAGCGTTATGTCGGACATAGACAACCCAATTTTTATGGCGTTGGGGCATCCAAAGTCAATTTGACAATTATCTTATTCTACTTCAGAGTATGCTTCAAAACCAGGTAGCTTGTAATTCGCACAAATTCTTGAACTTTTCATTTCAAAACTTTGTAATATGTCTGAAATAAAGTTGGCACATATGACACAAATGCACAAAAGAAAGTTTTGAATATTGACAACATATTTAAGTTTTGATGGCGTTTTAAAAGTTTCACTTTTTTGGGTTACCCGATAGTAAAGTTAATTTTCTGATAGTTAACTTAAATAGTGGCGTCGTCTGGGGGTCGACTGGGGTGGACGGGTCCACCCCAGTTTTCTCATTTTGGTATTCATTCTAAAGAAAAACGGTGTAAAAATGCCTGGGTATACCTTTTAGGACTCGATTCTATACTACGTCCATCCTATATTTTTTGGACTGGCGACGCCCTTGAACTTAAACTTTGAAGTCTTGCTTGTTAATATCGCTTCTGACTGCAAAAGTGATTTAAGTGAATGGAGAGAAAATCACCTCTTTAAATTTCCTTGTTCCCTTCGCTCCGCTAAGGAACGCCCGGTACGCAGCTACGTTTAAAAGTAGTCATGGACAAGAAGAAGCTCACAACTTCTCTGCAGAATTTAAATTTGCTTGATAGTATGTCTTGCCTGTGATATGTAGCAACTATAGCAAAACAATAAGTTTTGAAACCGGTAAGTTCAAATATTCTGATCTTTGAAAAAAATTACACGTATTTTTGTTTATAAGAAACTGCTTATAAGAAACTCAACTCTCAGATAGCCAAAAAATTAAGAAACTCCAGTACTGGGAAAATATAACTTAAGAAACTACGATAGTCATTTTAATAAAAGAAATCCTTGGAATATGTTTATTTTATTTTCGCTTGTTTCCTGTATCATATTACTCGGAAGGTACAAGAGAAATGTCTAAACATCGGAAACGCTTAAACAAACTTTCTTTTTAAATGTTCACGAGGGCACAGGTAGTAAACACGAAGATTGACTTAAAGCCTTTAAGAAACTCGTAAGAAACTCTGAGTACTGAAAATCTGATAATTTTAAGAAACTTTCAGTACTGGCTCAAATTCTTAGTTTCTTATAAAAAAATACGTGTACTTGATTCAAAATGCGTGACGAAGGTTACAAGGACGTGGTATTATATCAATCTCACAATAAATATGCACAAATATATTTCATGCTCTTCACGCCACAAGAATAAAATCAGGATGCTATAACCAAAGAAAAAGCATCTGAATGCTTCTGCATGATGAAGAGTTCTTACTCTGTTTCAGAAGTTTTGTGACACTGTCTCTCTCTTTTGAAACTTAATGCTTATTATCTAAAATTCCAGCCTGGAGAATATTACTAGAAACATTTCATAATATAACTTGTTTTGCCTGCTATCACTCAAAGTTTGGTTCATTCAAGTTTGATTCGTATTTCATTTTGTTAACCGGCAAATTATTTCAGCGGACCTGGTACTTTTTAAGAGTAAATCCCCATTGATAAAAAAGAGCTCCTGCTAGAGTGTCCCTTACTTTCTCATATCAGTAGCAGAACAGTGGTTTCCTTTTACTGGATTCCCTTATCATCGCATTAAAACAGCATAAATGACCAAAAATTAGCCAATTTTCCTGCTTCCGATGATCTCTCCTTTCCGGACTTCTAGTTTAATAAGAAGCACCCAAGGCGTTTTATCAATTGTGGCTTTGGAACCATATTGTCAGCTCAGTTATAACCTTCTTGTGGGATGCTCGATCCTCATCACATTAGCACCAATTTAGTAAAGACTTATAACGGAATTGTGACATAGTTAGTGGCTGCTTCAACTATTTTATCTTAACCATTATTAATTGATCCCAGAGATGTAATTGCTTGTTACAATGAGATTACACGCAATGACATCATAGTTACAGGACACGCCGCCTACACATGTGAAAATAGAGGACGATGCTCCACCCAGCTAATGGGATTCGAGTAGGTAAGTAACAACATCTTTGCAGTGATTACGCAAAATAGCACTTAAATCAGTGGATGTTTTAGCAGAAATTAATTGCTTAGATGGCTCTCGGTCCCTATTATTGTGTTTTCTCCAAATGCGAATAAATCAGTACTTTGAAATATTTGAAAACTTTCTGTCTTCTTATTCAGCGTGATTCGGATAAAGTTTTATAGTGCTTAGCTTATAGTGCTCTGCTTGCGCACTTCAAGTTGACCTCAACACTTCAAGTTGTCTTCAGCTTCCTTTGCTTCTTGGTATGTCACATGACATTCTAATTGTAGATTGTATTGATTGATTTGA
>REGM01000098.1:203494-239789 GCA_004194415.1 Aurelia aurita
CAAAGCGACATGATTTTGTACCGTTTTCATTTGACCAACCGTACAGTAAAAACGGGGGAGGGAGGGGGGCTTAGGCATGTTAAGAAGCCTTTTTATGAAGCACTCGGTATGTGCAATTAAAGCCGCAACTATACGAAATGCTAGCAATAAATAATTGAACCACAAACTTCAAGAAAGGTCTCTCAGTTCTTAAAGATCCTGGGATACCAAGAATGAAGGATTTCGCAGATTTGGGAAAGCTTTTGCTGATAATCCTACCATCTGGAAAAGATTCACTCCCTCGCAAAATGTCACTAAATTTATGAGTGTAACGGTCTTTGAGGTTAACAAACTGTGAGATACTTCCTTTAAAGGTAAGAACTTTAGAGCAATAAATCTTTTGATGAATTATATTGCAATCACATGTTTTGGTGCAGGCTATGGTCTGTTAAACTGGAAAAGAATATTTAGCTTATTCAAATTCGCATATTCAAAAATTATTGTTTCCGTTGTTCCCCGAGAAATATTGCATGCGCGAAAAAGTTTAACCTATATTTGCAAATTTTATTATTTAAAATATGAAGTGGACTTGACATTGACTGATAGAGATATAAGATACAATTAAGGGTGTGTTTGATTGGTACCAATTCTGAAAACGGTAGACTTGGTAGACTCGGAATTTTTGTTTGAATGACTCCGAAATTCTCAAAACGGTAGGTTTGGTAGGTTTGGAAGGCCTTCTGAACCTTCTGCTCCAAAAGGCAGAAGGTTTGGCAGACTTCGGAGAAATTCTCGCTTTCATTAGCAAATCCTGGTGTTGAATCCAAAACGTACCGTTTCAAGATTGTTTTGTTTAATTGGGAAATATATTTCCATCTCTGCAAAGTCTACTGTTTTCAGAATTTGGTAAGTTTGGAATTACCAATCAAACACACCCTAAATAGATAGAGAGAGAGGGATAGAGAGATACAATACAATATTTTTCTTAAAATTTCCTGCTTGTTTGAAGATTAGCTAACTGGATCTACAAGGAAAGTCCTGATTTTGAAATAAAGTGAAGGGTCACAAAATATTGATTGCAAGGAATCCTCTCAGCGCAGGATTAATTTACTTTTCCTTGTGTTCTAATCGACCAACTTTATTTCTTTCTTTTTCGTAATAGACTTAGCATCTAAAAATGGGATAAATGGTCTGATGGTCATACATGATGCATGGTCAGGTAAAGAAAGTAAAAAAAAAAAAAAAACGAAACAGTAACAGTAACATAAAACAGAATATAACAACTTGCAACCTTTATTTCTCTAAATTCTTTACTAGTGTTAAAAAGCGACGAATTTTTTTCTATGTTTTAGTTTGGTTTTCTTGACATATTCTGTCTATTTTACATAAGAATTGTGAAAGCGTCGATAGAAACTTTGTATCTTCGTTGGCGGAAAGGAAAATTATCTTTTGATCATCAGTAGGGATAGTGGAAAGTTAGGGTGAAGTATTCTAGGGATTCAATAAAGATTTTGTGTTCTTTCTTGAAAGGTGGACGTAAAAAATTGAAGTGGACTGCATCTTCAATTACATCCGGGCATTCTTTGCAAAACACGTATGTCTCTTGGGATTGGTGGCTTAGCGTGGCGGGCGACTCGTATTTATATGTGGTTGTTAACCTTGCTACTTTTGACCCACTTTTCTCGTCTCTTCTTCAGGCAGCTCAGTACAACATGTAACATTTGCCTGTTTCTATTTTACTTTCTTTGCCAACACAATGTGGCTCAACTATCAAATCTTTAAACCCTTTGGGCTTTCATCATCTTGTGAGTTGTCTGCAAGCAAAATATACAATTATCAAAAGTAGGTAGCAGACATCTCAAGTGGATAAGTCATAAGTTTGGATAATCTAATTTTCGTTTCAACAATATGATATATTGTATAAAAATCCAAAGTTTGGATAATCTAATTTTCGTTTCAACAATACGATTTATTGTATAAAAATCCAAAGTTTGGATAATCTAATTTTCGTTTCAACAATACGATTTATTGTATAAAAATCCAAAGTTTGGATAATCTAATTTTCGTTTCAACAATATGATTTTTTGTATCAAATCCAATACAAATATTTATTTGTAGCAAGTAAATTTTCTTAATCGAATGAAATTATAATCTTCCTATAAATGTTTCAACAAGAGATTTGCCAGCAAAGATTGATTATTTCGGCTAAGAAAAAGGTTTTTTATTTTCATGTTACTTTAGATTAAGTCTGCTCGAATTTCCACACATTGGTGATGATTTATTTTCGTTGGGTGTGGTGGAGCCATCTAAACGACAGATCTGTAAAATTGTTGTGTTGATGCTGTCTATCTTACCCTTATTGTTTATTCAAGTCTGGGAAAGAACCAAAAATCAAAACAAGTTCTTTATGTATCACGAGACTCAAGCAAGTCAGACATACTTTCGATCATATCAATAGTTTTAGGTTTCTGATAGATCGTCTTTTAGATCTATCCTGAAACTTAAGTTAAGCTAATTACATTAGGCTATCCCTCTTGGAAAAACAGAAATGCTTGATATTCATATTCACATCTACCGGGTGAGCAGGAAAAACTTGCTCCAGTGAAAAATCATCAAAACATTCCTATATTACCGATCCTGTGAATTCTTTACTATCGAGTGCTGCAGGGTGAACGCATTGAATACGCCATTATAGTTGTCTGTCCCGTGTCTCAACTCTAACTTATCATTCCGGGGGCCTGGGTCTTACAAGTATAATAATAATGATAACTTTAAACACTACATTTAAGTGCATTTGTGTCAAGGACCAAATTAATATATTAGATATATTGCAAAGTCTTTAAATGGCTTTGAATTTGTGGGAATTCTTGCTTTTAGATTAAATTGAATTTTAATGCTGCAAGACAACTTGAATTGGTTTCTTATGTCCTTTATGCAGCTCTTGTGTTGTGTAGGACTCAAATTTTGGCATGAAATAGCAAATGGTAGATTTTTGGCTGAAAGTAAAATGTTTTGTAGAATGTTTGTTCTCAAAATAATGCTTTTCATGACGTAATTTCATCATCTCTCTCCAAGTTGAACAGGTACCATATTTTCAAAATGGTGCCAGTTTCTTTACTCACCCGGGATTCATATGCTCACAATGAAATGACAATTAAATAAATCAATCAAATATGCCAATCGGATGTTTTTCCTGCATTGAAGACAGGATAGGGTTCCGACATGTGGATTTATTTTGTTCGCTGGCATAGAATGAGCATATTTTACTCACTATGCCACACACGATACTGAAATTGGTCTCTCAGTAGCAAAGGCTGCGAACGTTTACTTTCTTTGCCACACACAATACATTTCTCAACATTTTTTTGACAAAGCAAATTGTAAAGGTACAAGTATCTTGAAAAAGGTTTGCTCGTTGGCAAAGGCTGATCATGTTTTACTTGCCATGCCACACATAATACTGTTGCTAAAACATTTAAGAGGTATTATGAAATACAGGGTGTTTCAGAAAAAACGCAGCCCAACTATAATTGAAAATTTTCAAGATATAACAAGATTTGATTTATATGTAATGCATACTATCCGAAAGCACATTCTAACTTCTTTCCAATGCTATGCAGTTTGGATACACCAATGGAATTATTGATCACTTAACTGACGTTTTAGTAAGTATGATCTATTTTAGATGCAGGAAAGTGGTCAGATATTTGCAAAGGCGAGAACCCATCTTTGTGAGAGCTTATTTTATCATTGTTAATAAATGTGTCTCATGGGAGTAAATTTCATGTTTCCATCCTAAGGGCATCACCTCAAGTGCTTCTAGGCCTGAAATGTTTTCATTAAATCCGGTTTTCTAACTTTTATACTAGAAAAGGTATTGATATTGCTCTTACAGCATGCTGCATCTAAAATCGACCATACTTACTATAGTATCAATTAAATGATAAATATTTCCATTAATGTATCCAAACTACATATCATTGGAAAAAAGAAAGATTGTGCTTTCAGATGGTATCCATTAAATCTATCCAATTCTTCTCATCTTTCCTAAATTTTCAATCTTAGTTGGGTTGCGTTTTTCTGAAACACCCTGTAGTTGTTCTGGCAATGACTGAACATGTTTTAACTTGCTTGCCACACACAATATTGTTGTAAAAACATCTACAAGGTACAACATGCATCTTAAAATACAAAGTTTGTTCGTTGGCAAAGACTGAGCTTGTTTTATTTGCCATGCCACACACGATACTGTTGTCAAAACATTTAAGAGGCACTATCAAATAGTTGCTCGCTGATGGCAAAGACTGAAAATGTTTAATTTGCTTGCCACACACAATATTTGTCAAATCATCTAAGAGGTACAGGTATATTGAAATACATTTATTCGTTGGCAAAGACGGAACATGTTTTATTTGCTATGCCACACACGATACTGTTGTCAAAACATTTAAGCGGTATCATGACAGAATCAACAGGGATGATTACATGGTTGATGTGAAGATACCCAGTTGCTTATGCGTAATCTCGCGTAACTTTGAATCACGTCATAACGCAATGACATACCAAATCTCTGACAAACTCAGTTGTTACAGTTCAAAAACAAGAATAATCTTTTAAGCCCTGGGTGTCTCCACACAACAAATGGCAAATATTNCTTGTTTGTTGATATTGGTGCATTGAGAGCTGAAATATTAATCTTGAAAGTCCAAATTTGCCTCCACCTCCAAACCAGAGCTTTTAGGGTTCGGCCTATACTGCAAATGCGCTGTTTCGGGAATCTCCTGAATCATATCGAAATACGAGCAAGAAGACTCGTGCTTAGGAACGTATTTGAATAGAAATCCAAACTTAACTTGACAACCAGATTCACTAATTTAGTCCCGAAGAGACATCTTTCTTCATTCTACAAAAAGTTCAAATTACTTCTGTCTAATAAAAGATAGCCATCAGCGGAATGGTTCCCTTGGGCGTGAAAACAAATTATTTCGTGCAATCTTCATTGCTTGAATGAAATGCATTTCGTATCATCTATCTTGGAATTATTACGAAACAAGCAATCGTATACACCCAAGGGAACTAATGTCCATGGATAAGATCTTTGAAAATGATCACGCACTCGTTCTCTTGGATTAGTATTTTTGTAGGTGCATTTTGATTGAAGAAAGCTATTCCTTGGTGACTGTATGCATTGACATGATTGTCAATTCTCAGCTTTCAAATTTCTATTCAAATGTGTGCCAGAGCATGGGTCCTTGTTCACAACTACTCTGCTATGTCTATGATCGAGGAGATTCCCCTAAACAGCGCGTTTGCAGTATAGGCCGAAACCTAAAAGCTCTGGTTTGGAGGTGGAGGCAAATTTGAACTCTCAAGATTAATATTTCAACTCTCAATGCACCAATGTCAGCAGACAAGGTATTTATCTTCAAATTAACTATCGAGGATTACTTCAAAAATTATTAGGAATTGATTCGACCTGAACTCTTGTCGCTAGCCCCGATCAAATCTGTTGCGTTTTTTCTGGGACACCCGGTATTCAAAAATTATTGTTTCCATTGTTCCCCGAGAAATATTGCATTCGCGAAAAAAGGTTTAACCTATATTTGCAAATTTTATTATTTGAAATATGAAGTGGACTTGACTTTGACTGATAGAGATATAAGATACAATTAAGGGTGTATTTGATTGGTACCAATTCTGAAAACGGTAGACTTGGTAGACTCGGAATGTTTGTTTGAATGACTCCGAAATTCTCAAAACGGCAGGTTTGGTAGGTTTGGAAGGCCTTCTGAACCTTCTGCTCCAAAAGGCAGAAGGTTTGGCAGACTTCGGAGAAATTCTCGCTTTCATTAGCAAACCCTGATGTTGAATCCAAAACGTACCGTTTCAAGATTGTTTTGTTTGATTGGGAAATATTTTTCCATCTCTGCGAAGTCTACTGTTTTCAGAATTTGGTAGGTTTGGAATTACCAATCAAACACACCCCAAATAGATAGAGAGAGAGGGAAAGAGAGATACAATACAATATTTTTCTTACAATTTCCTGCTTGTTTGAAGATTAGCTAACTGGATCTACAAGGAAAGTCCTGATTTCGAAATAAAGAGAAGGGTCACAAAATATTGATTACAAGGAATCCTCTCAGCGCAGAAGGATTAATTTACTTTTTATTTGGTTCTAATCGACCAACTTTATTTCTTTCTTTTTCGTAATAGACATAGCATCTAAAACTGGGATAAATGGTCTGATGGTCATACATGATGCATGGTCAGGTAAAGAAAGTAAGAAAAAAACGATTCAGTAACATCAAACAAAATATAACAACTTGCAACTTTTATTTCTCTAAATTCTTTACTAGTGTTAAAAAGCGACAAATTTTGTTCTATGTTTTAGTTTAGTTTTCTTGACATATTCTGTCTATTTTACATAAGAATTGTGAAAGCGTCGATAGAAACTTTGTATCTTCGTTGGCGGAAAGGAAAATTATCTTTTGATTATCAGTAGGGATAGTGGAAAATTAGGGTGAAGTATTTCTAGGGATTCAAGAAAGATTTTTTGTTCTTTCGTGAAAGGTGGACGTAAAAAATGAAGTGGACGGCATCTTCAATTACATCCGGGCATTCTTTGCAAAAAACGTATGTCTCTTGGGATTGGTGGCTTAGCGTGGCGACTCGTATTTATATGTGGTTGTTAACCTTGCTACTTTTGGACCACTTTTCTCGTCTCTTCTTCAGGCAGCTCAGTACAACATGTAACATTTGCCTGTTTCTTTTTTACTTTCTTTGCCAACACAATGTGGCTCAACTATCAAATCTTTAAACCCTTTGGGCTTTCATCATCTTCTGAGTTGTCTACAAGCAAAATATAAAATTATCAAAAGTAGGTAGCAGACATCTTAAGTGGATAAGTCATAAGTTTGGATAATCTAATTTTCGTTTCAACAATACGATTTATTGTATAAAAATCCAAAGTTTGGATAATCTAATTTTCGTTTCAACAATACGATTTATTGTATAAAAATCCAAAGTTTGGATAATCTAATCTTCGTTTCAACAATATGATTTATTGTATCAAATCCAATACAAATATTTATTTGTAGCAAGAAAATTTTCTTAATCGAATAAAATTATAATCTTCTTATAAATGTTTCAACAAGAGATTTGCCAGCAAAGATTGATTATTTCGGCTAAGAAAAAGGTTTTTTTATCTTCATGTTACTTTAGATTAAGTCTGCTGGAATTTCCACACATTGGTGATGATTTATTTGCGTTGGGTGTGGTGGAGCCATCTAAACGACAGATCTGTAAAATTGTTGTGTTGATGCTGTCTATCTTACCCTTATTGTTTATTCAAGTCTGGGAAAGAACCAAAAATCAAAACAAGTTCTTTATGTATCACGAGACTCAAGCAAGACAGACATAGTTTTGATCATATCAATAGTTTTTGGTTTCTGATAGATCGTCTTTTAGATCTATCCTGAAACTTAAGTTAAGCTAATTACATTAGTCTATCCCTTTTGTAAAAACTGAAATGCTTGATATTCATATTCACATCTACCGGGTGAGCAGGAAAAACTTGCTCCAGTGAAAAATCATCAAAACATTCCTATATTACCGATCCTGTGAATTCTTTACTATCGAGTGCTGCAGGGTGAACGCATTGAATACGCCATTATAGTTGTCTGCCTCGTGTCTCAACTCTAACTTATCATTCCGGGGGCCTGGGTCTTACAAGTATAATAATAATGATAACTTTAAACACTACATTTAAGTGCATTTGTGTGAAGGACCAAATTAATATATTAGATATATTGCAAAGTCTTTAAATGGCTTTGAATTTGTGGGAATTCTTGCTTTTAGATTAAATTGAATTTTAATGCTGCAAGACAACTTGAATTGGTTTCTTATGTCCTTTATGCAGCTCTTGTGTTGTGTAGGACTCAAATTTTGGCATGAAATAGCAAATGGTAGATTTTTGGCTGAAAGTAAAATGTTTTGTAGAATGTTTGTTCTCAAAATAATGCTTTTCATGACGTAATTTCATCATCTCTCTCCAAGTTGAACAGGTACCATATTTTCAAAATGGTGCCAGTTTCTTTACTCACCCGGGATTCATATGCTCACAATGAAATGACAATTAAATAAATCAATCAAATATGCCAATCGGATGTTTTTCCTGCATTGAAGACAGGATAGGGTTCCGACATGTGGATTTATTTTGTTCGCTGGCATAGAATGAGCATATTTTACTCACTATGCCACACACGATACTGAAATTGGTCTCTCAGTAGCAAAGGCTGCGAACGTTTACTTTCTTTGCCACACACAATACATTTCTCAACATTTTTTTGACAAAGCAAATTGTAAAGGTACAAGTATCTTGAAAAAGGTTTGCTCGTTGGCAAAGGCTGATCATGTTTTACTTGCCATGCCACACATAATACTGTTGCTAAAACATTTAAGAGGTATTATGAAATACAGGGTGTTTCAGAAAAAACGCAGCCCAACTATAATTGAAAATTTTCAAGATATAACAAGATTTGATTTATATGTAATGCATACTATCCGAAAGCACATTCTAACTTCTTTCCAATGCTATGCAGTTTGGATACACCAATGGAATTATTGATCACTTAACTGACGTTTTAGTAAGTATGATCTATTTTAGATGCAGGAAAGTGGTCAGATATTTGCAAAGGCGAGAACCCATCTTTGTGAGAGCTTATTTTATCATTGTTAATAAATGTGTCTCATGGGAGTAAATTTCATGTTTCCATCCTAAGGGCATCACCTCAAGTGCTTCTAGGCCTGAAATGTTTTCATTAAATCCGGTTTTCTAACTTTTATACTAGAAAAGGTATTGATATTGCTCTTACAGCATGCTGCATCTAAAATCGACCATACTTACTATAGTATCAATTAAATGATAAATATTTCCATTAATGTATCCAAACTACATATCATTGGAAAAAAGAAAGATTGTGCTTTCAGATGGTATCCATTAAATCTATCCAATTCTTCTCATCTTTCCTAAATTTTCAATCTTAGTTGGGTTGCGTTTTTCTGAAACACCCTGTAGTTGTTCTGGCAATGACTGAACATGTTTTAACTTGCTTGCCACACACAATATTGTTGTAAAAACATCTACAAGGTACAACATGCATCTTAAAATACAAAGTTTGTTCGTTGGCAAAGACTGAGCTTGTTTTATTTGCCATGCCACACACGATACTGTTGTCAAAACATTTAAGAGGCACTATCAAATAGTTGCTCGCTGATGGCAAAGACTGAAAATGTTTAATTTGCTTGCCACACACANGGGGGTGGAAAGCACCCCCCATAAATGGTAGCTTGAAAAAAGCCCATATGGATTAGGGTTAACAGAAAAGGTCATGTCATCCTAAATTTTTTCAAGATTTGTAGAATCAAATTTAATCCAGAGAAACGATGCTCTGAGTTTCAGAATTTCAATATTTTTATTCAGATAAGGACCCAAACTTTCATCAAAATACCGGGTATCCCAAAAAAACGCTACAGATTTGATCGGGGCTAGTGACAAGAGTTTAGGTCGAACCAATTCCTAATACTTTTTGAAGTAATACTTGATAGTTAACTTGAAGATAACTACCTTGTTTGTTGATATTGGTGCATTGAGAGTTGAAATATCAATCTTGAAAGTCCAAATTTGCCTCCACCTCCAAACCAGAGCTTTTGGGTTTTGGCCTAAACTGCAAACGCGTTGTTTAGGGGAATCTCCTCAATCATAGACATAGCATAGTAGTTGTGACTTTAAAGCGGAAAGATTCTTTGTCATTGTTCGCATTTGTTTTCTATCCTCAAGTTAAAAAATCATGTACTTTTTGATTGACGATAAATGATCTTCTGCTTCGAGAGAGTACCATTTTTATTCAAACCACTTTCTACGAACTGATTACTTTACTTGAAAATATCAAAACAACTTTCCTTTTGTTTCAAAAACATCCTTTTCCTCTTTGAATTTGACTTTCAAGATTTAGAAAGTAATCGCGATGTCAATTTGAGCTTTGCAATAAATTTTTGCTATAGTTTCTTTTGAAAGGCAAGGATTCGTTAACAAGATGTTTGAAAACAGTCTGCAAATATTTTCTCTATGAAAGATCAGCTGTAGCTCAAGATTGTGGAAGGTCGTATGACGACAGGCAGTGCTTGAATGTGATTTCTATCTCTTAGCCTATTATCTAATGCAAGCACTAAGCTTACCAAGGGCCTGATTACATGAGCAGGGTTGGCCCTGCTAACAGGGCTGTCTCTTTAAGCAGAGATGAAATGTTTCGTGCGATTGCATGGAGTAATTCACCCCAGGGCTGCGAAGTAATTTTGGCGGGAAAAATCGAATCATTGGCATTATGGCGGCTTGGTGCATGCGCAGTTAAAAACTTAGGGAACGCAGCCTTGTTTCCAGCCCTGCCAAGCGATTACATGAGAAAAACGTCATTATTTCATCCCTTCGAACAGGGCCAGCCCTGTTTTGCAGAAGTAGGATCCAGGCTGCAAGGGCTGGCCCACTTACCATATAATCATGTTTCAGATTTATTACATGTCTCCTATTGACAGAGGGGTCTCGCCTTAAATCTTCCAGCTCGGATAACACCCTGCTCATGTAATCAGTCCCTAAGGAGCTTTCCTGCATCAATTTAGTCCATGGGCTTGCAAGGGGAAATCAGGGCTGGTACATTTGTTGAAAAGGATTTTTAAAGTGAATGGCCTGAGTTGAAAGATGAGATCTCATAGGTGTCAAGATAGCCTATTGTATTTGATAGTTCGACGCGTGCCCAAAGAAAGCAAAGCAAAAAGAAACAATGACTTGCTTGGGTTTTCCTTTGTCCTATGTATAGACTGCGGCATATATGGCCCTTGAGGATATTAGGCACAAGACTAGTAGATGTGCAGATTTGGCAGTTATCAATGCATTGCAAGATGTCTAGTAGTAGGTAGACGTTTTGAAATGAATTTTGTAGTTTCGTTTTGAAATTAACTTTGCTTCGATTTCTTCATTGGCTCAGATACTTAAGAAACCAGTGCTTAGATCCATAAGCGCGAAAGAAAGTCATGGCAATGTAGAACGCAAGATCCCCCCCCTATCATTATCTAAAATAACAAAAAAACATGCTAACATATTTTGCCATTGTCTCGTTAATAAAACTATTAGCTCTTAGAAATCGATCTTTTGAAGAGAGATTTCTCCCACGACCACAACTTACATTTTTCTCGCAAGGAAATTATCTCTCCAAATTACTGCCCTTATTTGGATCTTGAGAATCGTAGATACATATGCGCTGGTAGGCGTTTTGAATGAATTACTCTACGGCGGTGGCTGAGTTCACTATGTTAAGTTGAATATCCAAAATAACTCAAACATTGTTGATCGATCTATGAGCCATTGAGAAATAACAAATATTTAGAATATGTTTGTATCATACGGCAGCCAGTTCCTTTCAGTGTCCTATTTGAGGATGAGAGTAAAATTCCTCGGAAGCCGAGTTTTATTTGATCCCAGCAGCGGATAAGTTTTCCTTTCGTTCGAAAATACAAACATGTTGTTGCAAAATGGATATTCCCATGACAACGGTAGTTCCACCTCTTTTATGAAAATAACTGGCATAGTTGAGATTGTGTATTAAACAAGATGGATGTTACTTGATATAAATTTTCTCCCGATAAAGAAACGACTTGAAGGAATGTCAAATAACCTTATTTTACGGGGGTTATCATATATATTCTGCTATCTTTGATGAAGGCTAAGCACAGGGTGTCAGTATTAGCAGTTCACATATATTGAAAGTTTGAATAAAAATATGATCAATGTAGAATTCATATACGCACCCATTTCATTAAATAAGAAATGCAAATATACTCAATGATAGAATTACAAGAGGCACGTAGTATTGCAAAAAATCTCAAGGAAATCACTTAGTTTTTGTTTCTTTCAGTAAAAGCCATTGCTAATTCAAAACAGCAATTGCGGTATTTCTACAATACTTCAACAATGAAGTCTACTTGAACATGCAACATTTTGCCAAGCGTAAGATTCTTAAAAACAAAGAAGCTATTGCAGTCTTGACGGATACGTTATAGTTTAGAAATTTCATGACAGTAGAAATTTCAAGCTTCAAGCTGCATGNACGCACCCATTTCATTAAATAAGAAATGCAAATATACTCAATGATAGAATTACAAGAGGCACGTAGTATTGCAAAAAATCTCAAGGAAATCACTTAGTTTTTGTTTCTTTCAGTAAAAGCCATTGCTAATTCAAAACAGCAATTGCGGTATTTCTACAATACTTCAACAATGAAGTCTACTTGAACATGCAACATTTTGCCAAGCGTAAGATTCTTAAAAACAAAGAAGCTATTGCAGTCTTGACGGATACGTTATAGTTTAGAAATTTCATGACAGTAGAAATTTCAAGCTTCAAGCTGCATGAAAATTGAATATGTCCAAAGAAATCTTTGATCAATAAAATCTGAAAAGGTTTCAAAAAAATGGAGACTCATGTCCGATACTTCATTTTATATTTTTGAGCGTTGTGGCATGAATTTACGTTTCGCTGTTTTATTTAGGGGCGAAAGAAACTTGTTACAAAGACTATGTTCAACGTACATCTTTATAGAAGAAAACAATTTTCATTTAACCACTCCAGCGCTGACAAGTGAGAAACAGGGATTTATCCAATGTTTCGAAATTGTCTTATAGTCGAGGCTACTTTACTTCGAAAGCAGACTTTCTCGTCTTGAAAATGAATTTACAGCACCCCTGATAGCTTTACAAAAGGCAATAAATTCTTTGTGAAATTATCCCTTTAGGAAATAACTTTCTTCTATAAGATCTTAAAATCATTATGAATCACTCCAGGACGCGGAATTGTTAATTCCATAGCAGATTTACAAGCAATGAAAGGAATTCCACATTAATATTACTTCATTATAATTTATGCAGATTATACCTCATAGTTAATGGCTTCCTGATGAATGAAACTCATGGGGATTATGGGAATGTGCATTAAACCAACTTCCAGGATGTGGTTAAATCATACTTTTGTTTGCAATTAAGTAAAGAACAAAGTTAGCAACCATTTCCTCTAAGAGATTATCTCTGAAAACGCTGTAAGTGAATTGTGCTCTGTATTTCGTGGCGATGACTTGAAGTCTTTTGGTAGAGGAGGCCTAATCAAAATGCTATTTTCTTCCCGTAATCCCGTAATAAGCTCGAATTATAGAGGTACAACAAACTTAATCGGAGAACACTTAGAAGTACAAAAGAAATCGTAACAATTTAATTCCTTGTAAGAATATTCCAAAGAGACACGAGATCCATTTTGGTGGTACATGAAGAAGAGACTTTTAGTTTAGAGCAGAAGAAGCATTGAACAAACGATCTGAACTTCCACATGAATCGAACTAAGAGGGTGATCTTTTTCTTGTTCTGCTTAACAATTTTCATGCAAGCTTTTTCTCTTTTTTGAATTTGACTTTAATGACTCTTGTTACTACCTGATCACACTTTCTTTCGAAATTTCAACGTTTCCCAAACGTTTCCTTACTTCTTTTCTAGAATTTACCTATTATGCATGTGTTCCTTTATTGCATGAGAACCATTTCTATCATGAGAACACATAGATATTTCTATGATGAGAACCCTAAATGACTTGCTAGCATGAGCATTGAAATAAAATTCAATCTTTCAAAATGATTGCCAAAAAAGCTGTCCTAATTGCTAAGAATATTGTTCTCCCTGGAGCTAAATATAATTCCCTAAGTGGGAGTTGATACTTGACATTTTTATTTATTAAATGAATTGAAAAGGGAATTCTAAGTTTATAGGATAATGCTTTAGATATCAGTTTCAAGTTCAAATATGGCTTCGACAATTGTGTCTGCATCCTGAAAGATATATAGCGTGATGAATGCATCACAAAAGTCTGCAACAATGAACGATATCACTGGCACCATAGACTGGCAATTATAAAAGGGGATTAGCAGTTAAAATGCAATTATTACTTTTGCATACACAATTAGATTGCACATCATTGGGTAACGATAGTAACAAACTTTTATGTATATATAGCATATGCGTATTGCAACAACAAATTCATTATTTGCGCGCGGAGAGAACTAAAATAGAATGGAAACTGCCAACGAATACACATTTAAACCAATTATTTGATCCTAAATGTAATGAAAAAATACTATGAAGGAGGCAAGCAAAAAACAAGTATATTTCTGGCACACCAGGGTCTTTCAAACCTATGATCACAGAAAATATGGCCCCCATAAGGACATTTTCAAATAATCCTTTGCATTCTATCGTAGCGTATCAATAAAATAATTGCTGATTTCATTAAGAGCAAGGTGAATTCTGAGTAAATGCTTCTTGAAGCAACTTTTTCGTAATCGTTCACTAAGACGAGCAAGCTACAACACTTCAAGGGAAGCATAACAAAATCGTTGCTTCCCTTGCGCGAGGTATAATTGCATCTATTAGGATTGATTTTTAGAGCACATTAATTGGAGTTGTCGCCACTGCAGCTGTATTTACATTTGGAGGCAAGCGAATTTGCAAAAAATAACTTCATAATTTGATTTGTCCGTATTAAGAACGCCTGATGTTTATCAAAGTATTTATGCCAGAGCATATAATTTAACTGCAACATGTCTAATGAAGGGATCATTGTGTTATGGCTATGATTAAAGAAATCATCAGGGATAGTATTAATAAATCATTAAGGACTGCAAAGCTTTTTAACTTGCCGTCTTTTAAAGAGATTTATCTGTTTCTTAAAAGATGCTTTTTGAAGTTAATTTAAGAATTAACTGTATCTCCGACGCCCATTCAAATTAATTCATACCATCGGCAAACAATTTGCTTTAAAGTTTATAAACATATTGAAATCAATTATTTAAACTATACTCCCCTTGTTCTACTAAAGATCCGAACCGAATACTTAGCCAGTCCTATGAATTGTTTGAGGGCTTCACATTGCGTAAACCCCTTAATGTAAGGTAAGCAAACATAAGGTAAGTAAACTAAAAGTAAGTAAAAGTAAAGCAAGACAAGGAAAGGTAGGGTAAGCGAGAGTGAAAGTTAGCTACACAGGATTGTGATTTTAGGCAAGCTAAACGTTTTTGTTTATAATTTAAAGTTACATGGTGGATAAAGCATGGGTGGTTAGACACTGCATGTGTGCTTTTATGGAGGAGCGCCGCAACTAATATGCTTCTGCGGAGGAAATTTTTTATCAGAATCACTCTTATCATGAAGGCAATGTAAGTACAACTGCAGTGTCTAACTACCCATGATATAAGTGGAGTAGCCTTTATCTAGACCATGGGTAGTTAGACACCGCAATTGTACTTACATTGCCTTCATGATAAGAGTGATTCTGTTTCCTATCCTTGTGTCAGCCGCCATTTTGAAAGTTCTGTTGTTAAGGAGGTTTAGATAAAAAATTTCCTCCGCAGAAGCATATTAGTTGCGGCGCTCCTCCATAAAAGCACACATGCAGTGTCTAACCAACCATGTCTAGACTAAAGAAAGGCATATGCGTGCTTGTCTCTCTGTTCGAATGTAGGCAAGTATCTTCGGTTTCAATAACTCTAACAATAGCTTGGGAATTAACCCATTTTATATCCATCTTGTAACTTTAAAGGCTCTCATCCAACCATGGTCCTTTGCGTGCTCTGACTTATGAAAATGAACATCTTTTTGGTCTACGAAAATGGCTGCCTCAATAGGAATCTACGCGCAAAGGCTGCTGGTTGAACAAGAGCCTTTAAGTTTGGTAAAAAAGAGAAAGTTGTTAGAAAATGCAAAATAAACGAAGCGCAGTAACTAATAGCAACACAAAGAACACCTGATGTTTATGAAAGTATTTAAACATGGCTTAATTGCAACATGTCAAATCATAGGATCATTATGTTATGGTTACGATTAGAGAAATAATTAAGGATCTTATTAATAAATAATTAAGAACTATAAGCTTTTTTAATTTGCCCTCTTTGTAAAGAGATTTAATTGATCTGTGCAGAAGAAACTGCTTTTTCATAATTTGATTTCACGATTATGTTCGTTATAGGCGCCATTCATTAAGCTTCACACCACTTCAAATGATAATCCTTCACGTTTCTAAGGAGTTGAAATAATTTATAATCAGTTGATGACGAATCAAAATTATTAGTTGTTTTTGTGACTAATTCTTGTTTTGCAGTGTAGTGCCATATTTGAAAGATAAGGTAGATAACTTAAAGTAAGTAAATGTAAGTCAAGGGATGATATAGGAAAAGGAAGGCAACATAAAATAAGGCAAAGTAAAGTTGAGGTAGATGTAAAGTAGGGTAAATTATGGTAAGTAAATGTAAGGTAAGCTATGGTAAAGTGCAAGGAGGACAAGATGCAGATAAAGTTAGTAAAGTAACTGTAAGGTAAGGTAAGGTAAGGTAAGGTAAGGTAAGGTAAGGTAAGGTAAGGTAAGGTAAGGTAAGGTAAGGTAAGGTAAGGTAAGGTAAGGTAAGGTAAGGTAAGGTAAGGTAAGGTAAGGTAAGGTAAGGTAAGGTAAGGTAAGGTAAGGTAAGGTAAGGTAAGGTAAAGGAAGGTAAGTAAACGTAAGGNGTTTAGAGGGCTAAATAAAGATATAAAGTAAGGTAATGTAAAGTTTAGGTAAAGTTATTTTATGGAAAGTTAAAATAAGGTATGGTAAATAAACTTATGTAAGTAAGGTATGGTATGATAAGGAAATGTATGGAAAGTAAACTTAAGGTGAGTAGATGAAAGATATGGTAAGGGGTAGGCAGGGCAAAATGTATTGAGAGGTATAAAGGTAAGGTAGGGTAGGGTGAGTAAACTTGACGACGTATAGTGGGGGTAAGGAAGAATTAGGGAAGTAAAGTTTAGCTTCAAGTAAGGTTGTCCGGATAATGTAGGTAAAAAGGTCACACGCAAAGGCATAAGGTAAAAAGTAGACCGAAATAGGAAGTTATGCAAAATATCAGTTATAGTGCAGTAAGGTAAGTAAGAGAGACAAGTTAAGGTATCTAAAGAAAGAAAAATGGTCTATTTTGCCATTAATGCTGAGGAACCTCTTTGCTGTTTCCACCTTTTCTCTGTGGAAATATGGATTTAAAACAAAATAAAACAACAGAAATTCAACTTAAAACGATAGAAGACTTGATCATTCTCAGCAAGACACATAAGATTTGAAGCTTTCTTCAAGATCATGCAATATCATGAAGATTATGAAAGATTGCAAATTTTTTTCCACACGAATGATGTTTAATTTCCCTCCCTAATCCCGTGCAAATTGCTTCAGACTTTAAGCTACGGTGGAGAAGGAGAAAAGCTAAACCGAACTAGATATCCAGGCATTCCTTTTCCTACATGTTGCTATCTTCGAATTAATAGCCTGCGCGCAGACTATACTTTTCCACTGCGAAGGAATGCCAACGAGGATCTCTCGTTGGCACTCCTTCGTAGTGGAAAAGTATTGTCTGCACGCAGGCTACAAATTAACGGAACACACTTTTTGAAGAACGCTGCAAACAACCACAATATTAAAGATCTATCGAAGTTGAATTCGATGCCTATCAAGTGCATAGCTGTTTTAAATTAACTCGAAACTCGAAAACAACTTTTAACAATAACATCACAGGTTCTGCTTCAGAAATCTTGCTGCGTTCTTCAAAATTGTTTTCTAAACAAGCAGTGCCAGTCTTTATTGAACTCCAGCAAAGCAAATTATTCTCGAATACGATAGTTAAAAATTCGTAGAATCGAGAAAAGTTGCCAAGGCTACTTCACCGCGAAAGACATAATTTTTGACTGGCTTTTAGCAACATTAGCAGCTGTCCAGTGAGATCTTGAATCTTCTATTCATATTAAAGAAGAAGCTATTTTGATGTTTATCATTTGGTCAAAATGCACCGCCCAAAGTTCAGGTAGTGAGCAGGGTGCAAATTGATGTGTTTCAGCACGACAGTTATTCATCTTGCAAATTTGTTTATGTTTGAGTTTTTTTAGATTGTCTGCAAATATCAGCATGTGTCTCCTCATAATTCCGATCAGCTTTAGCTGGATTTTCAATACCCTGGGTACCAGAGCCTCACAATTTAAAGCTTCGTTATTTTTTGGCTCTGGTACCAAGGGTAGATTTTCAAAGACCTACCAAGCTACTGCCTTATAACAATAAAGTTCAATGCTTAAAAGACAGTCTTCTTAAAAGACACCGCATTTGTCCTCTTTTTTCTGCGAAATAACGTAATCAAATAAGCGATTATTGTGTAGTGACGTCATTACGCATAAAGATCGATGCTTTCTGGCCGCACGTTCAACGCGAACGAGGCAGCCGTATTGTTTTCTTGCCTCTGAAGCGTGGCTAGCCTCCTTATCGTGTACTGGTGGGAAAATGGCAACTAATGGCGACAACGTTTGGCCTAAATTATAAAAAATGTTTAAGGAATTGACAGCTGTTAGGAACATCATAATGTGGAAAACAGCTTGCAATTTGCTTCAGCAGTTGATGTGTTACATTAATTTTATAAACCCTGGATTTATCCTTTAAGCTTTATTTTGCACATTTCGTCAGCAATGAAACAAGTTACTTTCGATTTCATTTTTCCATATCTAAAAGGCAATAGCTTAAATTATCTGGCAATTTTAAGGCTGTAAGTATCAAATCCACATCTAAGGTTGAATGTTCCTTGGACAACCTTCAATCTAAATTTTTGCAGTCGAAGACCAACCTATTCATTAGTAAATAGCGATGATAGTGCTATTTTGTTACAATTTGGTTTAGTACGTTCAATCTATTATGTAAGATAGGAAAAAGGATCGATGGGAATGTGAAAACTACACGTGTTTGAATTTAGCAAATGAAATTGCTCTTTAAAGCTTCAGGCATGGACTTTGTTTGTAACCTTATTTTAATTCGATTCTATATCTAGCTATATATACATATAAAGATGAACGCAAAAATAAGACGACTTGGAGTTTCTTCTACTTTTATCTTCTATTCTCTTCTATTCTCTACGCGTTTCGACTCTACGGTCAACGTCAGGAGAATAAATATTTACATGATGGTATGCCCCTTTTATACCTTTTTAGTGGTCACGTGATTTAAATGGGGTCACGTGATGTCTAATTGGGGTCACGTGGTGCCAAATATGGCGTCACATGAATCCTTAATTGAATTTTAATGTTACGTTTTATGTGTAGAAATGATAGGTCACAGGGCACATATAGCTATATATATATACATACAACTAATCTGAATCGAATCAAAATCTAAATCGGACTTTAAGCGTTGTCTAGTGAACGTACTTTTAGGGAATTCTTCTAAGCTGGTCAAGACATGTTTCAGTTCTTTAGTTGTTCCTTGTAGGTTGCTACACAATCAGTAGGCGTCAAATCTGAAAAAAAGCTGGTGTAGGTTTTGGATTGAATGCATTAAAGGAGTTCTGGGTCCTTTATTATACTTCTACCTTGTGCATTTTTGGTATCTTGTGTATTTTCCTAATTACAGCGTTTCCTATTTTAGCAATTTGATGATGTCACAACCTGAAAACTACCAGGTGTCCCAAAAAAAGTACGCCTGTTTGAAAAATCACCAAAAATTGATTACATGGCCAAACTTTAAATTTCTTTTCCTGGCAAGTAGATCATTGACCAAATTTTTTTTCAGATATAGCTGATCTTGTGATTGGTTTTAAAATTAGCAATTTAGATCTTTTTATCGCTGCCTGGCTTTGAAGCATACTGCAAAAAGTATCGATGATTACCAGTTTAATTTATTTGTGTATGCTAAGCTTCTACTTTGGTCATAAATGTCAGAAAGAAGCGCAAACTATCATTTCAGACTTGAAGGATAATGAAAAATCTCAAAATAATTGCTCTGAGGCAAGATTTATTATGTTGTTTAAAAAGTATAGCTCAGAAAGAGGCTTTTCGATTGTATACCTTTTAAGTACTGAAAACAAGCATTTTATCGTCTTTAAATATATTTGGATCACTGACAAAAGAGATCAAAAAGAACATTTTATGATAGGTTTGATAATCGAATTTTGACGATTTATTAAATGGGAGTACTTTTTTTTGGGACACCCGGTAGTTGAAACACAGAAGACGCTGTCATTCTGAAAATGTTCATAATATCATAAAAGCATACTGTAGAATTGTAGTGAAGTACACAAAGTTCCTTTCAAGCCATTGAACCCCAGGAAAGATATAATACTCCTTTACCCCAGCATTGTTATGCCTATGCTTCCCCTTGTCTACGCATTTTGACAAGCAAAAGATTTGTGCGTGATGTGGCTAGGTAGATTCTGGTAGATCTCTTTTTTCTTGAACAAAGTACGTGACATGCTGAACAGCAAGACAAAGGGTAATTCGTAAGAAATCTAGGCTTTAAGCCCTTTAAGATCAAACCCCAGTTGCATAATCTACAAGAGACGCCTTTTACCTTATTCAACTGTTAAAAGACCATTCAGCGGAAATACCATTCACTGTGAGCATACGATAGCGACACTGTCGATTGTTTCACAGACGCTGAGACAGATTTTGTACAACGTTAGAATTGAAAAGTGTAATAATCTTAGAGTTACACATATTTCAAATATCGACCAATGTTTTGGTAAGCTCACAGTGCAACGTCAAATCATGATCTTTTGGTCTTACTATTTCTTTGAGTTCTTTGGTTGCAGATTAACCAAATTGTGAAACACTTTTTGTTATAGTGGCAGTCAAGGAAATTACAGTAGACTTAACAGAATTTTGGGAATTTCAATGCTTTGTGAAAAGATTTGTCAGTCGACAAGCTGGAACAATACGTCTTTGACGTCTATCTTTGAACGATAAGGCCCATTTTTACTGGGTAAGTCAAAAAGATAACGAAGTTTGAATGAATGTAAGTTATGCACTATTCATGAATCGATCTAAATGCATCACAGGATATCTCATAGAAGGGAGGCTAGCCTAGATACTAAATCTCTTTTTGAATACTATTTTTAGACTGATTACATGAGTCTCAGTTTTCCGCATTGAATTGAATGATAATGAAAACATCAGATTAAAAAATTGAACGAATACAAGGAATCACGTCGTAAGTCTATACTATTGTCCACATTTTTCAAAAGTTATTAGTTACTTACCTCCAATTTTCCAACCTGAAGACCTAAAAGTATCGATAAGACTTTTAGCTGCAAGCAATGATAGCGCGGTTGACAATTTTCTAGGGAGTAAAAAGCAAATTGTAAGATAGGAACCTGATTTATGAGAAAATTAAGCAGCTTCTGAGTAATTCGTATCGTTCAAAATTTTATCCAGCTGTTAGTGCTAGACAGTGACCCAAATATCCTTTTAAAATAGAGTGTTGATCAAGGTGAATTTTCAATATGGATGATGATTTCAATAATCAACTTAGGAATGAAATATAGATAGTAAGAAAAGGTGTTACTTACTTTTGGGTCATTTTTCTTAAAAAATTCATCAAAGCCAATCTAAAATTCTGTGCTTCATGAAAGCTCATAATAAAAAAGTACGTGAAATTATATCACGGGCGCTCGCAGAATGAGATGAATTTTCAAAACTGTTTATTCTCATTATGTTAATTAAAATTTTGCTTCAAAAGTTGCTTTAAACCCACGCATATCATCAAATTTTCTGTTTCTACTATGAATTATTCAAGACCAAATACAAATCTAATTTTATGATTGAATTGAATTCTTGCATAGGCTAACGCTTGTAAAATTAAGGCTATTATGATTTTATCGCAGAACCGATAATTCTGCGCATTACTTTGAAATCTAATTTCATGTTTGGGTTGATTTCTATAAGGTGGGGAGGAAGATGATTTCTTTCGAGAATGAAACTTTTTAATCTTTATAAATTTCTGATCTTTTACTGGAGGTAAAAACCTGCCTGTTTTGAAGTACGAATGTAGCTAGTATCAAGAAATATTCTTCACCTCCCTCCGGACAAGTAGCAATTTTCTTGTAGCAATCTTCACAATTTCCGAACAGACTTTGGACGTGGTTTCTCCTGAAATACTTTTTCCTTTGCTTTTTTAAAAATCGGTCTTCCGGTCAGTGACCGTGTAAACGTCATGTTTTTCTGACTTGGAGAATGTAAAATGCCATAAATTATCACTTTATCGTTATCACAGAAGGTCTTAGTCTAGACTCAGGCCAGTTTACAAAGCATGTTCGTTTTGAAGATGTTGTGTTTTTCTTATTGAATTAAAGCATCGTATAGGAGGATGGGATCTCACCTTTCAGCTAGGAAGGTGGGATGATTTTCCCCATGTAAGCAGGCCCTAAAGCTGACTCAAATTTCTTGCACGAGCCGTCATTTTGCGATACATGATCTGTGAGAGCACAGGCACCAGATATTTAAAAAGATTGCATAAATGGTTATTGCATCTTCCTTTTGATTTAGTACCGTGAAAGGAACTTCAGGTCCTTTGCTATATTTTTACTTTGGATGATTTTGATATCTCGAATTTTTTTCAGAATTACAACGTTTTTCTTTGATTGAAAGAATTCATGAAAAGTTTTGAATAAAATTAAAATCATCGCAAATCGTCAATTGACAAAGGAAAAACGAAAGGAAACTATAGGTTTTCTAGGCTTACAATGTGCCAGAAAGCAAAAATCTGTAGCGTTTCTGGTTTACGATTTAGCAATTTGATGACGTTACAACCTCAAAGCTAGCTGCAAGAAAGAGGACATTCTGAAAATAATCAAGATGTCAAAATCGGTGGTGCAAAATCACACAAAGCAAAGTAGTTCAAGTTCTCTTCGAGCCATCAAATCAAACGGAAGATGCAATAATCATTTATGAAATCTTTTTAAAAGATTTGACGCTTCTGCTGTCTGTTCCTGGATGTACGCTCAGAATGATTTCGATTATCTTTTGTAGAAAGTTGGTGCTGCAGTAAAAAAGGACATGTTTATAGCCCTTCGTAAGTAATAGTTTTATAAACGAATTTCCTTCTTGGAATAGAACTCTTTAATAGATTGCAAAATAGTTTGAACTGTAATTTAACCTTGGATGGAAACTGCAAATATTCACACACTGTAGAGAATTAAGGGCCTTTTGTGTGAATTGAATTATCACATATCTTCTTTCTTTTCAGCTGTAAGATAAATCTTTGCATCAACACTTGCAATTCCCACCATCGAATGACCGTGTAAAAGAAATCCCAGTTAAGTCGTCGGTGTGTGCTTTCCTTAAGAGATGGGTATCATGGCAAATCATTCACTTTGGTGATAAATCTCTTCTCATTCACTGAAATCTATGATAAAGACAGCACTGCATGAGGCTTTCATGGAAAAGTTAGCCATCTGCTAAGTTTCACAACTTTTACCTAATCAGCGGTTTTTGTCCCACTGTTTCCTGGCATTAGGAGTGCTTATGACACTTAATCCAGTGAGTAACCCAATAAATTAGGCCAACACCACATTTTGACAAATGAAACTTGGTGTGGTCTTGCAGCTGCACCTTATCAACTCTTCTTATCGACTCACTACAGTCATCCTAGTTATCGCTCTACTTTAATTCAACTCAATATGGAAAATGTCAACTCCGTTCAAACTGGAACTCCTGCGTACACTGTAGGTTNTTCACTGAAATCTATGATAAAGACAACACTGCATGAGGCTTTCATGGAAAAGTTAGCCATCTGCTAAGTTTCACAACTTTTACCTAATCAGCGGTTTTTGTCCCACTGTTTCCTGGCATTAGGAGTGCTTATGACACTTAATCCAGTGAGTAACCCAATAAATTAGGCCAACACCACATTGTGACAAATGAACCTTGGTGTGGTCTTGCAGCTGCACCTTATCAACTCTTCTTATCGACTCACTACAGTCATCCTAGTTATCGTTCTACTTTAATTCAACTCAATATGGAAAATGTCAACTCCGTTCAAACTGGAACTCCTGCGTACACTGTAGGTTAAATAAATTTCTGAGCTAAACTGTTTTTGGTGCTCCAATCAGAGCGCAATTTTTCATAACTTTGTTTTCATTAATTCGGAAAATGTACACATCGTCCAAACTGGGACTCATACTCTCATGTAGACTTAAAGTTGGACAAAATTTCTGAGCTGCGAAAATTGTTTGTCGCTCCAACGAGAGCACAATATTTCCTGTCTAGTGTGCTCTAACTGGGTAATTCATATACTCAGTCCAACAAGGAGGACCAACATCGACCCCTCAGTGCATCCGATGTCTGTCAGAGCTACTTCAGCTTCACAGAGAGTATCACAGCAATGAAAGATGTCCGCGTTATAGCTGAAACACATCAATCCATTTCTCCCTATGCTCTCAGTGTTCTCCTTGTGCAAGAACTAGAAGCTTGAATTTATAGCAGTATTGTCATTAGGGTTTACTCAGGCCATACAACATCAGAATTATCCTTTAGTCCGATTTTTGCGTATGGCAAGATAACACATAGTTAGTTGTTTGAGCGTTACAGCAATGAGTTAAATCCAAGCCGCAACTACGTCGATTATAACAAGTCTATTCTCCTGACATGACTTAAAGCTCTCAGCAGCTGAATACAAAAGTTTTATAAATTATAAAGGAGAATGAAAATGTGTGCAAAATATTCTTTTCAAGATTATGCAAGATTTTAACTGATAAAAACATATATGCAACGTGATCCAAAATTTGAAGTGTTACTAGGTTACAAGCTCCTACGAGCATCGTGGAATGATATAAATGGCGTAAAAGATAGCAGGAGCAGGACATGCCCAAGTGATAAACTCAACAAATATGCAAAAAAGAATTAAAGATAATGGCTTCCTTTAGAAGTATATATGTGAGCATGCTGCAGTAAGAAACATCTGCGTTTCCTGCCATGTCATCGACAGCTTTCAGTATGATTTTTGAAACTTTTTGGAAACCTTGTTACCAAAAAATCTAGGAGGTAAAATGTATGCGTTCTATAAAATCTTAGACGACGAAAGCTTCTTAACGGGTTCGAAAATTTTAACTCTTTAACCAGATTGAACATTGCCTAGTTTTTGAGATATTATTTGCAACATATCTAGTTCTGTTTTGCCATTTAATAAACAACTGTCGGTAGACTTAAAAAAGTCATAAACGTGTGTTGTCTAAGCATTTGAGCCAGTACTGAAAGTTTCTTAGCGATTTCTTGGAAATTTCATAGCATTCTTGATGTTTACGTCCTGTGTACATGTTACAACGAACTTTTTGAAGCCGTGGCATCTAGACATCGCTCAATTACTTTCCGAGTAATACAGTACGAAAAACATAAAGTAAATAAAGCGAAAAAATGCTTTTGAATTTTCTTGCTTTAAAGAAAAAGTTTCTTCAATAATTTTGTCTCAGTACGAGCGTTTCTAAATTGTTTATTGATCTGAGAGTTGAGTTTCTCATAAAGACTTTCTCATTAAAAATACGTGGACTCCGTAATTCAACCCATTTCACCTTTCCAGTACAAATGGTAAAGGACTAGTTTTATGAGCTCCCTTTTGCTTTCTAGTGGCAAATGTTTAAATGTAAAGATGTTTTCAAATCGATTCTAGGCACTGAAAGGAAACACTTGTATCATAAACTTTATGAAATTGGTTAGCGCATTTTCATCAAATTTAGAAGATAGAGAAGAATTTTTTATATTTGACTATTATTTTCGGGAAGAAATAGCTCACCAAGAATTAAAGACAACATCTCAAAAACTAAGTTGAAGTCTCTGGAAAGCCAAGAATGTGACATTTTACAGATTGGTTTCTAGGTTTTTAAAGCATGATGCTTCAAACATTGGATACTTTTCGTTGACACACTACTTGCACCTTGCACCTTGCACCTTGCACCTAAGTCACCTAACAACTAATAACTGATAGCCGAGAAAGGAAGCCTGCGTGCAGCCTCAACACTCCTCCGCCAAAGTATAGTATCTATACTTTGGCTGAGGACTGTTGAGGCTGCACGCAGACTAAGAAAGGAAAAGAAGTCGCCTTTTTTGAGAAAGAAAGAATCGTGGAGGGCAATATTCCAATGGATCGACACCTTCGCTTCAAAGTTGCGTGAAGTGCACTGTGCATTATACTCGTGTTCTAATATCAAAACATGGGCCATATAGTTGTCCTAATAATAGGAACAATAGATTTGCATCATTCCTCAACAGGTAGACAATGGATTAATGGATCGCGAAGAGCGATAACCAGAACGGGAATATAACATACACCTGTATTTCTATGACGTTAATACTAAAATCAACATTTTGCGTGCGTTTGTTTATCCATCCATGCATGCCAACAATTTAGCAACCTGCCATGTGCGAGTGCTTTTACAAAATAAAATAACAAGAAAGCTAATTCAAGATCGAATTTTCACGTATCAATCATGTTAATTAATGCACAGCTAATATTCTGACATAGATACCTGTCTGTGAGTGCTTGTTTTATTGTTTTGTTCTTCGCATTGGTAATGCAAAATGTGCTCGGATTGTTTCTCTTGACGCCTTGATTGAAAGGGCAGTAAACTCTTCTGAACTGTTGTACCACTGAGGGTTTATGAACGCGAGAGATTTTGTAAAGTATTTGGGGTGGGAATTAATGCAAGCACACAAAATAACACCACTTCCAAATGAATATACCGATGTGTTATCATCTTATACAAAACAATTTTGAAGAATTACTGAAGATTGGTGAGGCACTTTGCTTAACTCCACCAAATTTGAGAGAGTGATAACTCTAAGTTAACATCTGCATGTTGAAGGCAAATGTTAGAACCATTTGGCATTCTTGAAGAAGAATTGAGTTACCCGAAGTAGCGCCACAAGCGAGACTTCNCACTGAAGCTCTTTGTATTCTTTTAAGACGTCTAGCTTACCCATGTAGATATGGGGATTTGATTCCAAGGTTTGCTAGGCTCCCAACACCACTTCCAAATGAATATACCGATGTGTTATCATCTTATACAAAACAATTTTGAAGAATTACTGAAGATTGGTGAGGCACTTTGCTTAACTCCATCAAATTTGAGAGAGTGATAACTCTAAGTTAACATCTGCATGTTGAAGGCAAATGTTAGAACCATTTGGCATTCTTGAAGAAGAATTGAGTTACCTGAAGTAGCGCCACAAGCGAGACTTCGTAAAGCAACGAGTGTAAATATGTTTCTCCCATAAAGGTGTGAAAAATATTGCTTGGAAGAACATGAGTATAAACAACTTTTTGCAAGACTATGCTAGAAGCCTGACAGACACAAATTAATGTGTAGAAGGCAGTATAGCAGTTGTTTTTCAAGACAGAGACAGCGATTGAAAATTTACTAGAGACTAACCTGTTTACAAGTTGTGCCTTAAAGTTCTTTGCCTGTTTGACAAAGGACTAAAATAATAAACTTTCTATTTATCTTCAAAATCAAGAAACAAGTCTGAAAATCTACCGAATAGTGATTTATCCGTGTGCTGTCAAATGTTTCTATTTGACAAACTCGGTATACGAATGAATGGATTTGATCTATTGTGATTTTAGCATTTCTTATGCACTGGCGATTGCGATTCCTGTGATTTGGTTTTGAGAAGAACGTAAGTGAAGTATTTTTGAGAAGCATGAACGTCCAGCATAGTATTCGTTGAATATGCATTGTCACCAGATCATTAATCTGAATGTGACATAGGTACTTAGCCAAGAGGTGTCACCTATCAAGCTGATATTCAGACCAAACAGTCACAATAGGAAGAGTATCAAAGTAACGAATATCAACAACATCAAGGAACACCTAATCTCCAGCTTCCAGCAACGTCGGAACTGTTTATAAAGAAGAGCCACAAGAAGTCTATCTGCAAGAGGGATGGACTCAGAAGGTTTTCATTTTTAATCAAGCCTTGCACACTGTCTGCAGTTCAGATGCTTTCTAACAGTGGATATTCTGCGAGATGGTTGTTTTCGTAACATGTGTTTCGATGAATTGTAAGAGGATTGCTATTTACGTTGACAAACTGGTGTCTGTATACTGGTGTCTAGATATACTGGTGTCTAAAATTTACAACAATGTTGGGGACAATTATCTTTGAAATGATTGTTATCTGTTATCTACAGAGTAATTTTCAATATATAGCAGAAACAGCACTTTCTGTATCAAAAGTAGAAATAATTCCACTAATAATCACAAGCAAATGTATTTTCTTGTGTGCTTCTGCAGTTAGTCACATTTTTTATAGGAAATTGGCTCTGAGCTTTGTGATATATATAGTATCTTAATCTTGGGTACAATAGACTTTTTTCACAATTGAATTCCAATCGAGGCAAAAAGTGCAAATCCCGGCACGGCGCAACAACCATGCCAATTTTGATGCAAATACACGTACACAACTATTCCATCTGCTGCTGAGAGCAATGCACTTTTGGGGATTTAGCTCTACATCATATCGAGGTAAAGGATGTATTTCAAAGGAACTGACGTCATCGTGAAAAGGGTCTATTCTAAAGTAAACGTTTCTTCTTACAGATTTGTTAATTTTTCATATAAATTTGCATAATTTACCATAATTCATTGAGAATAAACCTTTTAGCAATTCTACGAAAGAATCTGAATCGAACGATATCTTATACATTTTATAGAATTTTCGAATGTGAGCAACAGCTGTAGAAGCTCTAACGCCACTCAATCGAACATTTCGTGTGCAACAATATCGCTCGATCCAGACTCCTTTGCAGAATAGCTAAAAAGTCTATTTAGTGATAGAAAGTAATCATAAAGAAAAAGGAAAGTAATGCCTTTGGGACAATTTCGTTTGGGTATTCTACTTTTTGCTCACAAAGATTTGCAAATGATAACGAGGAATTGATAAAAAAAAAATGAGACAGTTTCTCAATATCGAATTGACTTCGAAACCCTTCTGTTAGAGTTCCTTTATTCTTGAAGAGGCTGTTGGAGTATTTTTCATAAGCGTGAGGAAAATGACAGAGAATGTCAACAGGTTTTACTTGAAAGGACATTACAAATCTGGCATAAGTTGCTAATGATTGGCTCATTCGAAACATGCTTCAAGAGGTTTCAGAGGTGGCATATGGAACAGAAGTTTATTGTAGATTTCAAAATTCATTGTGTGTGTTCTCTGTTTAAACAAGGAAGCAGTATGACCTCGCTTTGAGTCTAAATTTACTGCATTCATTCGTTCATTGTCGTCTGAAGGAGACAAGGAAGGAAAAGGAAAGTCTTACGAAAATAAAGTTATCGAGCCTTCAATATTTTTATCTTTGTTTTCATAATAGGATGTTACAAAAAGTAAACAATGACTAATTTTAATCTTGTTCAAAAGTGATTAATAACTATGGCATGAAATTTACAAAACCGAAGCAAAATAACATACAGAGAGATTATTTGACTGAGAGACACAAGTTTCAAATGAAAACAAAGCTCGGTAGAATCAAAGGCTTCTTTGAAAGTAAGTTGGGTCAACCACGCTGGAAACGAGGTCATGTCTGTTGAGAGAACTGATATGAACAGGTGTAACACATAAATTTATTTCTAAAACAAAATGGCACAGTATTGCTGCTTTTGAGGAACATTTAAACAACGAAAAACAACGAATAAGATACAATCAAGAATCTTTCAGGGACTCTAGCTCACCTCTAGCTAAAATGTGGCTTAGCCAGGTGCCAGTTGACTGACAAGAAACTGAATGCGAGGCTTACTGAAAGGAGGCAAACGAGGTGAAAGGAAGGAAGGAATAAATAGACGAAAGTGATTTCTGAAATAAGATAGATATAACAATGGGGGAAAGCCTCAGGGAAACCGTTTTATCAAAAGCATGTGGAACTATTCATTGAAAGCATGAATTTGTTTCTGATACCTGCCCAGGGGGGACACTCAGCACATGCACATACGGGGAGGTAAGTCCGATATTTCTGGGTCAGAATATTGCCGAAGGTGATATTTTTGGGTCCTTATTAACTGAAATTATGGCTATAATATTTTTTTGAATCGAATATAGCTATACTGATATTTCTGGGGTCTGTAGAGGCAATCCTGACCTCAAATTTGCATTGTTTCAGAATATTTTATGTTCGTTTACAGCTGTCTAAGTATAAAATAAAATAAATTGTGTTGCAATGAAGCTGAACTGATATTTTTGGGTTGCCTGAACATATCTCGGACTGACCTCCCCGTATGTGTGCGTGCTCAGTGTCCCCCTTGGGATACCTGATACCTGATAGCATTTCTGAGCAAAGAGCAAAATGAAAATTCTGTTTCATGATCTCACTTAGCGACTGTTATGTGCGCGTGTTGGGAATTCGGTAAGAAAATTTTAGGGTCTTGCTGTAGATGACTTTTTAGCAAAATTATCCAATACTATTGAATGGTCTGACTGATTTTTCAACCAAATAAAGCTTCATGTCTATGCCAGCCTTTCCTCTAACGACCAAATGTATGAAATTGCGAATTTTTCTCCTAAAAGAGATAGATTGGAAAACCTATTACGTGTTTTGACACACCCGATATGAAAAGAAGTATCTGTATCAAAGAAATGGTGATTCCGCGGCTAAACTCTAAGCATCTTATTTTTCAAGTTTCTTTGAATATGAAAAAACCCGACAAAACCAAAAAGAAGAAAAAATTATTCCAGGTTCGATGGAATCTGCAAAACCTTAGACTGTGGCAAGGCTAAAGTAATGCTTAAATTCTCTTCTAAAAAGATAAGCCAACCAGAAAAGACGAAATGTTGAAACACCAAATTTTGTAATCAATAATTCAGCACTACTTGTACTGTATGAAATGCTGTTTTTCATTTGATTTCTTGAAAATGTTAATAAAAAAACACATGCTAGATTCTAGAAGGCCTTAGAACACTGTCTTGCATCATTATCTGAACAGGATTGCACAATTTTGGTTTTTGTTTTTATAATCAATGACACTATACACAATGGTACATGGTCTAAAAAACCTAAATCTACAAATCAACAAACATAAAGCTAAATCTACAAACATGAGTTATAACAAACTAACAACAACGCGAACAAATGCAGCAAAACAAAATTAAAAATTAAACACTTTTAATGAACGGGATTTTAGGCGATTGGATAGAGTTAGCTATTGCCTGGTCTGCTTTTAAATTGCCTGGTTTCTTTTATATATTTCGCAATAGACAAAATATTGCCTGGGTCTTCATTAGCATTTAGTAGTTTGAATGCTTCATTTTTGTCCTTTAGATTGTTGATTATTTGCATTGTAGCCTTAAATTTTGGTATGCAGTACAGTCTATTAGGTGATGAACTTCGTCCTCAATAAAATTAGCGTTACATTTTTTGCAAACTCTATTCTCCAAAGCTATTTTCCAAAGCTACAATTATACATCCATTCATAAAAAGTTTGAAGCCTCTCATTGCACACAGGCTTTTGTTTGACTTGTCTCATGAAAACAAAAGCAGACGGAGTAGATCAGTTCTCTCTTCAACAAAAGAGAAATTATCTAGCTGCGTCATCATCTGAAGTGGATTGCACAATTACATCCATTCATAAAAAGTCTGAAAACTCTCTTTATTGACGAGTCTGAAACTTGTCACAGCATTGTTCTCACTGTCCTAAGAGAATCTGAGCAGTGTCATGAAAAGTCACAACCCGCCCGGTCAGAAAAAGTCGGAAACCGATACTCGCGATACTCGCAACTGGTGGGTTGTGATGTGTTAGCTTTGAACTTTTCTTTTCATATGTGCTTTTTTGTTCTTTTTAACTGCAAATGATCGAAGAAACTTTTGGACCTTGAACTTTTTTTGGGAACCTTTCTACTTGCCTAAAAGCCTCTTTGTTCTCTTTACTATCGAAAATTGATCAAAGAAATATCGAATCTTATCGGAACTTTCTTCAAACATTTTTGATTTCGTTTTTATCTTTCTCTTCAAAAAAGAGACATAAATTATACTTTATCTCATAATTTTGAAAGAGTTTCAAATAGGCATGTCAGTTGTCTATACAGAAGCTACATTCGCTTTGATAAGACAAACAGGTCTTTTATATACAATACAGTAAAAACTTTCTGAATCTTCCTTGTTTCCGAGTTTGTGGGCCTAAAACGATCAAACTTAATTTACCCCAGTTCGACCTTCTCACGTTTTGGCAACCCGAAATATAAATAATGGTCACTTCAAAAATTCCTCTCTTGACCTAAAGATGGCTACATGTGATAAGGTTAAAAGTTGCTCAATAATTACAATGGAGTTTGAAAATATAGGAAAACCACACATTTCCAGCTATGCGGTGTTCCCACGGAAAGAACGCTTCTTTTGAGGATTGTAATAATTCTACACACACAAATATGCTCTTTATGGTCCTTTATCTAAATCAGATTATACAATCTCACTTCAGCCAGTTTTGAGCTGGTAATGAAATAAATGTTACCGAAAGACAACTCCTACCCATGGCTTCAATGGAGTTAGTCTGCCATTTTGCAGGCTTTCAAGGTTGGTCAACCTGTAGAGTTCCATATGCAAATGTCGCCAACCATGTTCAAGGACCAAAGTCGAGGGAAGTTTTAGTCTTTGGAAAAAGGGTACAATGTTTTGTAAAAAAAAAGGATTTTTAGGATCTCTTTAGGGATTCTCCTAAAAATAAGACTTTTGCCAGTCATATAAGATATTTAATTTATGAAATGATTCATTTAATTTGACTTCATTTTCATTGTTTAGCTAGGGGGAAGGTAATCTTTTTCCAAGAAAATCCAGATAGAGATGGATAGAGCTAAACTAAATTACAACATATAAAAAACCCTACAGCTTGAAAACCAATACCGAAAACAATTTTGTTGGGGAAAAAGACTCCTTATTGGTAGGTGACGGGGGGGGGGGGTCTGACAATTTTTGGGCTTGGGAAACGTTGTCTAGTATACCTTTGGGTACGCTATTTTGTGTAAAACTAGTATATTTTTGAGAAAATTTGACAAGGTGAGTGCTCAGCTCAGTTTTTGTCAAAAATATTTTAATGTAGCAGAAAAAATGCTATAATACCTTTGGTTTTAGTATACTATGTAGCCAGTGCTGTAGAGCTGGGGGGGGGGCTCAGGGGGCTCAAGAAAGTTTCCGCGATTGGGCGGTATGTATTTTGTTAAAACTGGTCAGCGTTTAGGGTACATATGTGGCACCTTTGTACGGGCTTTGTACGAGCATGATACTATATGAAAGTACAAGAGTGGCCCCCCGGGGATAAGTGCTACCATAGCATCTTAGATATCACTTTGGTCTTGGTGGCCTACTGTAGATCATAAACCAACCATCAAAGTAATCCCGGGCGGGAATTCTTTCCAAGACTAGATTATTCAACACGGATTCAACACTCCTACACACATCTGTAGAGTGGGCCGAAGGAGCCTTTTGGTCGCACCTAAAATACCTGGGGGATTCGAAAATGCCTTCATTCCTGCTAGCTGTACGTGGGCAACTTTTACCCGCTTCTTTTACTCATATTTGGTCAGCAAAATTGACGTACGAAGAACGCTTGAATCTTGATGGCTGTGATCATCTGGGCATTGATGAAGTCAAGTAAAAGCAAAATGTTCAAGAGAAAACTGTCCTAAATCATAGTGTTGGAATGTACAGCATGCCGAAAAGGATGATAACTTCGCTTCCTTCAAATCAATCTGCAATGGACCTTTTAGCTATTCTACAAAAGAGTCTGGTTTCGAACGATATTTTTATACATTTTGTAGAAATCTGAGGAATTTTCGAATGTGAACAACAGTGGTAGAGGCTAGCTAAGTCGAGCATTTCGATAAAAATGTATACAAATATTGCTCGATCCAGACTCTTTTCTAGAATAACTAAAAGGTCTATTAAATTAGAATTTCGTGCCTTGACTTTGCCTTGGAAAAGATATTATTCATGGGACTCCAACTCGAACAAATAGGAGAAGATAAAAAGCGGAATATACCGGGTGTCCCAAATAACTGTAAACAAGTTTGAAAAATTTTTACGCCAATAGGTTTCGTCGAATCACCCCAAAGCTTTTTTTATGTTAACCCTCAATGGATGAATTAAATTTTGGTATTTTTCTGATAATTTTCGGTAACTTGGTTGCAGAGAAATAAATCAGGAAGTGTAAGATTTCCTCTTAGGCCCAAACCAGAACTTCCAGTAGAGAAGAGCTAACGATTTTAGGAAAGGCAGAAGCATGTCGTCGGCCCTCGGCATCCAAAGCTGATGTGCCTCATGATTATTATTGTTAGAAACCTTGAGGAAGCTATTTTCAAGGGACACTCATATTGCATTATCATCAATCAAGAGATTTCTGTACTTTTACTTTACTAAAATGTTGTAATTTTAACAATAACTGGTTCATTGTAGTAAACGTAAAGAATTCCCTTGATCAATAAGAAACAGTGATACAATTTCTAATCTAAAGGAAAGTCTTTTTGATTTAGTTTTGCTCAATTGAAATCAGCAAAAAATTGTTTGCTGAGAATATCTAGGGTTGTCATGCTTAAGGTTTCTGCCGTTCTTGCCTCAGGGGTCTACAATGGAGGCTCTGGTTTGGGCCTAAGAGTACATTTTGCGTTTGTTGATTTATAGCTCTACAACCAAGCTACCGATAATAATGGTATGAACAATATAAAAATTTAATTTTTAGCCATTGAGGGTGAACATACAAATTTGCTTTGGGTAATTGGTTGCAAACTCTTGGCGTCAGGACTTTTCAAACTTGTATATAGTTTTTTGGGACACACGGTATTTATCGAATGAAAATAGTTTCTTTTTTCAGTGACTTCCATGATGTCATTAGATTTGTTACGATTGCATTAGAGAGGCCCCCCCCCCTATATTTGTACGTGAAGCGTTATTTGGCTAATTTACGCGCGTGATTTCGTGATTTTGATATTATTGGCTCGTGAATTCGTGATCAGAGACTCCTTCGTGCAGCGTGATTTGATAAAAATTTGGTCGTTATTTCGTGAAATGAACTTTCCAATGAACGTGATTGATTGATTGATTGATTGATTGATTGATGCGTTTTGATCGTTGATATAAACTTTTCTTACTTTCTTGCGTATTTTCAAGTTAATCACAAACCGAAAATCACAAGTTCTTGTCAATGATTTGATTCTAAAGCTACGAAGTGTATTTGCCAGTTATTCAAATAAAAACACAAACCTGTCTACAGCATTCCTAAGTTTTTGCAACGTGATCGTGAAAATGCTGTTTTATAGTCCGTGATGGCGTGAAAAACGAAAAATTGACTCGTGAATCCGTTATCCAGGGGTACTATGGGGGGCCTCATTAGAGATTTTGCAAATAATAATCTAAATATCTAAATACTTGTATTTGAGTAATTTATGAAAAGGATAGAGAATATCGTTTGGAAAGCAATGCTTTTGATTCACCGTAATAAACAGGCCTAAAATGTTCCCTTATGATTTCCCCTCTCAGAAATATTATGTTGTTGACGTCATCTGCCGAATTAATGGCTAGCAAAAGGGTTTCCGACTGGAAATGCTTGAGGTTGCAAAAGCACGTTGGTGAAAACGCACAACGAGGTGCAAAAGTGAAGGTGATGGTGGACTCATAGGAGGAAATGCGCGCTCATTTTCGTATGCAAATTAGGCCGCATGTTCAGGACGCACGATCCTAGTGGTGAAATTCCGTGTTATCACAAGAAAACTTGAAATAAAAACGATTAGCATGGCCCAATCTTTGCACTTTGACAACAAAATAAATCTACAACATCACTGCTTACCATATATTGCTTTCAGATTATGAAGGAAATTCTTCAAATATCCGCCTTTTTGATGTAAAGTTCTCAACTGATGTAAACACAGCCATAATCTCTCTTGCTAACTTCCGCTCGATCTCGACTCGCAGCAAGATTTCGACGTTTTGTCGCTACCATGTTGCTCTAGCCTCTTTACTTGACATTGCAGCCTCTTTTTCAGGTATTTTTACATATTTGGCGCGAAAATTTGGAATTTTTGCGCGAAGGGAACCTTCCGCCTTTTTCACTCAAAGTTTTGCAACGCATCTAACGAGTCATAATTCAAGGATCGAGAGTTTCAATAGTGTTTCGTTTTTTTGAATTTTTTTTTTGTACATAATAATAACATAATAATTCATCTATTTTTTCTATTTTAAACATTCTTGTAAGTAATAAGGTAGGCCTAATCATTTTTGCTGGGAAAGTGGTTGATATTTGTGTCATGATGGCAGCTTTTGAACAGCTTTTCATTCTGCTGGTCATTGTGAGCTTTATGCTTTTCTCGATGACTTTTGTTGTATCAAATCAGAAAATGCCAAATCTTCTGCCAACAGAAGAGATTGAAAGTCGATTTTCTTCCC